>CM020501.1:585860-608360 GCA_009823395.1 Thamnaconus septentrionalis | reverse complement strand
TACAAAAATAGAGGAGAGACAGAGAAAGAGAGAAAGGAGTAGAGTGAGCCAGGGTGGCAGACAGGACAGAGCGAAAAACAGATACACCAACCAGGCATTCACAAAACGGATATAAACACAAAGAATAGGAAATAATTCAAGGCTGCTGTCCGTGTGGGCTGTAAGTGTCCATGCTTTGGACGGCAAGAGCCTATCCCGATGGACAATCTGCCGATAGGACAAGTCCAGGTCCTAGGCGTGGTGGTGGGACAAGCGATGACACCAAGACCCCCAGGACAGCACAATCCAGCCTCCTGGCACAGTGGTCATCACCTGCCGGGGACACAGAGACTGCGGCAGTATCATGCATATCGAGCATACTGTACAAAGCATAATGAGATCTAGTTTGGACAGAGTAGATAGAGTCAAAAGAGTCAGATAGAGTCAAAAGAGTCAAAGATTGATTGGGTGAGGAGAGTGATAGACGCTCCGCCTGCACAGAGCAACGATCCCTGTCACAGGAGCGAAAGATCTCCCTCCACGGCGTAAGCCTATAGCAGCTTAACTGACAGTGGATGGAATCTAACTATAAGCTTTAAGAAAAAGGAAAGTCTTAAGTCTACTCCTAAATAAACTAACTGTGTCTGCCCCCCTCACCAAGGCTGGAAGATGATTCCAAAATAAAGGTGCCAGGAAACTGAAACACCTACCTCCTGACCTAACTCTAGAAATTTTTGGGATAACTAAAAGACCTGAATCCTCAGAGCGAAGGGCTCTTGGAGGATGATAAAGTTCAATTAGTTCCCTAATATAAGAAGGAGCCTGAGAATGAAGAGCTTTGTAAGTTAAAACTAGAATCTTAAATTCAATTCTAAATTTGACAGGCAGCCAATGCAAGGAAGCTAAGATTGGAGTAATATGCTGCCTCCTTCTAGTTCCGAGTTACAGTAATCTAGCCTAGATGTAACAAAAGCATGGATTATTTTTTCAGCGTCTTTGAAGGACAAAAAACCTTGAATTTTGGCAATGTTTCTTAAGTGGAAGAAAGCTGACCTCCCTACATTCTGTATATGAGAATTAAAGGTCAGGTCCTGATCAAATGTGACTCCAAGGTTCCTCACATGGTTCCTCAATGTATTTCAATCATTCATTATGCACAAACTGACACCCCCTACTATGCAAATATGCTCCATTTGAAACAGCGCCGGATCCACAAAGAGTTTGAGCTCACGTCTGCACGTACTTTGAAAGACGGAAACACCGCCAGCCAAAACCAGGCGCAGTTTTGTCCATCAAAGTGTTTCTGGCATGGCTTTCTCTGATGATGAGGTTTGTGTATATAGAAACATATCATACACACATCTAATCAAATATAAAATCATTTATTCATTTAATTATTTAATTAATTATTTATTTATTTATTAAAAACTTACACTGCACTAAATCGATCAGATCAGCCACTAAACACCTACAAATCGCACACAGGACCACGGTCGTAATTTCTGGAGCTCACTCTTTGTGAAATCAGACGAATTAAATGTTACCTATTACACTAATTTTCGTTAGTGTCTTTGAATTTGATTTCTGGCCCCTCCAGAGCAGGAACACACCATTACCCTCACTGAAAGCTTTGTAGATCTGTGTCTCTTACTGCTCGCTTCCTCGTATTTCCTGCATCCCACGAAAACGCTCTGTTTTACTTCACTCCACCCCCGGCCTCCTCTGTGTACGCCTCCCGCCCAGCGCACTCTGCTGTGATTGGTCACACTCTTGGTCGCTGCTGAGCCACACTTCCTCAAGGTGGACCGAAGGTCCATGGACGTTTTTTGTGCCTTCCGTGTCCCACGAAGCATATTTTACTTTTTGTACTGACCATGTTTTTGTTTTGTATTTTTGCGAGATATTTTAAAAGGGCTTAGAATGATTTTGTTTCATTCTGTTGACTTGTATCAAAACACCTCCTAGCAGAGAAAATATGGACGCTGAAACAATCACTTGAGTCATACAGTTGTTTATTATTAGACAAGAATATCTGCACAATTTAAGTCCACACAAAGCAGGAAGAGTTAACATGCTGGCAGCCTGAAAATCGCTATAAGGAGCAAAACATTCATTCATCTTCTATACCCGCTTATTCCAATTCAGGGTCACGGGGGTCTGCTGGAGCCTATCCCAGCTGTCTTAGGGCGAAGGCAGGGTACACCCTGGACAAGTCGCCAGTTCATCGCAGGGCCACATAGAAACAAACAACCATTCACACTCACATGCACACCTACGGACAATTTAGAATATTCAATTGACCTCACATGCATGTTTTTGGAGTGTGGGAGGAAGCCGGAGAACCCGGAGAGAACCCACGCAGACACGGGGAGAACATGCAAACTCCACACAGAAAGGTCCCAGGCCCGGGCCCCGGAATCGAACCCACGACCTTCTTGCTGTGAGGCGGCAGCACTAACCACTGCGCCACCGTGTCGCCCCGACTCGGCCGGGGATCGAACCCACAACCTGCCAGTCTCAGGGCGGACACTCTACCACTAGACCACTGAGCTGGTGGAGCAAAACATGCGAGTCAAAATCGCTGCCTCTTCAGTTTCGCTGCCAGCGAACACAACACACAAGCAGAGCACGGAGTTAGCGGTGGTGGCTAACAGTTTATCAACACGATTCAGCGGTTGTACGTTGCAAATAGTTTTAAAACTCAAGTTACTTGAGGTCACAATACACTCACAGTGCTGTGTGTTGTGTTCGCTGGCAGCGAAACTGAAGAGGCAGCGATTCTGACTCATTTCCCTTCTTATAGCAATTTTCACGCTGCCAGCATGTTAATATCGGTTGTATAGAGCTCTTCCTGCTTTGTGCTTTGTGTTGACTTAAGTTGTGCAGATATTCTTGTCTAATAATAAACGACTCTATGACTCAAGTGATTGTTTCAGCGTCCATATTTTCTCTGCTAGGACAGTGTTTTGATACAAGTCAACAGTATTTAACTAAATCATTCTAAGCCCTATTAAAATATCTCCCAAAAATACAAAACAAAAACACGGTCAGTACACAAAGTAAAATATCTTTCCAGGGACACGGAAGGCAAAAAAAAAAAACGACCAGTGACCTTCGGTCCGCCTTATGGCCTACGCTGGGTCCGTACGAAGCTGGATTAGCAGGTAAACTGCTGCTAAAGGGTGAAGCCTTCACGATGGTAAGTGATTAAATTGTGCCGGTTTCATAAAGTTTGCTGTTTACTCTCAACTGCCGCACCGGCAAACTGAGGAAGCGTGGTTGAGCAGCGACCAAGAGTGTGACCAATCACAGCGGAGTGGGCTGGGCGGGAGGCGTTCACAGAGGAGGCCGGGGGTGGAGTGAAGTAAAACAGAGCGTTTTCGCTGGATGCAGGAAATACGAGGAAGCGATGCAGCGAGAGACACAAATCTACAAAGCTTTCAGTGGCCAGAAATCAAATACAAAGGCCCGAAAAAGAGTAGATTAGGTCACGTTTAATGTTCGTGTTGCTGTTAGTATCGGGCCAACATGTTATACTGCCCCTTTAAGAGGGCGACAGAGACCCGGAAAGGTGTGTGTAGTGTGCGCAGGGCTGTGGGAATGTTAGGAGAGACGTGTGCGACTGTCACTTTCTTGGCGTGAGTTCGGTCAATATCGGTCAATACCGATCAATATCTATCTGACAAACTTTAACATGTCTTTATGAGACGGAAGGGTGTGTGTGTGTGTGTGTGTGTGTGTGTGCATGCGTGCGTTTGTGTCTGTACGTGTGTAGTACACGCTTACAGACAGACAGGATCCTTCAGCCAATCCTTCTGCCAATCAGCAGGGCCCTTGACCGACAGGTGGGTGGGACAGAGCACCGAGGCTTAGGCTTATGCTCTTCTGTCTTGTATCTTCCTCCACCTGCTCTGTGACGTCCTCTACAGGATGTCCCGACCCCTCCACCACCCACCATCACGGCTGATGAAAGTGGGCGGAGTTGAAGATTACTGACAGTGTCATGTGTCCCTCTGATCCTTGACCCCAGAGAGGTCCTCTCTGTTCCCAGCCCGGCCTCTCTTCTTCTGTGGTGTTTGCTGCCTAAAGGGGCAGCCTGGAAACAGGTGGGCGGAGCCTGACGGTATCACCCTGATCAAATCAGATCAAATCAAATCAAATCAAATTTTATTTGTATAGCACCTTTCATACAGGAACATGCAACCCAAGGTGATTAACAATTAAAATAAAATAAGAATAAAGAAAAAAAAAGAGCAAATAAAATCCACCACCATCCTCCCAAAACATAAACAGGTTATCATCCCCCCGCCTCCACCCCACATCCCAGAGAACAGTCAGTAAATTAAAAATAAATAAATAAATAAATAAATAAATAAAATGAAAAATAAAATGGCAGGGCACTGAGGGACCGTAAGAGGAAACAGCCACCACGGGGGCTAATACGATAATAATAATAATAATAATAATAATAATAATAATAATAATAATAATAATAATAATAAATAAGTAAGATAAATGAATTTAAAAGAATCACAAAGCTATAAGACCGTGGAGTAAAAAGTTAGACAAGAAATAGGATAGTAAATAAAATGAAATATTAAATAACCTAAAAGCTCAATGGGCTTTAAAGGTAAAAACAAGACAAGTAAAATAAAATAAAATAAAAATAGATTAGTTAAAGCCAAACTAAAATGGTGAGTCTTAAGCCTCCTTTTAAGAATATCAACAGTCTCTGCAGTCCTGATTCACTCTGGCAGGCTGTTCCAAAGTCTCGGACCATAGTGGCTGAACGCATCCTCTCCATGGGTTCTGGTCCGAACAACTTGGAACAATTAAAAGGCCGGTTCCAGAGGACCTCAGGATCCGCGAGGGCTGACATGGTAAAAGCAGGTTGGATAAATAAGATGGTCCAAGACTGTTGAGACACTTAAAAACTAATAAAAGCACCTTAAAATCGATCCTGAATCGCACAGGGAGCCAATGCAGCGATTTTAAAACCAGAGCAATGTAAACCCGCCCCCTGGTACTAGTCAGCACACGAGCGGCTGATTTCTGGAGTACATGCAGGTAGAGATAGTCTTTTTCGGTAGACCAGAAAGCAGGGCATTGCAATAGTCTATCCAACAAGAAATAAAAGCATGCATCAGCACCTCTGTGTCTGCCTGGGAGAGACTCGTCTTTGTGATGTTTTTAACATACGCATTAAAACTAAGCTCAGAGTCAAAAAATTACGCCCATGTTCTTTACAGATTGTGTCACTTTAAAATTGTGAAGTTTTAGTAAAAGTTTCTCTTTCTTGCCTTCAGGACCAATAACTAAAACCTCTGTTTTGTCCTGGTTGAGCTGTCGGAAGTTTTCTGCCATCCATGACTTAATATCTAAAATACATTTTAAAAGGGTGTCAATAGGCCCTGTGTCATCAGGAGACACAGCAATGTAAAAGCTGTGTTTATTTGAGTCCACATTACACCTGACATCATTTAAAATCTTTACAAGGGCTGTCTCTGTGCTGTGGTTCATCCTAAAACCAGACTGATATTTCTCTAAAATGTTATTCGTACTTAAATGATTTAATTGGTTAAAAACATTTTTTTCTAAAATCTTACTTAAAAATGACAAGTTGGATACAGGTCTGTAATAGTCTTGAATGGTTGGGTCTAAATTGCTCTTCTTCAGAAGGGGGTTCAACACTGCCGTTTTAAAGGCAGTAGGGAAGACCCCTGTCTGAAGAGAAACTTCGTAATGAATGGTGAGTTTGCTTTTTCTCCACCTTCTCTCTGCACTCCTGCATTGTCTTTTTGATTTTAAAATCTCAGGTTTACGTCTCCACGGGGGTAAAAGCTTTGGTTTAACTGTTTTTGTTAAAAGTGGAGCCACAGAATCTAAAGTGGATTTAAGTTTGCTGTTAAAATTCTCAACAATAAAATCCCAGGCTGCAGGTAAAATTTGAGCAGGAGTGCATTTTAAAACCTCAATAAAAATTTGCAGTCACCTCAGAAGTAAGGCAGCGTTTCCTCACTGTTCTCGCTGGGGCTTCCTGTTGGGTCAGAGCTGTTGTCAACGTGCAAGTTAAAATCGCCAGTTATTAAAATTCTATCATAAGTTGTGAGTATGATTGATTAAAGTTCGGAGAACTCACTGATAAAAACAGTTGAGTAATGGGGGTCTGTATGCATTGATGCAAATAATTGGTGGACTGCTAAAAACAAAAGCATGGTACTCAAATGAGGAGTAACTGTTAAAAGAGACTTCCTTTGAAATTAAAGTGTTCTTAAAAATTGATGCAGTTCCACCTCCTCTCTTACATACCCTGATAGAAAATAAGAAGCTAAAATTTGGTGGGCAAGCTGGAGCCTCTGTGCCAAGCCATGTCTCTGTTAAAAGCATACCATCTAAGTTACTATCTAAAATCAATTCATTTATGATAAAAGATTTGTTTAAAAGGGAGCGCACGTTCAGCACGGCCAGGTTAATGGTTACGCCGAACGTGCGCTCAAGACCACAAGGAGATAAAATGTGTGGATATAAAAGATTGCCTCTGTTAAAACCAAACTGTCTGTATGTCTGGGGAAAATGTCTGCCTGCAATGTGGGTTATGTGGTTGTGGGTTATGTGTTTCTTACGTTTATTGGGTCAATTATTCATTATCACAGGTATAAGAGCAGGAGTTAGTGGGACAGCAGTAGCAAGCTGAGTAGTATGTGCACTAGGAAAGCGGGGCCTGTGGGACGCGCTGCAGGAGGCAATGAACAGAATGCTCCATAGAGGAAGTGGTAGGCACTGAGGAGGGGGTGTGATGTGAAAACAGTCACGCATGTGTGAGAGCCGATGATTGTATGGAGTACTGGATGTTTGGCGCTAACATGCGGCTTCCTAATTTGTTTGGGTGAAGTCCGTCATGACGGTAAAATAGTTAAAAAGTTAAAATTGTCAATGAAATAAAAACCATTGGTGGTGCAGGCGGCCTGGAGCCATGAATGAAGTTGGAGCAGTCGGCTGAATCACTCTGCTCCGAGGCCAAGTGTGGGGAGGGGACCGCTAATGAAGATTGACATCCCGCAGTTCTTCAGGGCCACAAATAGATTGTTAAAATCACACTTTAGCTGCTCAGATTCCCGACGACGCACATCAATTTCACTGACGATGGCCCCTGGTAAACAATAAGTGGTGGCATTGAAGAAACGGACATTTCTAATTATGAAACTATCAATGACGGCGGTGGTTGGGGCAAGCAGTGGCTGATGATGAGGGGTCGAGCGCTGCTGTTCTGTGGGGACTGTTGGCAAATGTGTGCGTCGGTGTCACATCCTCAGCGGAGGCTGGGGTCTCGCACGACTCTCCACGACCCGGAGGCCTTGAGAGCAGCCTCCTTCACTAACCTGCGCCGAGAGGTGGAGGTTGCAGACCTGACAGGGGGTTCCAGCGCAGACGCCCCAACCCCCCGGCCCGCAGGCAGTGGACCAGTCAGAGAGGAAGCGAGATGGCCAGTTTGGAGGGGAGGGAAGTCCTCAACACTCTAGATGTTAAATTTGTTGTCCAGCTGAAGCTCACAAGGTGGAGCAAGTAACGGCCTGGGTCGCGCCCGCCGCTTTCTTAGTACTGTGGACCATGGCTGTTGGTTGGGAGTGGAGTTGTTAGCTCGGAGCCTCGGATTGGGACTAAAAGTGAAAGCTGCCATCGCACTGCCGCTCATCCAGTAAGACTTAGCCCCCAGCATCAGCCACGTACCCTCCGTCAGGAAATTAGGTGGCGGAACTGAAGACGCTAGCCCAGCTGTCACTGCAGCGGGCGGATCGTCAGCGCGTAGCTAGGGAGCCAGGGCCGACTTCTCCGCCGGAGCTGAACCAGTGAGCCGGGATCCGCTGTGTCCATGGAACCAGGACCAAGCACAGAGACAGTTGAATCAATCAATGAATGGAGCGCAGCGATAAATTGTGGCGCATTTTTGCGCCGTCATCTCTGCCACTGTTGCATCATATCCACAAAGATTTTTGCGCTAATAATATGTAGGCGCAAAAACGCCCAGAAATGCGGCAGAAGCGCAAATTGCACTCTAGTAAACTGACCGCGCGATAGATGGTCAGATATAATGTTAGTGCACACCTCAATCACCAGAAGTGGCCCCATACTAACAGCAACACGAACATTAATAAAGAGTGGCACACATAGAAAACTGAACACACGTCAGGAATGTTACAATATAAATACCAGTGTGGTTGATTGTACAGCAAGAACGAACCCGAACCTTCAAATAATTTTAATTTGTCTGATTTCACTAAGAGAAACTCTGGCGCTCCTGGGCGCGTCAGTATACTTATATAAATATTTCATTGTGTTATATATTGTACAGTAACAAAGTAGGTGCAGGTTTCAAGTGTAAGTGAATTTGTTTTGCGTTCATAATAAATAAATACAAATATTGATTTCATACTTGACAACATGTGTATGATATTTTTCTATATACACACACCTCATCATCAGAGAGAGTCGCTCTCTTTGTGGATCCGGCGCTGTTTCATATGAGGCATATTTGCATAGAAGGGGGTGTCATTTTGCACATGATGACTAATTTAAATACATTCAAAGGAGTCTGGCACAGACTTGCCACTACCTGCACCTCGGCGCATTTTCCACCGCTTTTCATGTTTACCTCCGCTCTATGGATAGGACGTACGTTTTTGGTACTATTTACACAGATTTTCTGGCGCAAAAGCCGGGCAATCGCTTTGTGGATCTGGCCCTAAGTTGTGTGTGTGTGTGTGTGTGTGTGTGTGTGTGTGTGTGTTCCTCTCCCTTTCTCCCTTCCCGATGACAGCGCCCCCGGTGGCTGAGAGGAGGTCATTGCAGCCGCACTCATGACCTCATTCACTGTCCAATGAAATTAGAAGCAACCCAAATAACACCACTGTGCTTGAGTCAGCCTAGCTGGGCTGCAGTGGACACATGCACACACACACACACATCTGTGACATCCACAATCAGCCTGCTGAGGAGTGTGAAGCAGCCTCCTGTCTCGACCATTTCAGCCACTGGGAGGAGTTCAGACAGGAAACTGGTGGAGCACACACACACACACACACACACACACACACACCTGCCTGGTGTCACTCTGCTGGAGGTTCAGCAGATCAAATACTCGCTTTCATGTGTTGGCTGCTTGTTCGCCTTGTTCTCTCCTGAGAGTGTGTGTTTGTATGTGTGTGTGTGTGTGTGTGTGTGTCCCCCTATAAACATTACCTCATCGCCGTGCAGTACCCTGGTCTGTGGGAACTGCAGCCCACTCCTCAGCAGGAACAAAGAACCCACCCCCCACCCCGCTGCCCCTCTGGCCCAACTCCCAGCAAAAGGGGCCACGGGCCTTAATTCTCAGGCAACGATATAAATGGTCCCTCCCTACCCCGACACCCGGGAGGAACCAATTGGATGAGAAGAAAAATGGCAAAAGAAGTCATAATAGCCCCCGGTCCCCCCGCTCGCTGAGGGTCCTTTTGTGGCGGGGTAGGTGGCATTGAAGAAACGGACATTTCTAATTATGAAACTATCAATGACGGCGGTGGTTGGGGCAAGCAGTGGCTGATGATGAGGGGTCGAGCGCTGCTGTTCTGTGGGGACTGTTGGCAAATGTGTGCGTCGGTGTCACATCCTCAGCGGAGGCTGGGGTCTCGCACGACTCTCCACGACCCGGAGGCCTTGAGAGCAGCCTCCTTCACTAACCTGCGCCGAGAGGTGGAGGTTGCAGACCTGACAGGGGGTTCCAGCGCAGACGCCCCAACCCCCCGGCCCGCAGGCAGTGGACCAGTCAGAGAGGAAGCGAGATGGCCAGTTTGGAGGGGAGGGAAGTCCTCAACACTCTAGATGTTAAATTTGTTGTCCAGCTGAAGCTCACAAGGTGGAGCAAGTAACGGCCTGGGTCGCGCCCGCCGCTTTCTTAGTACTGTGGACCATGGCTGTTGGTTGGGAGTGGAGTTGTTAGCTCGGAGCCTCGGATTGGGACTAAAAGTGAAAGCTGCCATCGCACTGCCGCTCATCCAGTAAGACTTAGCCCCCAGCATCAGCCACGTACCCTCCGTCAGGAAATTAGGTGGCGGAACTGAAGACGCTAGCCCAGCTGTCACTGCAGCGGGCGGATCGTCAGCGCGTAGCTAGGGAGCCAGGGCCGACTTCTCCGCCGGAGCTGAACCAGTGAGCCCGGGATCCGCTGTGTCCATGGAACCAGGACCAAGCACAGAGACAGTTGAATCAATCAATGAATGGAGCGCAGCGATAAATTGTGGCGCATTTTTGCGCCGTCATCTCTGCCACTGTTGCATCATATCCACAAAGATTTTTGCGCTAATAATATGTAGGCGCAAAAACGCCCAGAAATGCGGCAGAAGCGCAAATTGCACTCTAGTAAACTGACCGCGCGATAGATGGTCAGATATAATGTTAGTGCACACCTCAATCACCAGAAGTGGCCCCATACTAACAGCAACACGAACATTAATAAAGAGTGGCACACATAGAAAACTGAACACACGTCAGGAATGTTACAATATAAATACCAGTGTGGTTGATTGTACAGCAAGAAACGAACCCGAACCTTCAAATAATTTTAATTTGTCTGATTTCACTAAGAGAAACTCTGGCGCTCCTGGGCGCGTCAGTATACTTATATAAATATTTCATTGTGTTATATATTGTACAGTAACAAAGTAGGTGCAGGTTTCAAGTGTAAGTGAATTTGTTTTGCGTTCATAATAAATAAATACAAATATTGATTTCATACTTGACAACATGTGTATGATATTTTTCTATATACACACCTCATCATCAGAGAGAGTCGCTCTCTTTGTGGATCCGCGCTGTTTCATATGAGGCATATTTGCATAGAAGGGGTGTCATTTTGCACATGATGACTAATTTAAATACATTCAAAGGAGTCTGGCACAGACTTGCCACTACCTGCACCTCGGCGCATTTCCACCGCTTTTCATGTTTACCTCCGCTCTATGGATAGGACGTACTTTTGGTACTATTTACACAGATTTTCTGGCGCAAAAGCCGGGCAATCGCTTTGTGGATCTGGCCCTGTTGTGTGTGTGTGTGTGTGTGTGTGTGTGTGTGTGTGGTGGTTCCTCTCCTTTCTCCCTTCCCGATGACAGCGCCCCGGTGGCTGAGAGGAGGTCATTGCAGCCGCACTCATGACCTCATTCACTGTCCAATGAAATTAGAAGCAACCCAAATAACACCACTGTGCTTGAGTCAGCCTAGCTGGGCTGCAGTGGACACATGCACACACACACACACATCTGTGACATCCACAATCAGCCTGCTGAGGAGTGTGAAGCAGCCTCCTGTCTCGACCATTTCAGCCACTGGGAGGAGTTCAGACAGGAAACTGGTGGAGCACACACACACACACACACACACACACACACCTGCCTGGTGTCACTCTGCTGGAGGTTCAGCAGATCAAATACTCGCTTTCATGTGTTGGCTGCTTGTTCGCCTTGTTCTCTCCTGAGAGTGTGTGTTTGTATGTGTGTGTGTGTGTGTGTATGTGTGTGTCCCTTATAAACATTACCTCATCGCCGTGCGGTACCCTGGTCTGTGGGAACTGCAGCCCACTCCTCAGCAGGAACAAAGAACCCACCCCCCCACCCCCGCTGCCCCTCTGGCCCAACTCCCAGCAAAAGGGGCCACGGGCCTTAATTCTCAGGCAACGATATAAATGGTCCCCTCCCTACCCCGACACCCGGGGAGGAACCAATTGGATGAGAAGAAAAATGGCAAAGAAGTCATAATAGCCCCCCCCGGTCCCCCCCGCTCGCTGAGGGTCCTTTTGTGGCGGGGTAGCGGGGAGAGACAGACAAAGGCCAGGACCCCCTGAGAGCCGGGGGTTACCACTCCTTCAAAACAGCGCCACCAAAAGGCCTCGCAGGTCACGTGACCTGCTAGTGAAACCTCCCTGCCTGCTACTTCCTGGTTGCCATAAGTGGCCAATCACAGCCCGTCCTGCATTGCCATTGGTCCACAGCATGCTGGGACACTTCCAAGTGTGTAAACTCGGAGGTTTTGCACACATTATCATCATCATTATCAACATCGTCACCAGGCAGTGTGTGTGTGTGTGTGTGTGCGTGTGTGTGTGTGTGTGGTCGCCGTGACAATGCTGCTTTCGCAGTTTCTCTTCCTGGTGTGGTAAGTGGAATATTTTATCAACGCCAAGCATGTTTTTGGAAGGGGGCGGGGTCAGCTCAGCCCCCACCCGCTTGTGGACTCTGATTGTGCAGAATGCAATTAGAGCGTCTAAATGAAGTGGTAATGGAGAAGCGGGTCTCGGCTGGGTTTGTTTCCATGGCAACCGGCTCACACACACACACACACACACACACACACACACACACACACACACACACATCCGCCGCTAGTCGTGTAGCCACTTTATCTGCAGAAATGCACAGTTGTGTCTGCGGGGCGGGGGTGAGGAGAATAGGGGCCAGGGGAGGGAGGAGGGACAGTGGGTGGGGCAGGGGTTTGAAGGAGAGGATGGAGGGGGAGGGGGTCCAGCTCAGTGAACAGGTAAGGCTTGGTCACCTGACTCAGTCAGTTAGACTCCCTCCTCTTCCTCCTCCTCTTCCCTTTACCTCCCTCTCCTCCTGCCTCTTCCTCCTCCCCCTCCTCCTTCTACCTCTGCCTCCCTCTCCTCCTCCTTCTTCTTCCTCCCCCACCTCCTTCTCCCTCTGCCTCCTTTTCCTCCTCCTTCTGCTGAAAGAGAAATATAAGAGAAAGAGAAAATATTATTATTATTATATTTTTTATTTTGTTTTTCCCCTTTGAATCAGGCCTTTAAAATAACTACGATCTTAGAATGAAACCAAAAAAGTACTCATTAAGGTAAAATTGTTTAGCATAACAGCAGCATAGTCGATCTTTGGATTCTACTCAGATATTAACCAATGCATCTCGCCTACGGCCAGCCTACTCCAAACTATATATTCGGTAATACAGCCAGTTCTCTGGTAATATCTACACCATGGATGTATAAAGGAAAAGCTTCACACATGCAAACGGAGAATCATTCTTATATCCTCCTCTGTAGAGTGGATATGCAACCTACTGTTGATTAGCTTTAGCGATCGCTCGCTAACAGGACAACACGTTAAAATAAACACTAATATATATGTATATATATACATATACATATATACATATATACATACAGGTCCAGGTGTCTTGGAGGTGCTTTGATAAATTTGTCGTGTTCACTACTTTTGTCAGCACAGTTTTGGTCATTTCTTGTACACCAGCTTACTTCTGTCCTTTGGCTTTCCTTGCTCGTCCGCCTCAAATCCAAAGTATCTACAAACAGCATTTCTGTTGTATTGTATATTTATTAAAACTGGTTACGAAGGTCCTGCACATGCCATCATTAGGAAATTTACATACGTAGAATTATGAGTGACGACAATTTAAAAAAATACAGCCTGCAAGTGTTTGTGTGAGCGAGTGTTTCTATCTCTACGACTCAGGAGGGGAGGGGCTGCTGCACGTTAGCTCGCTTCCCAGGGCAGCGCTCTCTGTGTTTGTGTGTGTGTGTTGGCGGCGGCACATGTCTAAAGGAGGCAGGTAGAGTATCGATATATCGATACTATGGAAAAGTCATATTGAACCGTTTTTATTTTTCAAAATCGATATTTAATCGTTAAATCAATATTTTTGACAACACTACTCAAGTGGCAAGGTGAGAAAATGGGCAGGGCCTGGACTGGCAGCCCACTGGAGTGGTGCAGCCCAGAATATTGCACGTCTCATCAGCCAACTGGGGGAGGGGGACGGGGCCAACAATCCCACAATCCTTTGCTGTGTGTCAGCCGTGAAGAAGCCTCTGGAGCATGGATGCATTACAAGAACTGGATATCGGACTGGCAATAAGGCGGCACGCTGATTTTTACCAGTGGCAACTCAAGGTACTGCCCTAAAAGCATTTTTCCAATAGACCGCAATACAAAAGGAAACGTCTATGAAATGTTGACAGAACACCTCTGACCAAACTCATGATTCATAACATATCTTTCTACTGTATATTTTTTATTCATGGACTTTTAATCTCTCTAAATATTTTCTAAAGGCCAGAAAATCCCCAAAAAAGTATTTCGTCTGAGAGTGACGCCATGGCTTTGTACGCGCACGTCCAAAGTGTGTTCGAGCTATGTCACAGGAGCACAGCTACCTTGGCATAATAGACGCCCTGTGCAGTGCATGAACTGATAGATTAACACTATTGAACACGTAAAAGTACGTTATTGTTCACTCATTGTGGTATGTAGACATGTCGTTTTCACTGTCCGATACTTTTTTTGTCTCTTTTTTTTTAGACATAGTGGTTTTTTATTAGCAGTATTATTAACCTTGCTATGAAATGGAGTTGTTCGCCTGAACAAAAGTAAACGGAACCGGTCGCAAGATGATAATAATAATAATGATGATAATAATAATAATAATAATAATAATAATAATAATAATAATAATAATAATAATACATTTTATTTAAAGGCACCTTTCAGGACACTCAAGGTCACCGTACAGAAAAAGAACGGTAAACTTTAACACACAAACACCATGAGACAAAGTTAAAATCAAGAATCCTGCTGCAACAAATACAATTAAAGTAAATAGGCTTGTTTAAAAAAGTGGGATTTCAGACGAGATTTAACAATGGTCAAACAGTCAGTGTTTCTGATGTCTGGAGGGAGGGAGTTCCAGAGGCGAGGGGCAGAGCGGCTGAAGGCTCTGGAACCCATGGTGGGCAGACGGGATGGGGGCACGTGAGAGAAATGGATGAAGCTGACCTGAGAGTGCGGGTGGGAATGTAGGTGTGGAGGAGATCGGAGAGGTACAGAGGGGTGAGATTGTGGATGGCTTTGAATGTATAGAGTAGAATTTTGTAATTGATGCAGAAATGAATTGGGAGCCAGTGGAGTTTTTGTAGAGCAGGTGTGATGATGCGGGCAGCAGCGTTCTGGACAAATTGCAGTTTATGGATGGATTTATGGGGGAGACCAAGAAGAAGTGAGTTAGTCAGTCATCAAGGCGGGAGGTAACCAGAGTGTGGACCACTGATGGAGCTGTTGGGAGTGAGAGTTGGACGGAGGCGACTGATGTTGCGAAGATGGAAATATGCAGACAGGGTAACATTATTGATGTGGGTTTGAAATGACAAAGTGCTGTCCAGGACAACACTCAGACTCATAAAATGATTTGAAATGTTTGTTATTTTTGCCCTCAAATATAGTTTGAAGGTGTCAAGGCCGTTTGTCATTGTATAGGCATTGCCCATCCCCATCGTTTGTAATACTGTGACACAGTGCTAAAGTGGTAGGTTAAAGAGAAGTGATGTTTGTTTTTTTTTACCCTTTTACAAATGGAATATCGCTAGAATATTGGCCACATGGATGTGCGTATACAACGTCGGACATCTTTTCAATGTCTTAAAATCATTTAAAAAAAATATATTCTTACCTAAATAATGGTGGTCCTTTGCCTGTTGATCGGTTGACACAGTTTAGTTCAAGTTCAAAATTCAAAATGAAGGTACTAAGGAATGAATTAGAAATATTATATGTGGCAGTGGTGTTCATAGTTCACACAATTGCTTCAAAAAACTATTATTTATCTATTATTCAGTTGCACATTGATCATTATTTTAATACAAAACCTATTAAAAAATACTCATTTTACATTAAAAAAGAAAACAAAGATAACATTCATATTATCATGTACATCTACATTGAATTTTGTACACTGCTTGTTACGTGAGGACCCGAATTGTCACCCAGAAGAGGACACAGTAGGCTCATAAGGTAATTGAAGAGTTTACTTAAAGTCGCAAAGCAGCAACTACAGTAGTGACCAAAAGATGCTCTAGGTACTAGTAGAACACCGGAATCAAGGCGTCACAATGAAGCGGGAAGTCCACACATGGGGAGCAAAGTTCTGACAAAGAGAAGAACTGTTTGAGTCCTTAAGTAGCCTGAGGAAAGTACACGATAAAGGTGGACAACAGAGAACTACCAAAATAAAAGACTAAAGTGGACAACAGGAAACTCCCCAAATCAAAGACCAAAACCCTGACACTGCTGTTCTTATAATACAGTCATGCCATGGACCTACTAGTTTCCATCTTTCTATTTACGTTGAATCCATTCGTGGTTCCTTAGCACGCACGTCTGTCAGTGATGTTCTCCAGGATCATTCTGATTGCCCAAGATGATCTTGTCACGAAAAGTGACACTGCTGCGCATGCTCTATGGGCCCACTAATGCTAAGTCAAAAACTTTTCCGGTGCATGCACTGGGTGAGCAACTTCATTCGAAGGAATGGGCCGCCATCTTGGGGCCTGGGGAGCTGCTCTGGAGGCAGGTGGTCGAGGGGGCGCAGCCACAGATCATTTGTGAGGATGGGCTGCTGCCCCCTGCTGGGAAGGAGACACACAGTGCGCAAGTGTGTTAGCATTTCCTGGAGCACCTAACCACCTCTAGGGTTAGCTTTAGCTTTAGCTGTTGCTGTAGTTAGCTGCTAGCCACATTAGCGCTTCAGCACTCAAAAGGGAGCGGCCTCTTGAATCGCGGTATTGTAAGTTGCTGTTGTGTCTCGGCTCCTTCTGATTGGCTGATGCGTCCTGATGCATTTAAAAGAATGAGAGCCATTTTGGCATCTGGGAGCCAGGTAACGCCCAGCCTCTTCCTGGTCCTGGATCAGACTCCTCCTCCTCCCCTTTTCCCTCCTCCTCATTCTCCTCCTGTTCCCCCTCCTCCTTCTCTACTTCTTCTTCTTCTTCTTCTTCTTCTTCTTCTTCTTCTTCTTCTTCTTCTTCTCCTTCTTCACCTTCATCTTCTACTTCCTCCTCTTCTTCTTCTCCTTCTATTCCTCCTGACACATCTGTGGCCACAACAGGCTAAAAATAACACCTAAAAATAACACCGCCAAAATAAAAGACACAAACACAGTGGCACTCTGGGAAAGTCGGCAGATGGAAATTGAAGACAATGTTCCAAAACATCCCTGTTGTTGTTGTTGATGTTGTTGTTTTTGTTGTCGTTGTTGTTTTTGTAACAGAAGAAAAAAAACAAAGTTGCAGCTTCCCAACCCGCCACCGCCACTGCTCCTCCAATTGCACCTAAAAGCCCCGCCCATCACTGTTGGGGGACGGAGGGACACAGCAGCCACAAAGAGCCGAGGAGGAGCTGAGAGGAGGCTGCGCAGACACTGAGGCTACCTGAGGTGTGTGTGTTTGTGTTGTGTGTGGGTGTTGGCCAGAGGCTGGTAAATAATGGATGTTTTGGTGGAAGCCCTGGGAGTTTGAAATGTAAATGTGATGGGTGGAGCCTGTGTGCGTGCGTGCGTGCGTGCGTGCGTGTGTGTGTGTATCAGCGAGAGAGGGCCTGCTCGCCCCTTCAGCATGGTGGCTCTTATACTTCCACCCTCCTCATCACTCCTCCGTCGTCCTTCACTCTTCTCCTCCATCACCAGTTTGTTGCTCTGACCACATTACCCAGAATCCTGTGTTGCTACTTCTTGACTCCTGACCTAGCCTAGTTAAGCCCAGCTTTGCACTTCTCACCAGTCACACCAGTTTTAAATTTCAACTGTGAGTTTGGTTGCTTCTCTGCTGTGTCTTACGGTAAAGGAAGTGTGTTGTGGTGCTGCTGCGCCCAGTGGTCTGGAGGATGCATGACAGCCTTTTAATATTTTTTTTTTTTAAATTAGCTGTATCATGCAGAAAGCCACAAATAGCTGAGACAAGACGACAGTGTGTGTGTGTGTGTGTGTGTGTGTGTGTGTGTGTGTGTGTGTGTGTGTGTGTGTGTGTGTGTGTACACGCGCGCTCTGCAAGGGAGGAGGACAGGAGTGTAAAAGGATTAGCAGCTCCAAATTAATACTTGAAGAGTTGTTCATGCAGAAATCCTCTCTGTCTCTCTCTCTCACTCACACACTCACAGTGCAGTGTATTTCTGCACACTATGCAACTATTTATTTCGACATGTTTGCCCAAACGTGAGCGGACGTCACGGATCAGTTAGCATTTGCCCCTCAAATGTTTATAGTGGAAACTTCTGAAAGGAGGCGGGGCCAGTGAGGCATGATGGCAGTCCATAATAAGTTCAGCCCCTCAGACGAGCGTCATATTTTGCATGTTTCTCCTTTAACATACAAAGGTAAGAACAGTGTGTGTGTGTGTGTGTGTTTCACAGCGCACGTGCTGCACACACGCACATACACACGCACGCACACACACACTTGGCATGTGAGATCACACAGAAACACGCAGTGTGTTGGTTGAGTGGCTGCGGTGAAACTGAACAATGCCACGTTGGCTGTCTACCCACGATGCCTATCTCTCCCCGCCAGTGTGTGGTCCCATGAGATGAAGCAGGGGGCGGGGTTTAGTCACTGTGGGTGTGTCAAATCTTTCTCTGTGCTACGTAGTCCAATGGGAGCTGATGAAGAGGAGGAGAGTCTCCTCTCCTCTGAGGGTCACACGGTGCGTCGCCTCAATCCAACATGATGGTGAGTTGCTCCTCCTCCAGGACTGTAGGGGGCAGCACCACTGCTAACCACCTGTGTTGCTGTAGAGCTAGCACCTCACACCACCTGTCGCTCTCCCTTGAGGAAGGTGGTGGTACTGCAAGTCAGGGCACGCGGTGGCTCCTCCTTCTAGCGACTCTCTCCCTGTGCCCCCCAATCACAGCAGAGCAGCAGCATTTTGCCGGCATTAGCATCAGGAGAGCTACTTGAAGGAGGGCCACCCTTAGCATATTAGCATGCTGGCTTGCGCCGTCTTTTTGGTTTGTTGTGACAGTGAAGAAAAACAGAGTGTGTGCTTCTTCATGTCTTTGTCTCCTGGCTGTGTGTGTGTGTGTGTGTGTGTGTGTGTGTGTGTGTGTGTGTGTGTGCAAGCGTGCGCCCGTGCTGCTTTGAGGAGGTGCTCCGCTGGGGTCACGACAGTGGTGGCGTCCTCTGAGCTGTTTGAAGATGGAAGGATAAAAGTCACCAACTGTATCTCTGTCTCTGTCTGTCTCTGTCTGTCTCTCTCTCTATCTCTCTCTATCTCTCTCTCTCTCTCTCTCTCTCACTCCCTCCCTCTCTCTCTCTCTCTCTCTCTCTCAATCTACCTGGTGCAACTATGTCACTGAATTGCCACCACCTACGTGACTGACCTCCAGGTGACCTCACTGACCCCTTCCCTGCACCAAAGTGTCACAACAACGCTGGTCTCTGATTGGCTGCTGAGGTTCAGGCTCAGGAAGGTCCAGTCTGACCCTCTGATTGGTCCATGGGTCAGTGGGCAGCGACCAAAGTTTGGTAGCAATGTGAGCACGACACACACTCTCGCTCACACACTCACACACACACACATGCACACACATACATTGCACCTAGTGTTAATCGCCGCATTTGATCTGATAAAAACTGATCAGAGGCTGTTGATGTGTTTGCTTTGTGTAGTTTTTTTTTATTCTGAGCAGGTGGATGGAGCCAGATTACATCAGAAACAACCTCCAGCATCATTTGGGTCATCTGACTTCAGATTATTGATCAGATTATTGTTCTCTTGAAAAAAAAAGAAGACACAACGAAACTTCCTGCAAACAGCCTAAAAATGTGTGTCGGTACCAGCCAGATGTGTCGACACCTGGAGCCTGTGTGTGTGTGTGTGTGTGTGACAGGAAGTGTGCTGCAGGGCCACACTAGGGCCTCAGTCCTCGGTGTCCGTCTCCGAGTCGCTCCGTCCATTCATCTGGTTGGCCGCTCAAAGGGCTGTTTGTCCTCGAAGAGCCTGTAGGGGGAGGCATCGCACACACACACACACACACACACACACACACACACACACACACACACACACACACACACACACACACAACAGACACAACACTGCGGCCGACCAAAAGAAGCAGGAGTGAAATAAGAAAAAAAAGGTTTGTTTTTGTGCGTGACATCACTTTCCGGTTCACCTGCTGCAGCAGCAGCAGAGCAGCAGCATCATTCAGGGACAGGATGAAGCTGCCAACGTGACAACGAAGAGGAAGAAGAAGAAGAAAGTCAATCCCTGAGCCGCTCTGACAAAAATGTCTTTAGGTGCCGAGGATTATGGATTAATCTCTAATAACCAGATGAGGAGGAGGGGAGTGAGGAGGAGGTAGAGGAGGAGTGACTCCAGCAAGAGCTCCTTCCTCCTCCTCCCTATCCTCCCCCTCCTCCATCTTCCTCTCTCTTCCTTCCTCTCATCTGATCAAATCTTCACTTGTACCCCACCGATAATCTGTTTATCCGTTGGTGTCACGTTACATTAGCATAGCAACTGGAAGGGGGCAGTGGGGAGGTCATAGAGGAGGGGATCGGGAGGGTGGGGGGGTCGCCCTCACCAGTCAAATCCTTTGATCTGAACCCGTCTCCGTAATCACTTGACAAAGTCTGGGTGCGAGAGTGAGAGCTTTACTGTGTGTTGGTGTGTGTGTGTGTGTACGTGTTCGTGTGTGTGTGTGTGTGTGAGAGAGAGAGAGAGAGAGAGTGTGTGTGTGGCTCTTTGAAAAATATATTTGGCGTTGTACATTATCTATCCCTCAGTGAACTGCTGCCGCAGCAGCAGCAGTGTTGCAAGGCTGCTAACATGCTGCTAACACACAATGATGCTACAAGGCTAATTGTGTCAGTGTTGCTGCAGGCGGACAAACAGGAAATATTTATCACCGTTACACAGGAGCTGCATTCCAAATCTCGTCCTGCTGCTGCTGAGGAACTGGAAGAGCTGGAGGAGGAGCTGCTGGAGGAGGAAGAGGAGCTGGAGGAGGAACCAGGGATGAAACAGTGTCTTTATTGTCTGTTGACAGTTGGAAAGCTGCAGAATATGACCTGGGACAGCACCCTCGTGTGAAGGCCAGTGCACCACATCATGGAAAGTTTACCGGTGCTAACTAGCTTAGCATCCATAGCTCTCACTGTCACAGAGTTTAGACAAAAATTATTTTCCTGCTGAGGACGTGCTTCACTGCTGGTATGGCTTCCATTATCTCCACTGTCTGTCTGTCCGACTGTCTGACTGTCTGTCTGTCTGTCTGTCTCTCTGTCCTTCTGACTGACGTTCTGTCTGTCTGTCTGTCTGTCTCTCTGTCCTTTCAGCCTGTTTTTCATATGCTGCCCTCAGAACTGACTCTCTGCTCTGATGCCTGTATTTGTTTTCAGTGTTTTCTTCTCCTTGGTCTTTGCGGCAAACGGCCTGAAGCAGCAGCATCAGCAGCAGCGGAAGAGAGGAAGCTGGAGCTGCACACACACACGCGCACACACACACACACACACACACACACACACACACACACACACACACACACACACACACTTCAGATCACCTCCAGAAGCTCCAGCATGACGTGGAACATGGGGAAACGAGTCAGTGGAGAACTCTCTCTCTCTCTCTCTCTCTCTCTCTCTCTCTCTCTCTCTCTCTGTGTGTGTGTGTGTGTGTGTGTGTGTGTGTGTGTGTGTGTGTGTGTGTGTCCTGCCAAACAGCCGTTCATCAGTCAGCAGCAGCAGGAACACAGACAAACAAATCTTCTTTCTGGCTGCTCTCTGCTGTGGGGCGCCTCACTTTGTTGATCGACAGGTCCCTCCAGTGACGTCACGGAAAGTTGATCAAGAAAATATAAGTGGACCGACCCGGTTAACGAACAGGTCTCATCCAAACCCAGAAGGTGAAGGTTCCTCCGCATAGGGCGCCCCCTGGTGGACAGGCTGCAGAATGACCTTCCGAGTCCGAGTCCAAGGAACCTCAAGACACCGGTGGGACTTCCGGCAGCCAGACGACCAATCTTCTCTTCTCAGGCGACAACCGCCCAACCCCCCTTGACGGGACCGGAAACAGGAAATTAAGGTGTCTTCTGGTGACGGTATGTATCTCCTGAGGCGGAACCAGCGAGAAGGTCCAGCTGAGGGTGAGTTGTAGCTACCGGTAGCGGAGAAGAAGAAGCCCAAGAAAAAACCGCTACTAGAGAAGAAGAATGAAAACAATCAGCTAAACAGTGGAGGTACAACAATCAAGAAACACACACTGAGCAGCGTCTTCTTCAAACTGCTTCCGGAAATCCTCCTCCGGTCAGCACGCCTTTTCTCCTTTTCGAGGTGCGACCAAGTGGATCGATGGTGTGCTGATTACGTCGATTAGAAACAATCGAACCCGGATGCCGTCGGAGGTGATACGATTCCAGATAGCAGACGGAGCTCCACCGGTTCACCGTTTACACTTGAAGAAACATTCTAGATTTCAATCTGCAGAACAACAAATTCATAAAATTATTATTATTATTATTATTATTATTATTATTATTATTATTATTATTATTATTGACAAATATGGAACTTTTTTGTACAATGAAATCTGCTGTATCCAGAGCGACACCCATTTTTTTGTTTTTCTTTCTGTTTAATTATCTTAAATTGAAAGACTGGCAAACACTCGGATTAAATCGGTTGATCGTAAAT
>CM020501.1:533360-583360 GCA_009823395.1 Thamnaconus septentrionalis | reverse complement strand
AGATGGTGCAGAGTGACTACATGCAGGGCGCCATGGCGGCGGCCGGCGGTGGCGGCGGGGGGGGACACATGCTCGGCCATGCCCACCAGTGGGTGACGGCCCTGCCGCACGCAGCCGCAGCTGCGGCCGCCGCCGCGGCCGCAGCGGCCGCCGTGGCCGCCTCGGCGGAGGCCGGGGCGGCGCCCCTGGACCTCCAGCCCGCAGCAGGAGGTTAAGGGCCCGGCCCGGGACGAGCTGCACCACCGGGGTCCGCACCTGGCCGCCCACCAGACTCTTTCCGGGGCCTGGGGGTCCCAGCAGCAAACGCAGCAGCAGCAGCAACAGCAGCAGCAGCAGCTGCTCTACTCTCAGCCGGGCGGGTTCACCGTCAGCGGGATGCTGAGCCCCGGGGGGGCGAGCCTGCTGCACCCGGGCTTGGTGCGGGGGGGCGGCGGCGGCCCCGGCCCCGGCCCCCCGGAGCTGGAGCACCACCCGCATCACTCGCACCACCACCACCCGCACCCGCACCACCACCAGCACCAGCACGCGCACCAGCAGCAGCACCTGCTCGCCGGGCACGAGCCCGCGCACTCGGACGACGACACGCCAACATCGGACGACCTGGAGCAGTTCGCGCGCCAGTTCAAGCAGCGGCGCATTAAGCTGGGCTTCACGCAGGCCGACGTGGGCCTCGCGCTCGGCACGCTCTACGGCAACGTATTCTCGCAGACAACCATCTGCCGCTTCGAGGCGCTGCAGCTCAGCTTCAAGAACATGTGCAAGTTGAAGCCGCTGCTCAACAAGTGGTTGGAGGAGGCCGACTCGGCCACAGGGAGTCCCGCTGGCATCGACAAGATCGCGGCGCAGGGCCGCAAGCGCAAGAAGCGTACCTCCATAGAGGTGGGCGTCAAGGGGGCGCTGGAGAGCCACTTCCTCAAGTGCCCCAAGCCGTCGGCGCAGGAGATCGGCGCCCTGGCCGACTCGCTGCAGCTGGAGAAGGAGGTGGTGCGCGTCTGGTTCTGCAATCGGCGGCAGAAGGAGAAGCGGATGACGCCGCCCTGCGTCGGCGGCGGCGGAGCGCAGACGCCCGAGGAGGCGTATTCTCAGGCCGGCCACGTGAGTGCACAAACCCCGCCCCCGCACGTCCCCCCCTCCTCCATGGACTGCAAGAGAATGTTCAGTGACACGTAGTAAGGAGGAGGAGCAGGAGGAGAGGGAGGAGGTGCTGGAGGTGCTGCTGCTGCTGTTGCTGCTGCGGTGCCGTCCTTGCCGAACCCCGTGCCCCCCTCCATTACTCCCCTTCTCCTCCTCTTCCCCCCTCCCCTCTCTCTCCCCCGCACCGCACTGTGCGCTGACCCAAAGCTTCTTCTTCTGCTTCTTTTCTTTCAGGGCCGTTTTTTAGTAGATTACTTTAAAGAAGCGGGCGACGACCAGCGCGTGACCACAGGTTCGTTCCACCAGGTGATCCTGGCGCACTGAGGACACACGAACGCACTCACTCACTCACACACACACACACAAGCACGCAGAGTCTTTGATTGGTCTGTGATGCTCCTCTGGACTATGAGGACTCTGGACGGTACCGTCACTCACCGCAGGATCCGCAGCTTTTCTGTTTGGGACTCGAACTCACAACTTTTTACCTGCTCATATTATTATTATTATTATTATTATTATTATTATTATTATTATTATTATTGTTGTTGTTGTTGTTGTTGTTGTTCCTGGTTTCCGCTGGAGGGACCGGACTGGTTCAACTGAGGCCGTGCGTGTGTGTGTGTGTGTGTGTGTGTGTGTGTGTGTGTGTGTGTGTGTGTGTGTGTCTGTGACTGCTGCCTCTCTGCAGTCCTCTTTGCTATTGGCTCGCGTGCGCGTGTGTGAGGAGGAGACGGAGCAGCCGATTTTTCACGGTTAATTTTCTCTCAGTTATTATTGTTTCCTCTCATCTCATTTCTGGACCTTCATTTAATTTTACGAGTGGTTCCGACACAATTGGTGAGAACCAATTTTGTGACTTATCATTATTATTATTATTATTACTGCGATGAACTGGCGACTTGTCCAGGGTGTACCCTGCCTTCGCCCTAAGACAGCTGGGATAGGCTCCAGCAGACCCCCGTGACCCTGAATAGGAAGAAGCGGGTATAGAAGATGAATGAATGAATGATTATTATTATTATTATTATTATTATTATTATTATTATTATTATTATTTGATTTAATTTGTTTTTATTTGCTAATGTCACTGCTGAGACGTGCAGAATTGTGTTGCCATGTTGGGGCCTCGGGCCGCGTCCCATCCTGCTGTTCACACTGAGCCGAACCAAACCGGGCCGCTGTCGCAGAAACGTCCTGCAAACTTGCTGCGCTTCCGGTTGTCAGACTGAAGCTTCCGTCTCTTCCTCGCCTCCAACATTTTCTCTTATTTTTAAATTTATTCTCACCGTCTCCCGGCAACGGTGTGTGTACGCGCGCGCGCGTCTGCAGCTTTTCAAACGTTTTTTTAAAAAATAAAAAAAATAAAAATAAATAACGGTACTTTTTAAGCCGGGCCTTTCAGGTGTTCCGTGACGTCATTGTGCCGTAAATCTCTACCTGTCCCATGTGCTTCCAATCGCGGGAAAAAAATATTGTGTGTGCGTGCGTGCGTGCGTGTGTGTGTGTGTGTGTGTGTGTGTGCGCGCGCGCTTGTAACTTGTCCCAATTTGTGCTTCTTCTGGCGGGAAACGGTGTGAATGTCCTCCTATTTTTTTTTTTGATGTAATTATTTTTTTTCCAAGAAAGACGAGGTTCAAAATTATTATTATTGTTATTATTATTGTTATTATTATTATTATTATTATTATTATTATTTGTTGCTGCTGGAGGCTGCGGAAATTAAACGGTGACAGAGTGAAACGGTTCCCCCAGCAGCTCTTTTCTCTCTTCAAACACTCGCACACGCACAAATACACACACACGCACGCACGCACGCATGAATCATGGATCAGTCGACGGGGAGTCTTCCTCCTCCTCCTCCTCCTTCTCTTCCTCCTTCTCTTTCCCTTCTTCGTGCTTTTGTCTGAGGTTCAAGATCGGCGCGCGGTGGAAACAATTCACAACCGCTTTTGTATTTTTTGTTTTGTTCGATTTGTATTTAAATAATTTCTGAATAAAGCGGACTGACCGAATAATTTTGTTCAGGCGTTTTATTTTAACTTTATGCATACTTCTAACGTGAATTCACCATATTTGAAAATTACTATTCGATTTCTTATTTCACTTTTTATTATTATTTTCTCCGTATTGCGTTTGTGCAGATGGGTGACCAGTTGGACAATAAAAAAAAAAAAAAATTATTAAACAGATGACGAGTTTTTGTCAGAAGAAGGTGAAAATAAATCTGCGTAAAAGTCAGCAATAACTAAAAAGAAAACAAAGGAAATTTCCTTTGCTTTCAGTTTACTATTTATTAAAATTGCCATTGTGTTTGAACTGAAACGTGAAGACTATTTTTGACTTGCTACACTGTGAAAGTGTATGAACTATTGTTATTTTTATAACCAAAAATTCTACTTAAATTGTGTGTGTGTGTGTGTGTGTGTGTGTGTGTGTGTGTGTGTGTGTGTGTGTGTTTCATTCCGTGTTGTCCATAAAACTGTGTGTTTTGTTTAGTTTGTTTTTTTAAGTACGACTCGCTCACACACGGAAGGACGGACATGGTGTAAAATAATAAAATTAAAGTACTAAATGATCACATTTTCCATAATACATCAGTAGTAAATTACCTATAATTATAATAGTGGTCACGTGACGCTCGGTCACCGGATCAATACCAGGATGGATTATCTGATCAGACACAAACAGCCTTGATTCTATTTTCGCTGCCGTCCCACTCTGTCACGACAAACAATAAAAACTGCGATCCTCTCCGCTGCGGCCGCTGTTTCTGCGGCCCTGCAGCGACCTCTGGCGGCCGCTCGGCGCCACCGTTATCGTCTCGTCCTCAACGCCGATTATAATTCTGCATCACCTCAACGAGCTCTCGATGGAGGGGAGGGGGGCTTGGAATGGTTCATTTGAACGTCTTCCGGTTAAATCGTTCCCCCTCCTCCCTTAGTATCCAGTCAGACACAGCAGCAGCCTCGGTTTGAAGATATCAAACTATGAAACTTCTACCATCACCGTGACTAATGTGTGTTCTGTCGTGACAACTACTGATAGAACTGAACCAGAATCAGTTCATAGTGTTCAGTCAATGCAGTTTAACATGGAGCAGTTCTAACAGAGTTTGCAACCAACCAACACAACCTAACCTGCTGGCTCTGTGTGTCACATTCAAACAAGCGCCAGAGCTACCATTGGCAATAGCCGGCTAATTCAGCCTGCAAGAAGTTTGGAAGTATCAGGTTAGCCTGCCCGATATACCTGGTTAACATAATGATTGTGAAGTACATGATTGATGTGGAACTGAAATATTACCGTCTCATAAAATTTACATCTTAACTGTTGCTGACAGAATGATAAGTCAGTTTTGTAAATACAGGTTAAATCAGGTCGAAGCTTTTTATTATCTGAGTGTTTGTGTCTGGTCTTTAGCCGGCAGTGAGTGTTGGAAACGCTCCACTGTTCTATGACGGGGCTGTTCTTATGGCCATGATGAAGAGCTGTGTTGGAATCCAGAAGTTTGATGTGATGACAACATGTTGGTCCGCCAGCAGCAGAAATGTCAACCCAGGTTAGTTTGTTAGCTTCTAGGCCCGCTGGGTAAGGTTCATGTGATTGGGCCTAGTTTTGATCTTGACAGGGTTCGGTAGTGACATCAGAAGGCTGCAATTAGCCCAGTTTGACCAGGTGACATCCCATCATGATGTTCAGAACCAGGGTTGACCAGCTCACGTGACTTCCTGTTTAGGCAATGTTTTACCTCAAGAAGGAGAACCAATCTGCTTGTGATGATGACATTTCCCAGCAGGCCATTCTCCTCGCCAGCCGTTACAATGGTGACCACATGTCAACACCTGGGAGGTGGTGGGGGGTTCAGGACACAGACACAGACTCTGATGGGTTTGTCAATGCAGCTTTGATCCATAAGGGGAGCCGTTCCTCCTCGTGATACACACACACACACACACACACACACACACACACACACACACACACACACACACAGGGAGAGAGAGAGAGAGAGAGAGAACACAGAGTGTTTGTGTAGGACTTGAACACAGCAGCAACATCTTACCACAACCCCGTGTTTGTCCCAAGTGTGTGTGTGTGTGTGTGTGTGTGTGTGTGTGTGTGTGTGTGTGTGTGTTTGCTGCCGCCTCTCACACACACACACACACACACACACACACACACTGGCTCTCCACAGACACAAAGACAGCAAACAGCACACTTTAATGTGAAGCAGCTACTCACTGTGTTTTACTGTGCGACTTATTGTGCGACTGAAATACAGTCGGCCCGTTGTTGTTGTTGTTGCACAGCTGCAGGAGAGATGTTCAAATGGAGTGCTGTGATTGGCTGAGGGGCAGAATCCCAGCCAGCTGATGGTGAAGAAAGAAATTGTGCACACACACAAACACGGACAAACACAAACACCGTCAAAGAGGAAATTACATCACCTCCTGTTCATGTGACAGGCTCAGATGGTTGGCTGCTGGCCGCCCACTTCTGATGACTGCCTCCGCCCACAAGCCTCTCTCTCTCTCTCTCTCTCTCTCTCTCTCTCTCTCTCTCTCTCCCCTATCTTTAAAGGAGACCTATGCTGCTTTTCCTTTTTTCTGACCTCTAAATACAGTTCTGTTACAATGTTGGATACTAGTGTCAAACGATGCCAAAGCGTCAAATACTGTGGTTCATGCATTTGGACATGAGCCCTGCAAGTTGTTGTGCTTGGTTCTGCACGCTGTGTTTTACCGTCGTTTTTTAACATTGTGGTCGCATTGACGTTATTGCGTACCAAACTACCCTACATGGCCATACTCAGGCATGCTCTAGGCTTGGCCCTGCCCTCCCCCGCTCTGCCTCGTAAGTTATATCACTGTATAGCCACTGAATCGTGTCGATAAACTGTTAACCAGTACTGCTAACTCCATGCTCTGCTTGTGTTTTGTGTTTGCTGGCAGCAAAACCTAAGAGGCAGCGATTGTGCCTCTATAAGAAGTTTCACTATAAGGAGTTTCACTCCTTATAGCGATTTTAACGCTGCAAGCATGAATAGAGCTTTTCCTGTTTTGTGCTTTGTGTGGACTGAAATTGTGCGGATAGTCTTGTCTAATAATAAACTACTCGGAGACTCAAGTGATCGTTTCACCGTCTACATTTTCTCTGCTAGGACTGGGTTTAATAGAAGACAACAGTATGAAACAACATCATTCTAAGCTCTATTAAAATGTCTTGCAAAAGAAAAAACACGGTAAATGCAAAAGTAAATTCTATGATACCGGGGACACGGAAGGCACAACAAACGTCCAAGGACCTTCGGTCAGCCGTGCAAGCCAGTCACAGCTTTGAAGGTTTGTAACTTAGGTGCACAAATCTCTCTCTGCCTCCGGATCGGATTCAGGATCCAACACATAAGGCTGCATTTCTGAATTTGAGTTTTTCAAAAGAGTTTAAATTGTGCCTTTTTTTTATAAGTTTGCTGTATACTCTCAACTGCCGCGCCGGCAAACTGAGGAGGTGTGGCTCGGCAGCGACCAAGAGTGTGACCAATCCCAGCGGAGTGGGCAGGGCGGGATGCCGGAAATGCGAGGAAACGATGCAGCGAGAGACACAGATCTACAAAGTTTTCAGTGCGGGTAATGGTGTGTTCCCGCTCTGGAGGGGCCAGAAATCAAATACAAAGGCCTGAAAATGAGTATAATAGTTCCCCTTTAATGGTTAATGATGTAACCGGGATGAAAATCATCGAGTGTTACCGGGCTGAAATTATTATTATTATTACTATTGTTATTATTATTATTATTATTATTATTATTATTATTATTATTATTATTATTGTTATTATTATGGACGGATAAGTGGTCACGTGGTGCGTCAGATGTATATTTCAGAATTGGTGAGACTGACTGTTGACCTTGTTGTTCAATTGTAGAATGTTTATTTGTGTGTTTGTTTGTTTTATCTTGATTTATGTAACAAATGGGGGAAGATTCATTAATATTTGTGAAGTGAGTTAATGTGTTTTAACCAAATTAGTTTATGGTTGCTCATTAAGTACTGAATTGTTTATATTAGGTATTGTGTACATTGAATGTAATTAGTAGATAAAATGTTTTTGAAAATATGGACCTGTTTGCATTATCCAGCCATGCAATCTCAGTGTGAGGATCAGGTGGGTAAGTGGTTGGGCCAAGGCACAGACTCAGAGAGGGATCACGCTTCTGATCATTTATTTGTTGGAGAACTCGGTGGGGGGAAAGCACAAAGGTTGAAGCCTGGTGAGGAGTGAAGGCAGGTTGAAGGTGGTCAGGTGGAGACTTGCGGTGGGAGCAGATCCAGAGAGGCAGCATGCAGGGCGGTGTGATTCTCTGGCAGAAAGAAGAACAACAGTTAGTTGCTGCAGTCAAAAAGGGAATTTTTCAGAGACAAAGTAGGATGCCTAAGCAAATGAATAGCCTGACTGTTGTTACCACCTGGATAACTGCAACGATCTGGCAGGGAGTGGCTGGAGATCCGCGCTTTTAAGACAGTGGATTGATGAGGGTGAATGGCATCAGGTGTGTGACGCCCTGCAGCTGCCTGCCTCTAGGGCCCTGTTTACACTTGGTCACTTGCAACTGTTTTGGGGGATCGGTTCACGAAGAACGCATCTCAAAGCATCTGTTCGCACTTGGCATTAACATGCGTCTCGTGCGTGCCACTTGTGATCCCATTACACAGTGCTAGTTTTTTTTTTTAACCACTGGGGGCAGTAAAGTGCAAAAGCCATGGCTAGTTTTCCCTGAAAACGAATAAGAATCAACTTCCTGTCTGCGGACTATATCAAGACAGAGTGGTGATGACTTTATTTTCGGATCAACAGTGGCTGGCAAATTTTCGGATGCAACGTCGCACACTTCATCTCATATGTGGGAAACTGCGACCGCTGCTCCACTGACAAAATACGCTAATGCGGAATGAAATTTATTAGCATCCTAATAAAAGAGTCCAACAAAAATGATTTGTTTTTGCTTCTTGTTTGTAACTTTATAATGACGACGCCGGGAGGTGGGGCGCCGACCAAGTACGTACACGGGAGAGGTGAGCAGAGTAGGCGGTCGTTAATGTGGACTGAGATCGCATTCTGTTCACACGTCCGTGAGGAATGCTATGCGAAGCGTCGAAACCACCTCCCTGAGGTGGTTTGAGTGATCGGATGACAATACGGATTTGGACTGTTTCCACTGGGTTACTTCGTGTGATTTTTGCCGATCGGAATACGAAAAACACTTGAAATGACCAAGTGCAAACAGGGCCTAAGACCAGCGCTGGAGAAAAAGAGGGAAACACACAAGGGGGAGGGGCATCCAAAACAAGGGCAAGCCCGGCCAGTTGTGGATATGACACCCAGTGTCCCAGTTAAAGTGCCTCTCCTGATCCGGTAGGAGACTCTAGCAGCCCTCTTTCCCTGCCCCTCACCTTCCCTTTTAAACATACATACACACACACACATACACTCGCACATACACACACACATTTTTAGCCATTGGCAAATATTAACTTGAACTTTACGTTTCGAGCTCTATGGACTCTGTGCCTCTGTGTCACTTAATGTGGCATGTGGGGTGGAAGCTATTGCCATATCAGCAAAGCGGGGACTGTGTTTTGTTTTGATTTCAAAGTATGTATGTTGATGCATCAGAATGCACCTTACATCTATTTAATTTAATCTGCAGACTGTAAATATTGGGGTTTTCTTTTCACTGTATGTATTATCACAAGTCAATATATAGTACAGACCGAATCTGAAATTCTGTTTGGTGTATATTTATTGTACCGTCACCTGTTGTGATTGTGTGTTATGCTAAGTATTGACCACTGGGTGGCATAAACCTTTGGTAGTCAGCTTATCACTCAGTGTAAAACAGCGTAGAGTAAGACTGCAGTGCAGTCGTACGAGACGTACGAGAGGTACGTGTTTCGGTCTCGCACACAGCTGCAACATGAGCCCTTTGATAGCTTCCTGACGGATTTACGGCTGAAAGCGCAGTCATGTAACTTCGCAATGCTGAAGGACTCTATGGCCCTATTTGCACTTGGTCATTTCAAGTGTTTTTCGTGTTCCGATCGGCAAAAATCACACGAAGTAACCAAGTGGAAACAGTCCAAATCTGTATTTTCATCCGATCACTCAAACCACCGACTCTTCACATCGCATTCCTCACGGACGTGTGAACAGAATGCGATCCATGAAGGACCGCCTACTCTGCTCACCTCTCCCGTGTAAGCGGAAGTACGTACTTGGTCGGCGCCCCACCTCCCGGCGTCGTCATCATCAGGTTACAAACAAGAAGCGAAAACAAGCTGCAGTAGAATTAAAACGAGTGACTTATATATGTTGATCCACTTTTGGGTTGCCTGAAACAGTGAGAATCATCTTGATATAGTCTGCAGACAGGAAGTTGATTCTTATTCGTTTTCAGGGAAAGCTAGCCATGGTTTTGCGCTTCAGTGGTTAAAAAAAAACCCGAATGTGATCACAAATGGCACAAGTGGCACGCTTGAGACGCATGTTAATGCTAAGTGTGAACAGATGCTTCGAGATGCGTTCTTTGTCATCCGATCCCCACAAACAGTTGCAAGTGATCTAATGCAAACAGGGCCTATGATCCGGGACCAGATTGCCGTTGGCGTTGAGGATATTAAGGTCGGAGAGAGGCTACTACGCGAAGCGGGGCTGACGCTGGAAGGAGCCATTAAGATCTGCCAGGCGAGTGAACTGTCCCACAAACTCGCCGTCAGTGACCGATAGTGCAGCAGCGGTTGGAGCAGTGTCGCATCAGGGGAGAAGAGGCACAAAGACCCGTCCTGCACAGCAGTCAGAGGTGATGTTCAAGCTTTTGGTAAGCAATGCTCCAGTTGCCAAGGTAAAAATCATTTTGCCAAACAGTGCTTCTCCAGATGGAAAGAGGGGAAGAAAGGAAGAACTGTAAACTTAGTGGAGGAGCCTGATCTCAGTGACACCTTCTTTGTTGGTGTAGTGAATTGTGAAAGGGAACAAGGAAATAACACATAGAATGAAAATGTCCCCCGAGAAGATAAATGGATAGCGCCACTACTGATAAATGGGGCTGTGGTCAACATGAGGTTAGACACCGGTGCTAAAGCAAATCTTATCAGTATGGGTGACATAAAGGCAATGAGAACTAAACCACAAATAAAGATGAAAGGATCTGGGCTGAAAGACTAAAATGGACAACCAATTAAATGTTTGGGCACATGCAGGTTGAGTGCCACAGTGAAAGGGAAAGTGCACCACCTAGCCTTCTTTGTTGTGAATGAGGGATGTGAATCACTTCTGAGTGGCAGAGCCTGTGAAAAACTGGGCCTGGTAAAAAAAAAAAAAGAGTGTACTGTGTCGTTCCAACCCGGCAACAATGAACCCGGCAAATGACTCTGTGGAGACAATAGTCCAGAATTTCTCAGAAGTTTTTAAGGGTTTTGGGGTGTTGCCCTTTACATATAAAATACAGTTGAAGGAAGGTGCCCAACCGGTTGTGCATGCAGCACACAGAGTTCCTGCTCCATTAAAAGACGGCCTAAAGAAAGAGTTGGACAGAATGATCAGGTTAGGGGTGATTAAAAAACTCAATGAGACTACAGACTGTCAACTTAAGGGTTTGCACCAAGAAAAAGAATGGAGAGCTGAGAATATGTTTGGACCCTAAAGACCTAAATGAAAGCATAAATCAGGAACATTACCAAATACCCACACGTGAAGAAATAATCAGTGAAATGTCAGGTGTCAGATACTTCACCAAGCTTGACGCCTCACAAGGCTTCTGGCAGCTGAAACTGGAGGAATGCAACACAAAGTACTGTACGTTTAATACTCCCTTTGGGAGATACTGCTTTCTCAGACTGCCTTTTGGTATCAAGTCAGCACCTGAAATATTTCACTGAGCAATGGAGCAGATCATTGAGGGCTTGAAGGGAGTTCGAGTCTACATTGATGACATCATCATCTGGGGGTCCACAGCTCAAGAACATAATGAGAGGCTGCTCAGAGTGATTGCATACAGCGTTATGGACCAAAACTCAATAAGAGTAAGTGTGAGTTTGGTGTTCAGGTAATACTCTTCCTTGGAGAAAAGCTGTCTGTACGGGGGGTCCAACCAGACCAGAACAAAGTACATGCAATATAGAACATGCCAGGGCCCACTGACAAGCCAGGGGTGCTACGAATAAAGGAGATGGTCAATTTCATAGGCAAAATCAGTCCCAATCTAACAGCCAAAACATCATGCATCCGGGAGCTTCTGCACAGGAACTGTGATTTTAAATGGACAGGTAAACATGAACATGAATGGCAGGAACTTAAGATTTGCACGCATTCCTGTGTCCTCTCTTAGGTATCATGTTACTCTGCACAGAATCTTATAGTGTGTGTTGAGCATAGATTGCCCATATTTAAGAATACATTGACTTATTTAAACATATTCATATCAATGATTATATAATTATGCATATTTATATCAGTGAGTATATAATTAGGCACAAGCATCAAGATTAAATGTAATATTACCTTCAAGATACAGAGGTACAATTTTACACTAACATATACGGCAGGAAAAAATCTTGTCCTCGCTGATGCTTTGTCCAGGGCCACTGCAGGCGACAGCGGGAGTGCAACTGACGAGGACGTCCAGTGTCATGTGAACATGGTGTTGTCTGCGCTGCCTGTATCTGACACAAAGTCAAGACAGACTGCCGAGGCAACAGCGAAGGATGTGCAGCTTCAGCATGTCATGAGGAACATGGATGAAGGTTGGCCAGGTGATTTATGTCCCCAGTTTTACCATGTCAGAGGTGAGCTTAGTGCTGTGAATAGTCTGATTTTGAAAACAGGCAGGATTGTCATTCCACAGGCTTTGAGAAGGGACATGCTGCACGAAGGCCATCTTGGCATCGAAAAGTGCAAAAGAAGGGCAAGGGAGTCGGTTTTCTGGCCTGGAATTAACAAAGACATTGAAACACTTGTAAGTAACTGTGAAACATGCCAGAAACACAGAACCAAACAGAGCAAACAGCCTATGATGTTAGCTGAGGTCCCAACAGCACCATGGCATAAAGTAGGTATGGATTTGTTTCATCTCAAAGGTAAAGACTATTTAGTGGTAATGGATTATTATTCAAACTTTCCTGAGATGGCTCTGTTAAGCAAGTTCATCATCAAGCTGTGTCATCATACATTAAATTCTATCTTCGCCAGGCATGGCATACAACACATTGTGGTGAGCGACAATGGTCCATGCTTTAACAGCAAAGAATGGCAGAAGTTTGCAGCCCAGTACGATTTCCAGCATGTAACGTCAAGTCCGCACTATGCACAGTCCAATGGGCAAGCTGAGAAAGGCGTTCACGTTCTCAAGCAACTTTTAAAGAAGGCCGCTGAAAGTGACTCCGATCCATATCTGGCTCTATTGAGCTACAGAGCAACACCTCTTCAGTGCGGTCTTTCACCAGCAGAACTGTTGATGAATCGGAAGCTCCGCACTACCTTGCCAAGTCATCAGCCACATGATAAATTCAAGCCAAAGAATCCTGCAACGATTGAGCAGAAGCTACGACAACAGAAACTGAGGCAAAAGTCATTCTATAGCCTCTGTTCCACTAAAATTAGCGGGATGTCACCATCCGATCGGCATTGAGTCCCGTCTCCACGCACCAAACCCAGCGGGGTGTCACCCCCGCCGGCAAGCTGCACCCCCTCCGCTTTCACCGCTGTGTGTCTGCTGACGTCATCGCGCTGAGATCGCATGACGAAGTGCTACAGAATTCAAGAGTCCGGCGGTGGCCAGTGTTCTTAGTTGTTGGCCACTTTTGTAGTGGAACGATGACGTCGTTCACGCCAGACTTGAAGCGTCGCGCACCTCCGCAGCCGGTTCCCGCCGTGCAGCGATTGTTTCGGCGTCTGTTCCATTTTGTGCGCGAGCAGCGAGCGAAACAGCCAGAGGACAATGGACAATTATCGAGGGCTGATGGAACGTGATCGAAAACTTTTTTTTTTGACAGGACAACTAAACAGCTTCCTCCCCTGACACCCAACAGCCCAGTCAGAATTGAGAATCCAGGTGGCTGGAGCACAAGAGGAACTGTGCTGCTGGAAGTAGCTCCACGCTCATATGCTGTAAAAACTGAGGATGGACAAATCCTCAGACGCAATCGTCGCAATTTGCTAAAAACTCCTCAAGAGAGTGTTGGTGAGTGCAGAATCCCAGGCAATTTCCACACCTGCCATGGCCTGTAATGCTGACTTTAACACCTACAATTCTACTCCAAGTGCTCCCGAGTTGAGAAGATCTACCAGAGAAACTACAAAGCCAGACCAACTGAATTTATAAAAAAAAATAAATGATGGTGATAATATTAAAATATATATATGTATGTTGGGGGTTGTATTCTCACTGGTTTAGTGTCGGCTTAGATGTAGGTTGTTTAAAATGATTTTACCATTTGCTGTCCATGTTTAGGGTAAACTGCAGGCTTATGTGTTTGTTCAGTTAAATGCATTTTGCCTCAGAAAAAAAAGGGGATGTTGTGATTGTGTGTTATGCTAAGTATTGACCACTGGGTGGCATAACCTTTGGTAGTCAGCTTATCACTCAGTATAAAAAGCGTAGAGTAAGACTGCAGTGCGCAGCTGTGTTTTGTACCTGATGTGTGATTAAAACTACGCCTGACCACCAACTGTCAGGTGTTGGTGGACTCAAATGCACGACAACCACTGATGCAATTTAAGAGGTTTAGTGAAACGGGGAGGTCGGGCAGTCCAGGGTCGAGAACCAGTGCAGGCGGTGAGAGAGGCAGGTGAGAGAGGCAGGCGAGATCGGCGTCGGGGACGGGCGGAGGTCGATAACAGCGACACGATCCAGACGGGGCAGATGAGGAACGTAGTCAGAGCCGAGCAGGGTCGTTACCGGGGAATCAGTCCGAGGACGAGGCAGGGGCAGGGTCAGAGACAGGCTGTTGTCAACCGGGGAACGAAGGGTCCAGACGGGGCAGACGAGGGACGTAGTCGAGAGCCGAGCAGGGTCGTTACCGGGGAATCGGTCCGAGGACGAGGCGGGGGCAAGGTTGGAGGCGGGCTGTTGTCAACCGGGGAACGAAGGAGTACAACAAGGAGACAGGCGCTGGAGAGCCGAGCAGGGTCGTTACCGGGGAACGAAGGAGTACAACGAGGAGACAGGCGCTGGATTACTGGTGCAATGCAAAACAGATAATCTGGCAACTGGGAAACGTGGGAGACTGGTTAATATAGGCAGTGCAGATCAAAGGCGAAGATTGTTGGCTATCAAGATAATAGGGGCAGAGTGTTGGCTATGAAGATCATAGGGGCAGATTGTTCGCTTGGAGACCGTGACACCAACTTGGCTTCTTCATTGAAACAAGAACATGACATCACCTTTACGAGCCGAACCTGTCTTCTGTGGCGTGACCCGCGTACTGGCTACATCAAGTGGCAAGCCAGCCAGGAGGTTTGGTGCAATCATTTATGCATTTTGATTTTTTTTTCTTGGGGCAGTTCTTAGAATGCTATCAAAAATGTATTCTGCAAAGGGTAGGCAGCTCCAAGACTAAGATCTATTTAGCTGACCTTAAAAAAGTGGCTAAACTTCTTTAAGGTTTATGCTGAGGTTCTGCAGGAGATGATGGCCCAAATCAGCGAGTCCATTGCAGAGCTCCATCCAGTCGATCCTGCTAAGCCCGCCGATCCTGCTAAGCCCGCCTCATCACCACCAATGACTGCCATGCCCCCAGACACTGTAAGACCTAAGGGGCGAACTTCATCTATTAGCATTGCCCCCACTGATCTCAATCCACCGGAAGTCCAGAGGTATGTGGTCGAGCACAAAAGCGAGGACATGGACTTCCGGTTATGGAGTGCAACTAACATGACTTCAGGAACTTGGCTCGTCACTGAATTACTGAAAAAATGCTTGAAAAACGACTAAAAGTCAACTTAAACCCACTTAAACGCCTGGACAAACTCTAAAGAATATATGCCACTAAAAACGACTAAAACTGGACAGCAACCTCCGAAGGTAACAACACAAATGAAGGCAGCTACAACCTACGATAGCCATGAGGCTAACGGCAACCACGAGGCTGATGCAAGCAGACCTTCAAATACCAAGATACTATTTCGGCAAACAGTCAGCCGACATGCTGGAGGCTATTAACAACATCAGGGGAGATTTACGGTCTCACTCAAGAAGAATAGGGTAAACGGATTAGAGAATATCACAGACAGAGGAAGATGTCACCGCTCTCAAGCAAATCTTAAACAAATGGAAGAAACAACAGATACTTTGCGCAATAAAATTCAAGAGCAAGAGACAGGGAAAGGTGCTGTAATCTGAGACTGGTCGGTCTCCCTGAAAAAACCGAAGGCTCTGACGTGCAGTTTTCTGGAAAATTGGCTCTCCAAGGTACTAGGCGACACTTCCACCCCCACCCGAGTAATTGAGTGTGCGCACCGGGTCGGCCAAATTAACATGAGCCGGTCCTCAGCACCCAGGCCAATTGTTATTAAGTTTCTGAACTAAAAGGACCCTGAAAATACACTTAGAGCACCCAGAAGACAGAGGGAGGTGCGCTACGATAACCAGCGGGTCAGCTTCTTCACCAATCTATAAGCTGGAACATGACAGCATCAGCGTCTATTTGATGGTGTGAACATGACAGCATCAGCTTCTCTATCACCTTGGTCATCACTCATGAGGTGTTTAATGAATCATATGCAAAAAGACTTGAGTAATTTTGGGCCAGATTTTCATAGAATTATATAGAAAAATCTGCTGGAAAACTGTGCCCTCACCTTTTAAATGAATCAGACAAATGTCCCCATTTTTTGAGAGCAGAACATCGTATTTTTAAAACCAGGCAAATGTCTTTAGAACATCGTATGTCCTATCTTTAATGTCCTTTGATACCAAGATACTATGTAAAGCTCTGGCCAGGTGGATAGAGCCATTAATATCCAACCTGATCACCAATGACCAGATTTGTACTTAGCGGGCAAGCCTTTCACAATACACGTAGGCTTCAAAATGTTCTATATGCCAAACAAAATGCCAAAGACCACGCCATCCTGTCATTAGAAAAGCTTTTGACAGGATCGAATGGAGCTATCTGTTTGATATCTCTAAAAGATTTGGTTTTGTGGAGAAATATCTTAAAAGGATCCAATTATTATACACTGACCCAGTAGCGGAAATTGCAACCACCAATCAAATTTCAAAGCCCTTGTCCCTTTTTCCTGATGATATTGTTTTGTTTTTAACAAAGCTAGGAACCTCACTAGAGGCCCTCAGCCACCAGAGGTACTCTAATTAGTCATTCACACAATTAAAAGATGAATTCAACCTACCCAGGAAACATCACTTTAAGTATCTTCAATTAAGAAGCTTTATATACTCACCAACTAAAACTACATCAGAACCATCATTATCTACTATTGAACAGCTCATGGTAAATCATCTACATGCTTTATAGTGTACTGTTAGCAGGTTCTAAGGAAAACATTCTCTCTCGTCTGTCAGCATGGAGAAGGCGTGTCTTCGGGCCCAAATAAATATATCTAATATAGATATCATACCTGTTTTACAAAGTAGTTCATATTTGTGAGCGAATTTCATTTACTGCAGATCTTGTTGAGGTAGGGGAGGGGGGTAAAAGGGTTGGGTTTTTTGTTGTTGTTTTTGTTGTTGTTTTTCCTTGAGTGTATGAATGTGTGTTTGTTAAAATAAAAAAAAGTGAAATAAAACTGTTCTGCACACACGTTCATCCCATCGACTTTGTGTTTTCTCTGGACGAGTGCCGACCACATTTAGTGGGGTTGGCACTGTGTGTGACTACGACACTTGGCGCTCTGGTGCTGACCTCATCATGAAGGACCCAGCCATCTCTGAAATTCAGCAGTCACGTCTCATTCTTGACAGCTTACTGCCTCCTGCTCCTTGTTCTAACCCATCAGCTGATATCTATATCAAGCATCTGATCATCAAGATGGGGAGGAGTTGCATGCAAAATTCATGGATACCTTTCAGGATGCAGGAGAAAAACCATCTACTTACCTGCAGTGGCTGCAGGTGGTGCTGACTCTTGCTGTGAGGAGGGGTGGAGTCCCTAAAAAGTGAAATTAAAAAACATCTGCTGGATCAATTTTGTAGAGGTTGCTGGGATAATACCCTCATTTCCGAACTCCAGCTCAAACAGAAAAAATCCAGCCCACCATCATTTGCAGAGCTTCTGTTGCTGCTCAGAACTGAAGAGGATCGAGAAGCTGCAAAGATCCAGAGAATGAAGCAGCATCTTGGAACGACAAAATAAAAGTTAGTTCAACTTGCACACAAGGGAGAGGAGAAGGGGATGTGTGCAGCATTGACCACACTCACTAAGCAACTCACTCAACAAATGGCAGCCATTCAACAACAGCTAGTTGCTCTGACCACAATCCAGTCTCAAGGACGACTTCAACATGGTTTATGTGCTTCCAGACCCAGTCATGCGTCACAGCCACATAGTAAATCAAAGACTGCCGGTACTGCTGGTGCTAATCCAAAGCCTGGTTTCTGTTCCGTTGCAGCAAAGATGGGTATATTAAGGTTCAATATGACAATCCCCCTAACTCTGCTCTGGTTAGTGCAAAGAGGAAACAATTCAACAACAAGAAACAAAGATGGCATGGACAGTTTTAAGTTCTGAACAGTTAAACTAGAGTCAGTTCCTGTTGAGGGACAAACAGTAACCGCGCTGGACCCATCCTGTCCCACCATGTCGAAAATAACTGTTCAGTGTGCAGAGTTGCAGCATCCCAGACCCAGGGCAACAACCAAACTGCCCAGAGGACTGGTGGGATCTCACTGTACAGCGGACGTTACAATAACGGGCCACAACTATCTGTGCCTGTTGGACACTGGGTCACAGGTGGCCACTGTACCCACTTCATTTTACAACCGCCATCTTCACGATCATCCAATCCTCTCACTGCATGATCTGTTGCAAATAGAAGGGGCTGCAGGCCAATCTGTTCCCTACCTGGGCTATGTTGATTTGTCAGCGACCTTCCCCGAAGACTTTCTGGGCCGAGACATTCAGGTTTCTACTCTTGCACTTCTGGTTCCTGATTCAAGCTCTTACTCTGCATCAGCTGTGCTGATTGGCGTGAATATGCTTGAGCCTGTAAGCACAATATATGTGTAACAAATCTCCAGCATTCCAGCCAGGCACTCAAGGGTTCAGAGCTGTATTAAAGACACTGCAGCTGACGCGACAGCAGCGAGACACGGGTAACATTGGAGTAGTGAGACTCTTGAGCAAATTCCCAGAGCGAGTTCTGGCTGGCCGCATTTTGGTCATCGAGGACACAGCTAGAACCTCCTCCCCGGCCGCCACCCAATCCGCCTTGCTTCACCATCCTGTGTCATCCCTGCCTGGTGGGTTATGTGCCAGTAGCTGTTTGATCTCACTTCTGGCTCATGCTCCTTAAGTTCCAGTGATTATAACCAATGAGTCGGAGCAAGATGCATATATTCCAACCTTAAGTGTAATTGCAGAGCTTGAGACCTACACAGTAAAAAACAAAGTGTCAAATGAACTCTTAAAGAGTTGAATTTAACTCTGTTTCAGATAATATTTGGTCCCACTCAAAAATTAGTAAAATCTACTCTATGGCAAGTGTCAACTTTTTGGAGTTAATTTTACACAATTCAGTGTCAAATTTAACAATGAAATGTGTAAAAATATTTAACACTGTAGTTGGTACACACTACTCAGAGTAATATCATTACACTTTGTAGAGTTAAGTTTACTCAAAATGTAATTATTAAAAGAACACTCCCAATTGTTATATTTGATTTCTATTTCTCAACAGTGTTATTTTTCATTATTTTCATTTTATTATTACTTTATTATATATAGGTGATATGTGCTATACTACTGAACTGCTGACATATCAAATAGAAATAAAAAACCAAACAAAGTTACAGTCACAACTTTATTGCTCACCAGATAACGCAATATGGAACTATGAGGAGATCTGTGTCATTAACTCCATATGACATCTGTATGTCAAAAGGCCTGGGATAAGACAGGCTGTCAACACAGAAGACAACAAAATCTTGCTTGCACCTTTTCACTTTGAATGCATGGAAATGTTCTTGAAAAGATATTGTAAATAAAGGCAAAGTGAGCAGCAACAATTTTCCATGCATGATCAGAACAGACTCAATCTGGTAAAACAGAGGCATTTCACATTCAACAGCACCACAAACAAGAAGATGTTGGCGGTAAATAAAACCATTGTGTTTAGCCCATTTCACTTTCATAACTTGAACACTGGAGGGCACTTGCATTGCCTTGACAACTTGAAAACCTCCCTTCAACATTTCTAAACACACCATTTTTCCAGGACCAATGTCAAAACGACTAAAAGTTGTTGAAGATCGCCAAATCCATGCCATGTGATGCTGGTGCTTTTTGGCCAGCGTTTTGGTGATATTTTTAAACGACTTAAGCTGTTTCTTAAAGAAATTGTGTTTAGCTTCATATCGCATGCACCAACTATGAAGGACAGGTCCTATTTTCTGGATGCAGCGAGGATAATGGATAAGAAAATGGTGCTTTGATAAAAGTTTTTCCTGTGGATACAACATTTTAAACAGTTTGTGGTGTTCCACAATCAAATGTTTTAAATATACACACAGACCTTGAGATAACATAGGAGAAAATACAATGTTTATTATTTGAAGTAATAAAAGAAGTAGGCCCCAATGTTGGTCAGTGGGAGTTACCAAATCTCCAAAGAGGAGTGGTGCATTCCTCAATAAGCACCATGACTGAACTGCATTTAATCCCAGGTCATTAGACTCTCCTAAATTCACAGCTACTGGTCTATTGTTTCTCCATGAACCCATAATCAAAACTTTGGATTCTTGAATTCAGCTCTTCCAGTGTAACGTGTTGTTCTTTGAAATACAAAACAACAGCTTCAATTCGTACTGGCCCACCTTCCAAAATGTCTTGCATAACATCAACTGAAAAGTTCTCAGTTGAGTGAAAATATGTCAATGAATTTAACAAGCATGCCTTTTTCACACCAAAAACATATGGAAGAGACTGACTGCCAGCCATTTCTTGACAGTGAGCAGTGTGGGTGTGTTTTGTCCGCAACACTATTTTGGAAGACTCCTCTGAAAATTCTGTTTGAAAGTCATCCTTTTCAGCTAAACAAAATCTGCAACAGTACCTTGCACTGAAAGACCCCACGAGACCAAACAAACTATGTAGGCCTAAATTATCACCAGTAACTTGCACCACACTGCCACGAACATGAGCACTGTATAGTGGAATCTCTATTCCTTCTTTCTCTAAAACTTTAATGTATCGAAGAACAGGAGCAAGAATTTCACTAAAACCATACCGTTTAAGATCTTGTGCATGAAAAAGGGCACACAGGTGTATGTTGGCCAGAAATGAATTCCATTTTGGGGAGAAGTTTCTGACGGTAAAATATATTGCACCCAATTTATGAATACCCCGTTTGGAACCAAGAGGATTTGCAACCTCAAAGTCATCATAAAACAATTGTATCTGCACTGTTTGTTTTTCAGTTGAAAACAGAGGGTGAGTCTTAAAGAAAGATCCATCACAAATATCTCTCAGTTTCAAGTCATCAGTGTCTGAATTTTTTAACATTTCTACAACATACTTACTTTTAAATATAGACTCTAATGTAGATAAAAATTGGAACATACATAAATTTATCTTGAAAAATTCTCTGATCATATGTTCCAGTCTTTTTATTTAGTTTTGTGTCAAATCTGGAGCCAATTATATATTCAACTGGTTCAACAGTTTCCCACTTGCTGGATAAAAATTTTGATCGCTTGTATTCTGAATTAAGTTGTGTGAAAGGATTCTCCAACTCGTCAAAACACGCTTTAACCTTCCTGCATGTTTCAGTTTCTCCTTTATTACTAAATACATTCTTAACCACAGTTTCCTTTGCATGCTGATGGATATCTTGAACAATCTCCTCCATGGAAATCACAACAGAATTTACTACACTCTGGCCTACACCTGCTGACTTTAAATCTGATATCACAGCTGCACAATTATTTACAATGTCTGCTGCAGATATTGTAGACTCTGCCTCTACCTGGTCAGACAAAAAATCAACATTAGTGACATTTGTGTCAAGAATACTTTGATGAAGTGAACAATCACCTTCTCCAACAGAATCAAATGAACTGCTAACATGGCATTTATTCAGATGCTTTCTAAAGCCCGAAAAACTTCCAAACGAGCGTGGGCATCCTGCTTGCCCACATTTAAGATGAAGAGTCCGGCCTGGACAGAGACCATGAATTACCTTGAGATGCTTTATAAGGTTGTTTGGTGTCCCATGTTCACTTCCACAGAGGAAACACAGCATTGATTGATATAAGCAGACACTAACGCATTATTCTGGCTCGCAGTTGGACAACTCTTGGAGTTTCCTTTGTTTCCCCAATGTCAATGTTGTAGATAGTGGTTTGCAGAAAAGTGAAAAAGTTGGCAAGGGAAGGACTGTACGAGGTACCAAAGACGTAATGGGCCTTAAAAAGTTCATCAAGGGCTCCAACTGAACCTGTAGCCTTACATGGTAGTGCAGACTTGTCGATGACAATAAAGAAGGTGTGGATGCTGCTTCTTGTAGGCCCCTGAGCGAGGAGGTAGGGCTGGCTGCTTTGGCTGATGTTATTGAGATGCTGCTGTGCACTGGTTCCACTCTACAACCACACAGTAAACAGCAATAATTAGTGACAAATCTCTGGAAATAGTTTAGTAAGGTGATGAGAACAATATTTTAACAACTGTCCGGCATACTTTTATGAATTTGATGACGTGGTCCACTGCCTGACATGCCGACATCTTCCCTGGCCTCTTCCTGCCCTGGGCAGATGGTGGCAAGAGATGGAGGAGCAGCAAAATGGCTGACATGTCACTGTCCCAGCCTGAAGACCAATGATGAGAATATAATATATATACACTTACAACAGGCACAGTGACAAACAATAATAATTGAAAACAGTCCCAGTCTTACCGTTTTCATCCACAACAGTTGACTCAGCATTCTTTCGCAAATCTCTGAGTTCTGTGCTCGGTACAAGCCAATGGCTTTCTGTGATTACTTTTGCTTTGATACTGGTGGGCCACTTTTCTAAAAATTTGTTAGCCATCAGCTCACCAAACAGAAGCCTAAAATCTTGTTCAATCTGTAATACAAAAACAAAGTGCAAAGAAAGGAGTGATGAGACACTGCATATGATATCCATTGATGTTGCCCACATTAGTAGATATAAATTATTTTCTTTTTTTGTGAGAACTTATTTGAGGCCTTAAACCCTAGGCACAGATTTTCGGGGACTTCATCCTGGAATCTGATATATGTGTGCAAACTTGACTGAACTAATTTTCTCACGCGAGTCTTATCTCAAACCTGTGTTAATTGGACTTTAGTGTTATTGTTCAGTTAACATTCTGTTTATAGGCGAAGGAAATAAAATTGATGATGTTATGCAAAATGGTGGCAAGATGTCCTTTTACTGTGCGGTACTGGAAAAACTAACATGTCTCTGTTTAATGTTGTATCATGCTATAGATAAATTTTGTATTGAGAACTTGACTAGACTTGAAGTAGCTGTGTCCTGTCAATGGCACGGTATTCTGTCAGTTAAGACAGATACTTCTGTTTACAGAAATTTGCACCCATTGCTCATAACACATGAGATATTTTAGTGATTGAATTAATGAAGATGTCTTACCAGTCCAGGTGTATCGAGAAATCGTGGGAAGACTGAGAAGACATCTGCTGCTCTCTTTTCATCATTTACCATTGAATGACTATAAGTGAAGGTAGCCTTCATCTTTTCACGGACAGTATCTTCATCAGCAGAGTGTTTCAAAACAGAATTAGCCGCTTCCACATCCTCTTCAGATAACACTTTGTCAGTGACACTGGGTCGACCACGGCCTGGCCCACCATCTTAAGACAAAACATAATTTAATTCACTCTTGCATACACAAGTCATCAACATCAAATGTGCTGTAACTGATAAGTAAACTTACTCTTAGGAGATCTGCTGGTAGAGGCACCTCTTTCCTCTGCAGTTTTTCTTTGAATGGTCTTCAACTGCCATGCAAGGTATCCAGAACCCCTCTCTGGATCGTAGAAATGTTCCTGCAATAAATACATGCAGACCAACAAAGCTGTTAGCATTTCTAAGGGCAATTTCAATTTGTTTTAGGGTATTTTTACTTACATATCCATGCTGTGAAAAGGGGTCTTCCAGATATGGAAACAGAGCAACTATCCCCTGCGCATACATCAGCCTGACGTTTTTAGGGTGGGATGTCCTACATTATGAAATGAATGATAACAATTACTCAATTGTCTAGCAATGTTTCTTCAGAGCCTACATGTATGATTCTTACCCATGTGTTTGTGTCATCTCAGCAGCAAGTATGTTTATCATCTGTCTTCTTGTAGAATCTTTTAGGGATTTGGTTTTTGCATATTCTCGCATGATGCTCTCACCGTCAGGTTTTGTTGTGATGATTTTTTCAATCAACTTAAAAGGAAGCAATATATAGTATCAGAATTGGTTAAACCACACGGCTAATGAGGAAATAACATTAACACACTGTCCAACAAATGAAAAAAAAATCCAAATTAAACTTTACAATGTTTACAACCCACCTCCTTTGCCTCATAGTTTATGCCTTTAAACCTTTTAGGTTGACTTCCTCCAGCAGCAGCCTCCTCTTCCACTGGAGGAGGGTCACATGTGAAGTTCAGAATAATGGTGTCGTCAGATGCTGCAGAGCATGATGATGATGCTGATGACTGGGAAACATCTGTGCATTACGTAATATGAAGAAAACAGAAGCATATTAAACTGAACTGTTACAATTCCCATTCAAACCTTTCAGTTTAATATATAAACACATTTGTGAATAGTCAGTGATTACCGAGTTCTTCATTGCTCAACTTGATGTGGAAGGTTCCTTGTGACTCCTTCACTATTTCTTCGAAGACCTCTTCATCAACTTCTGTGTCTGATTGGTCAAATACCTTCATATCTGGCTGCCTACTTTCTGGTATATTAAATTTTAGGCACACTGAAGTAAAAGAAAGAAAGGGAAAATAATGTTTCACAAATTGTAACAAGTCATTAAAGAATCTGACGAGAATCAACACACAAAAACAATAACTGTAAGCCTCATGTCTGTACGAAATGCTGCCGTGTTGAAATTTAAGTCAGTTCTCAACTCAGGTGGTTCAGAGCTAAGTAAAAATTTGTGATATTGTTTTATTCTAATGTACTGACTTACCTTCTTTCTTGAAGGAATCCATTGTTATGTCAGACAGCCTAACATACTTCTGCTCCCCACCAAATGAAACACGCAGCAGCATATTCTATTAAAATAAAAAAAACAAAAAAAACAAGAGAAAGTTGAACAAAGAATCAACTATTAACATGCTACATTGCTCTATAACCAAAGCTTACTAACCAACTACACTCCAGGTTTTGCACTTTTAACTACGTTATAACTGTGGGCAAGGCAAATTGGACATAGTTGAGTTGTGATAAAAAAAAATCTGAATATTTATTACGAATAGAGATGAAACAATACGAAATGACACCGTCTTTTCGTTCAATCGTTTTTCTGTACTATTCTCAGCGAGCTCCTTCGTGCCTCAAGTGATCTTCTTTTCCGCCGCCAGAGAGTGGTATAGGTTCAACACTCCGGTAGTTTTCAGTCGGCAAGTAGCGTCAACCAACGTATATTCGTGTAAAGGGTATTTAATGAATACATAAAAATACGGTTTCGTGTAAAATAGTTTTAAAAATTTTAGTGGGTTTTTGAAAATGTGTGGTTCAAGGGAACCCCTGGATTCGAGGAAAAGGCTTCGTCACCGTCAACCTAGTTAGCCATAAGCTTTACTAACAATTAATTTAGCATGCCGGGACGTTAGCGCAATTTCCAACCAGCCCCCCAACGAAACTTTGTCGGCACATAACTTTGCCGAGGTAGCGTAGCGCGATAGCGATAGCGTGCTCCCCCAGTGAACGAATAAAATGCCGGGACGTTAACGCAATTTCCAACCAGTTCTTCATAGACATTCAAGAATCTATAAAACCGTATCTAGATGGAAAACACTTAATAAACAATGTTACATACACTAGAATGTTAATATTACTTACCGACTACGACAAGGCTCCAGTCCAGCGCTAGACTGCCCAGGTGATGCCAGAGCGTTCAAGACGTCACATGACGCGACTGGCGCGAACTTGACACTTCTATAGAGTTTAAGTCTACACTGTGCGGCCACAGGATTTAACACTTACTTTTAACTCTACATTGAGAGAGGGTTTACTCTCTATACAGTTGAAAATACTATATCTAGGTTAAAATAGGTTAACTCTGAAACATTGACACTGCATTTTTTACTGTGTACCACTGCATTCTGCCTAAGCATCATGTGACCGATCTTTCAGCCACGCAATCATCACCCACCCAATGTGATTTTTGGCAACTCTCCCATACCATCAGAGTGGAAGGAGCGAGTCAATAAGAAGCTAGGTGCAATATCTGAGATCTTTTCCAACCACGATCTTGACTTTGGATGCACCAACCAAGTCATGATGAGACACCATTTGTAGCTCTCTTCATCACACTGACGCAGGACGATTCTTTTAAAACGGGCGTTTATTCATGTTCTTGACGGATCAGCACGTTCACGCCGTGAGAACTGAAATGTAACAAATTAACATAAAATGCACATCAAGAGAATAAAAACACAAAATGGCGCAAGGCATCAACATCAAACTTCACATACAAACATTACCTCGTTGGGCTGCTAGTCATGAACAGAGGCTTTAAGTATGCTTCGAAGGAACAATCATATCAAAAATAAAAAAGAAAAGACACTTGCTGCTGTCGGTAAGGCCACCATGCGGTCCCAAGAAAGATGCACATCTAAAAGTTTTTCCCATGCAACAACAAAGAACGAACTTTGGTTCCTTCTTGTATTTTAACAAGAAATTAATTAACCATAACCTGAAATTATATTTTTACTTCACACTTATTTATTTATTGCTGAATGAAATTATTAAACTTATTTATGCAATTAAATTATGCTTAATACCAAATATTTATAAAACAACATTTACACCATTCAAACAAGGTGCCCGCCCTATCCATCCACAAGACATTGAAGCCGTGCGCAGACATATTTGCGATCTTCTGGATGCTGGTGTAATTAGGGAGTCAACATCTCTGTTTTCATCCCCTATTGTGGAAGAATATTGATGTAAGGTTGTGTATCGACTATCACAAGCTCAATCTCCAGACTATAAAGGATGCCTATGCCCTGCCGAATTTGGCAAACTTTTACTGCGCTTACCGGTTCTAAAAGGTTTTCTGTACTCAATTTGAAGTCAGGAAACTACCAGATCAAGATGGATGAGGCTGACAAACCCAAGACTGACTGCTTTTGTTACTCCTTTAGGCTTTTGAGAGTTTAACAGGATGCCTCAAGGGGTCACTAACTCACCAAGCACATTTCAGAGGCTGATGGAGTGGTGGATGGGGGACCTCCATCTCAAAGAGGTGCTGGTTTTTCTTGACGATATGATCATATTCTCAAGCTCTCTGGAGGAGCATGAGAGAAGACTCCTTCAAGTACTGAACCGGCTGAAGGAGTATGGGTTAAAGCTTTCCCCAGAAAAATTTTAATTCTTCCAGACTTTGGTGCGTTACCTGGGGCACATAGTGTCGGTGCGCGGTGTTGAAACAGATCCTGAAAAGATTGCCATCATTAAATTCTGGCCAACTCCCACAACCTTAAAACAGCTGAGGTTGTTCCTTGGGTTTGCAGGGTATTATTATCGGTTTATTAAAAACTATGCTGGTATCCCCAAGCCTCTCAATGACTTAACTCTCCAGTTCGGAAGTCTAAGACCAAGGCATCCAACAAGTTACACTGCAGCTCAAACCAGCCTTTTGGCAAGCGATGGAATCAAGGTTGCCAACAAGCCTTTGCGACTCTCATTGAGCAGTTTTCTTCTATACCAGTTCTTCGGTTTGCTGGTCCTGCCCTTCCTTACATCTTACACACAGATGCAAGCACAACTGGGTTGGGTGCTGCATTGTATTAAGAACAGGATGGGAAGCTGTGGGTGATAGCTTTTGCAAGCCGTGGTCTTTCTCACAGTGAGAGCAGGTATCCATCCACAAAGTAGAATTCTTAGCTCTTAAATGGAGTGTTACCGAAAAGTTTCAGGACTATCTGTAATTCACGGTAGGGACGGACAGCAATCCCCTGACTTATGTCCTAACCACAGCCAAGCTGGATGCTACTGGTCACTGTTGGTTGGCTGCTCTTTCTACGTTCTCATTTAAGCTGCTCTATCATGCTGGGAAGCACAACTATGATGCAGATGCCCTCTCCCGGCAACCTCACACAACTTCCACCGCAGACTCGCCCACAGATCATGATCTTATTCAGCAGTTTGTGTTCCACCATCTTGCAGATGCTGATGTCCTTGCTCCTGACATTGTTAAGGCAATCTGTCATAGTCAGCTGGTTAAAGCCTCTAAGCCAGTTGATTCTAGTCAGCTTTGCATACCCTTGATTGAGTCGCTTTCCTTCAAAGCCAATCCTGTTCCAGAAAGCTACATCTCTGACGATCACTTATCTGTTGTACCAGGGCTTTCTCACTTCAGCCTGAAAGGGAAACAGAGAGATGATCCAAGCATCTGAGAACTGATTCATCAGATGGAGACCGGCGAAAAGGTCCCACCAACAGCAAGGGCTGAGCTGTCCAAACTCCCTCTTTTGTTGCGAGAGTGGACAAGATTGGAGGTCATAGTGGTGTATTATACTGCAAGCGGCACGACAAAGCAACCTTTTCATACCAACTTCTTCTCCCTAATGAACTCCGTCCTTTTGTACTCAAGAGCCTTCACGATGATATGAGCCACCTTGGAATCGATCGCACTCTTGACCTCGTTCATGCACGGTTCTACTGGCCTAGGATGGCTGTGGACGTAGAGCAAAAGATCAGGACCTGTGGCCGCTGTGTGCGAAGAAAAGCCCTACCTGAAAGAAGCGCACCACTTTCCCCCTTGTCCTGTCTGGCCATAATGACAAGCAGAAGTGTCTCTGAATGTCTGTGATGGCTGACAGATTTTATTCTCAGAGGTAGATCTTATGACCCAAGGTGGGGATTTGTTTTCTTGGCAATAGATAACCCTAGCCCTAACCTAGCATGCGAGATTCTGCCTTATCTGAGGTGATATTGGTGAGGTCCCCTAAGAGACAGAAAGAAGGGGTGGCCATGATGGTGTAACCAACCTGTGCTGAAAGATCATTGCATACCATGTGCCAGAATTTATTTATTGGTGGGCATTGCCATACAACGTGCAGGAAGCATTAGCTGTGCAGTGTGAGGAGGTCTGAGAGGTGGTCATGCCCATCTGAAACATCCGCTGTCCAGTGTAGTGGGTCCTGTGGAGTACTTTAAATTGTATTAATTGTAGGTTAGGCTGTTTTATCATTGAAAAGGTGTTTAGGCAAATTTTCCTCCAGAAATTAGAGTGAGGCTGGAGAGACAGGTCTCTTTCCCACTTGTCAATTGGGATAGATATAGTGCGATCTGTATTTGCAAGGATTTTATATATCTTGGAGAGTAGTTTAGGAAGTGAGAATTTAAGAACCGACTGTACAGCCAGGGGGACCTCCATGTGTGCTTGTTCAAGTTTAAGTTTGAATCTTCCCTTAATTATGGACTTAATTTGCATGTGTGACAGTGGCGGTCCTGCCACACATGTATTCTAAGTAACAACTACTATTGATTCCAAACTGTGTCACAAGATCTTGAAATGATCTAAAATTATTATTCTCTCTTATGTGCTTTAAGTGAGTTATACCTTTATCTGCCGAATGTGTGAAGTTTAGTACTTTTTTGTTTTGCAGTATATCAGGATTGTTCCAGATGGGCATATGATCGCACGGGATAAGGGAAGAGCCTGTGATTTTCAGGAATCCCATCCAAGCTGTCAGAGAGTGACTTATATTAACATTTTTCATGCAACTGAGGTGCTTAATTGATGTGCTTATAAATGGCAAGTCTACTAACTAAATATCACCACAACATGCTTGTTCTATGACATGCCAAGATATATCATGTGGGCTAGGTCTGAACCACTTAAGAATAGACTTTATCCTGTTGGCAATATAGTAGTGATAAAAGTTTGGTAGTTCTAGTCCACCAGCATCTTTTGCTTTTTGAAGCGTCTTCAGACTGATACGGGATGGTTTGTTTTTCCATAGAAACATTGTGATGTTTGAATTTAGAGTTTTAAACCACTGTGTAGGAGGTTGGTGTGGAATCATGGAGAAAAGGTAGTTTAACTTAAGTAAAACCATCATTTTCACTGGTGCAACTTTTTCTAAAAGAGATATGGGTAGGTTTCTGCATTGAATTAGATCGTTTTCTATTTTCTTTAATAGCGGAATGAAATTGAGTTGTGGTAAATCTGACAGCTTGGGAGAGAAATTGATACCCAAATATTGGATGTTACCAGGGCCGGACTGGGACACTTTTTCAGGCCAGGAGTCAATCATTTAAAGGTCCCATATTATGCAAAATCCACTTTAGTGCAGTTTTCTATCAATAATATGCATCCCCGGCCTGTCTACGATGCCACCTGGTATGAAAAAAGCCAGTCCTCGACCGTCTTTAGCTTTTCCTTCTTTCGAAAATGTGTGCTTCAATCGGGCAGATTGAACTTCCGTGACTTAGTGATGTCCCCCTCAGGTTAGTAGCACCGCCTCTGGTAAAGGTTTGTCACACTCACAGAAATTCTAGAAGCTGCGCCATGTTTTTCTGCTCGCAAACGCTCCGGTGAGAACAATGGCAAAAATAAGAACAGGAAGAAGGGGTTGCTCTGTTTCTGGCTGCACAAATGAGCATTCCAGTCTTTTTGTAGCTCCGTCGTCCGAGTCTTTGAGAAGACAATGGATTAATTTTATTTTTGAAGGACGTGTACTGACAGCAGTTCCAAAACTGTTATATGTGTGTTCTAACCATTTCGCGAAGGACTGTTTTGTCAATGAAAGCCAGTTCAAAGCTGAATTTGCACTTCGCTTAAACTTAAAGAATGGATCGGCCCCAACGGTTCGTGACGCGACTACAAACGTGGAAGATGTAAGTTTTTAACATTTTTTTTGATTTACTGTTTAGCCTTCCTTCCTATGCTTTCAATGTGTTTTTAACATTGCAGCTAACGTAAGGCAACGTTACTAACGCTACAACATAGTCTCTGTAGTAACGTTAACGTTACGTTTAAACGCAAATGTAATGTAAACTAAACCAGGACGTTAGTAGAAAGCTGTGTGAAATGTTTCCTAAGAAATAACATCCATTTTCGGCCTGGTGATTATCAAACTCAATTCGATTTCAGTAACTTCATGGTAGGTTAGCCGCAGCAGTTGAAGCTAACCTGAGAGGTGCGTGTGTCTGCAAAATCAAGGTGACAGCCTACTTTTAGACACCAAACGGCTTTTCATAAATAAGTGTGGCCGGGTGGTGAGCATTTGGTTCTTCTTTTTGTTTTGTTGTGTTGTTGTGGATGGCTGCCACCAGGGGGCGGTCTGCCGTTCGCCGAGTGTTGCGGAGTTCTTTTGTTCAATGTTTTTTTTTTTGAGATGCGCGAGCAAGAAAAACTGAGAGATGAGCTTCGAGGAAAAAATAGCGTTCGTCACCGTTTAATATTGATGTGTTGGAGCAAGACGCAAAGTTTATTAGTGGTTAGTGTAGCGGGAAGACATTACTGGCTCCTGGCAGTGTGAAGTGTTTTTGCGCCGTTGGAGGACTTTCCAGTGTTGTGAGCTGAGGAAGCAAGTTCATCGACTACCCGGAGGAGCAGCTAACTAGCCAGTTAGCAAAGACAACTGCCCGCCTGACGTGACCCGGCAGCGAGCGGCGAGGTGCCGCAGGTTCACAAGTGACTGTAATCCACCCAGTCCACTGCCGTATTTTTTTTGTTTGTTGTTGTATTTTTTCCCTTTTTCTTCTATTTACTTTTACGTCTCAAAGAAGAGGTATTTTTTTGGTTGCCATTAAAATATCAAAAACACACCTGTCCCCTGATTTTTTTGTTGTACGTCGGTGCATGCAAGTTTTGCCGGGTACATAAGCGTAGTTTTGGGCTTCTAAAAGATGGGCTTTCATTTGTCTCAAAGCTCCTTCCCCTCTCACATACCTATAACGCCAGCCTTGTTTTGACTCATCGCTGATAGTCAGCCTACATCCAGCTTTTCCACATTCATATGTTAATTGTAAGCAAAACACCAGCTCACATACATAGTGGGGGTGATAACATTTGTTCTAATCCCCATGTGCTCTTCACAGGCCAGCACATCAACTCCCCGTTTACAGATGCCAGCGTCAAGAGATGTTGCCTGTCAGACTGACAAGGAGACACGTTCTGTAGGCACACAGCTGTCGTTGAAGACTCTAGGCGCTTCTTACAAAAGTGCAGGTATGCAGCCACCTTCATTAGGCTACATTTACTTGGGATGAAGTTAGTAATAAGTTACATCCTATAATACTTCTGTCTCCGCTCAGTAAATCACTTTATTTTTTATTTTTTTAAATTTAATTTTGGTTACATGTGTACAGGCTACTGTGGCCTGCAGGGATTTTGGTGTTGGTATATCCAATGATGCAGCTCCATTCCAGTTTTCATCCACACCAGTAAAGTGACCATCGAAGAGAGCTCGGATGGATATGGAGGAGGAGCTGCAAGAGGAAGATCCTTTAGAGAGTAGCTCTTCATTAGTATCTTCAAAGGGGCTGGACTCAACCTAATGACCCAGCAGAAACAGTCACAGTTCAGACAGAGTCAACAATTATGTCGTAAGTAATTCTAGTCTGTGTCATGAGTGTGTTTATTTCACGCATGTAATAATTTTGAAGCTTAAAGCTGTGGAGGTAAGAAAGTGTTTTACAGTGTTGTGAGATAATGCTGTTAAATGTATTAAAGGTCCCATATTATGCCACTTTTCCACATATTAAAATAGTTCTCAAATGTGTAAAAGACATGTCTGTGACCTGCATTAGTCAAAATTGACTTTGGATCTAATATTTTTGCTGTCCCTAAATCAGCAAAAAACCTCTCTGTTCAGAACAGCCTGTTTCAGGGCGTGTCACTTTTATGTAATAAGCTGCACCTGGCCACGCCTTGGCCACACCCTTCTCTCTCGAAGGGGCTGTGGCTTCGGCTCCGGTAGCCATGTGCAAATGTTGAATGCGAAGCGACTCGGTCATGGCTAGCAGAAGCAGTGTGGTGCAACCGTACCATATTCTTGTCTAATAATAAACGACTCTATGACTCAAGTGATCGTTTCAGCGTGCATATTTTCTCTGCTAGGACAGTGTTTTGATACAAGTCAACAGCATGAAACCAAATCATTCTAAGCCCTATTAAAATGTCTCGCAAAAATACAAAACAAAAACACGGTCAGTACACAAAGTAAAATATATTTCCGGGGACACGGAAGGCACAAAAACGTCCAGGGACCTTCGGTTCGCATTGCGGCCGTAACTCAGCCCGCGCTGGGTCCGTACGAAGCTGGATTAGCCGGTAAACAGCTGCTAAAGGGTGAAGCCTAAGTGTTTAAATTGTGCCTGGTTTGTAAAGTTTGCCGTTTACTCTTCACTCCCGCACCGGCAAACTGAGGAAGTGAGGCTCAGCAGCGACGAAGAGTGTGACCAATCACAGCGGAGTGGCCCGGGCGGGGGCGTACACCGGCAAGGCTGGGGGTGGAGTGAAGTGAAACAGAGCGTTTTCGCGGGATGCAGTAAATACGAGGAAACGAGCCGCGAGATACGCACATCTAAAAAGCTTTCAGCACGGAAAAATGGTGTGTTGCTGCTCTGGAGGGGCCAGATGTCAAATACAAAAGCCCGAAAATTAGTATAATAGGTGACCTTTAAGTGAATTTACTAAAATCTGGCAACCTTTGATTTCTCACCTCGGAAAAGACACAGATTAAGAAAGTAGTTAGATGCACTCCTAGGGGGGACAGAACGGGAAGGGAGTTGGGTGGGTACGGGTAGGGTTACTGTCATTTTTGGTTTGTTTTATTTATGTTTGTTTATACTGTGAATTCTGTTGTCAAGGGTCGGATCTGTTTCTGTTATGTGGTCCTTTTTTTATTTATTTCTTTCTTTTTTTTTTTTTTTTTTTTTTTCTCTGTAAAATAAGGAAGCTTCATGTCATCTACCAACTTCGTTGTTCTTTGTTGGTTCCCTAATAAACATCTGAAACAGAAAAGCATGAGAGTCATTCACAGTATGTTCAAAGGTTGAAGTCACGCCTATAGGAAAGTTTCAAAGTAGCCTCAGAGAACACTCTCAAATCAGCAAAAACAAAACAAAACACGTTTCGACCAGAGAGTTACACCGGCAGCATTGGAAGTGGGTGATCAAGTGCTTGTGAGGAATGTGTGTCTCAGAGGAAAACGCAAACTGTCTTCTGTAGCGTGACGTGTGCGTACTGGCTACATCAAGTGGCGAGCTAAAACACTGGCTGGAGCGAGCCAAGCAATCCTAGTGTCCCAGTTAAATTGCCTCTCCTGATTCGGTAGGAGACTCTGGCAGCCCTCTTTCCCTGCCCCTCACCTTCTGTTTTACACACACACACACACACACACTCGCACTCGCACATACACATTATTTTCAGCCAATGGTGAGTATTAACTTGGACTTTACATTTCGAGCTCTATGGATTCTGTGCCTCTTTGTCACAAAATGTAGTGTGTTGGGGGAAGCTATTGCCATATCAGCAAAGCTGGGACTGTGTTTTGTTTTGATTTCAAAGTATGTATGTTGATGCATCAGAATGCACCTTACATCTATTTAATTTAATCTGCAGACTGTAAATATTGGGGTTTTCTTTTCACTGTATGTATTGTGTTATTGGTGTATATTTATTGTACCATTCTACGAGCTGAACCTGTCTTCTGTAGCGTGACCTGTGTACTGGCTACAATGAGCAGAAAAACCTTTGTCTGTAAGATGCTCTGCATGCCCCCTGTTGGTCTGATGAACATCCTGTCAACTGGACCCACTGGGTGGAAACAGTCTGGATGCTAACTGGATTGCATAACGTGCTGCTGCCAGTGAGAGCAGGTGGAAGGAGGAGGAAAAAGAAGATGAGGAGGAAGAGGGCGAACAAGAGAAAGAGGAGGAAGACAAGGAAGAAGAAGAGGAGTAAGAAGAAGAAGAGGTGGAGGAGGAAGAGGAGGAGCGGCTCATTAGCATGACGACTCGCTGCGTGCTGAGTGGCTGCTGGGATTAATCCGTAGGGAGCGAGCGAGAGATAAAGATGAGCAGGGAGAGAGAGAGAGAGAGAGGTGAAGACGGGAGAGCACTCCAGGTGCCGTATCTCACTCCCCCACACCAGGAGGGGGGGCTGCAGAGCAGAGCTTTGCTAGATAAGTGAGGACAACTGACGGCGTCTGGATCCTCGAGGCCGCCGCTATCTGCAGGTGTGAGGATGTGCTCGCTGCTCCTCTCCACCAATCCTCTTAGGGCTGAGCTCCGCTCCCCCCATTCACACCCCCCTCCTCATTTGCTGGTGCTCCGCAGAGACCTGGGCCTGGCTCCGCCCACCACGGGGACGCTGCTGCAATGAGGGAAACCAGTCACTTTGGGCCAAACAGGCCAAATGGCGGCCTGTTTGATTAATTGTTATGACAAAGGGTGCACGATAAATATCAGGCCAATATCAGGAATTATCAGGCCAATAAATCCCAGAATATAAAAGCGCACATTGCCAGGTGTTTTAAAGCAAATCAAACACTCCCTTTCTCCAATGACGTCCTACCTGTGCCGCAAACAGCCTGACATAAACACTTCCCCTGCTAAACAAAATGTCATGTGGCTACTTTGCTGTGTCTGAAGAAGACATTTCACATGCTATTTGCAACAAATGCTCGGCAAACATTTCACGGGGAGGGAAAAAATGTTGGGTTTCAACACCACAAACCTTATTAGCGACCTCAAAAACCAGAATCGGCACAAAGGTGGGCTTAAGTGATCTGTGATTTTGATCTGTGATTTCATCATGGAAATGATGGCCTGGACGACCAGCCCTTTACCATCGCTGAAGAAGGACACAATCGCCACACTCTTGCATACACTGATCGATGGAAATAAGGGCATAAGCTTCACTACTGATTTGTGGACATGATGGTGTTGGTTAGTGATGGAAAGTGCGACAAGCGTGCTGAATTAAACAGGCCATATCTGTAAATATGGTGCTGAAAGTAGTTACCACTTTACACCAGGAGATGGCAGACATCTGTGGCTTCAATCTGAGCAGCATTTTTTGGAGTGTTTATATTCAGACTTTGGAGTATAAATAGAGAGAAAGCCCACCTCAGTCGAGGAGACGAGGAAGTGGTTGTAGTGGGAGCAGAGAGAGAAAGACAGCGAATTTTACCGAAAATACAATGCCGAGAGGTTTGTTCATTGACAAAGTACTTCGTCAAGTAATGTCTGACTCAGATTCCGAAGAGGAATATTCACCCTCTGACGATGATGTTCAGTTGTCCGGTGAGAGCGAGTATGCAGGTGCGTCTTTACGCAGCAGCAGCGAGTCCATGCGCCACAACAGTAACCAAGCAGCACATGCTTCGCCTCATCATGGCCGGGGTGTAGTGGGAGTAATCGGCAAATGAGGATGAGGGGACGTGGTGGGGGAAGCAGGAGTGCTCAAAACACCACTAATGGTGACAGAGGGCGTAGGAATGAAAAAAATGGGGGACATAGTGGTCAACGTGGTAGAAGCTGTGGGAGGAAACGCCCAGCCAGTGCTGGTGGAGGCAGCAGGGATGTTTGCAGTCACCCTGTAAATTACAGTAATGATGGCTGGGTCTGTTTGAGATATATGGAAAATTATCAAAAGTGTATAAAACATTTTGATGAGCCTGTGGGTTATTGTGGAGACAGGGTTCTGACATACAGATCCCTGACATCTGACATAATACAAAAAAAAAAAAAACATTTACTCCTTTCACAAAGTTTGAGTCATACTGAAGATTTTTTCTCAATCACAGTATGGCTTTATCTCTAACCAATTTCAAGTCACAGCCTTTTGAAATCTTGATATCAAAATTGAATACTTTCTTGAAAAAATTCTGGTGCTTAAAGAGTTAAGTCTGACAGTGCAGTGGCTGGATAAGAACTTCAAAAATGCACTTTTCAATTTGTGTTTAGCTAGACATGTCTGAAGTGCCAGTTGTGCATTTATACTTTATTTTTGTATTGATTAAGAACAATGCACCCTTTTCAGTTTGCAGTACTTGTTAGTAGGTATGTATTCGATGTGTACTGGTATTTGTTTGTACCAGCAACATGAGCACCACTGAGAATAGAAAGAAAGAATGCCTGACTCAAAAACGATGTGGATAAACGACAGAGTTGAACTTCTGCTTCGAGCTGTTTTAGAACATGTTAAGGTTAACTGGGAGTAGTGCCAGTAAAAGTTTGCTAACTTTTTTGTCATTTAGGTTTCCTGCCTCAATATTCCAGTCCGCCAACCCAAAAGAAAATCGATAAAAAGTAAAACAGGAGGTTTGCAAATTGCTTATGTTCTGTTTATTTTCACTTCGCACACAATCCATGATCGATCCACGAGCACCATTTGTTATTGTTCACTACTATTTGCGGTTTGTTGTAGTGAAGGTTTAATGGGAAGACTGCAGGCTGATCAGTAACAGGTCCGTTGCCCAAAGCTGTTGTTGTGAGTGGTCGACTGCACCTCACCTGCGCTCAGATTGCAAGGCGGGGAGTGGGGTTTAGAGCTGTGACATCAGAGTTTCCAAAAATGATTGGTTTTGGCGTTTAGATGAAGCCGGGCAAGGAGGCGTTCCACGGGAGCGAGCGAGATGTGTTTACTGTGGTGTAATGTTCTTCTGACATGAGAAAGTTATTGTTTATGTCATGTTATGGGATGTCCGGGCATGAGACGAATAAGATGTGTGCCCGCGAAATGCCCAGGAAGTTTATGCAAATGAGCCCTCCATGTCCAGACGCTGTACTGGGTATCTCCTGCCATCATTATTGAGTAAACGTTCTTTATTCAAGCTCAAGTAGTCTTTTGTACCTCACAAACGATAACGTAACATTTACGTCCCATGGAGAGCACAGCGCTGGCTGTCTGTTATTGAGATCACGTAACGTGTTTGCGGTAGTTATCTAGACGATTTCACAGAAGTAATTGCATTATTTTTTATTGGCCCCACTGGGTCAGTGGTTGGAGCGTTCTGGTGGCTGTGACAGTTCTTAAAGTACGCCCGGGCCACCGGGCTAGTTATATTGTCGACCCCAGGTTAACATTCTGGACAAACGATACCATTATTATTTATTTTTTTTGCAACTTTACCCTTGCGTAACTAGACACTGCCGCCGTCGACAGGTGACGACGCTGACGTAGCGCCTCTCGCTAATGAACAAGTCGGCCGTCAGACCTAAGCGCTCTGAGGTGTGGGCTCATGAAAATGAATAACTCTTCGGCTCAATGAAATATCCATCCAAGGGGGGAAACACCAGCAACCTAATGAAACACTTGCAGCGCAGTCATAGTTTGAAGGTAAGTGAGTGCGGAGTTGTTTGACTGCCTCAGCCAAGCCCATCTCAGTGCCCCCTCCTGGACCCGGCTTCGTTTCGGACCTTTTTTATGGTTCCACATTGTCAAGTCATGGTAAAAAAATATGAATTCGTGAATTTGTTGGTATTAACTTAAGAGGATACCGCATCCATTTTAGCACCGATGCTAAAATGTTAACCAATACCAAGCAGTAGCCACTGCCTCTTCCACCACAGTTCTGCCGATACAGACCCCATTCACACTCGCCAAAAGACAAAAGGTGCCTGCACACAAAACTGCTGAATGTCACAGGGACTTTACAACCTTTGTTGTGAAGGATCTATCCACCAAACCAATCTAAGTTAGGTCATTAGTAAGTAGTTTGTCCATATTTGATGTCAGTGTGAGCAGCAGTGAGCACTATTAGATGTCCTGTCAATGAGATATCTAATTTTGTATTTTTTCCCTTGATGATAGTTAGGGAGATGATCAGTGCCCTTAATCCAGGTTGCACCCCTCCTTCCAAAGAAGTGCTGTTCGGCACCCTCCTACCAGCTTGGTACAGAAGTGCCTTTACATTGACTGTTCTTTTTACGTGTGGCTCTAAGTATATAGTGTGTTGGGTTGTATAATGATGTTGCTTGTCCTCCCCCTTCAATTAAAGGACTTTTGAATCTTTCAATGTCTTGTAACATTTTTCTTTGTAAATGCTAAATTAAATGTAGTAGTGTCAATAAGAGTACCGATAATCATAGGTACCAGTATCGGTATCAATAGAATCCTCACGATATACATGTAATTTTTGAATCCCTATGCAGAAGAGTTTGTGGGCTCCTAGAGGCCTTTATTTTTTAATTTTATATCAGCCATGTGCATCCAGTGCTCATTTGTATGCACATGTCGTTTGTTTAAAAAAAATGCGCATTTCTGGAAACAGAACTGTTCTTGGTTTTTGTTTTGTTAATAGTAGTGATCTCTTGACATTTGGTTAAGACAAATCTACGTGTAAAATTTGTTAAATCCATTTTTTTTTTTTTTTTTACTTCCAGGTTTGCACAAACTGCAGGTGAATTTAAATATACATTTAAAAATTAATAAAAAAAAATATTGTTGTATGGTTGTTCCTCCCAAACCAATGCAAGGCTCATTATGCTGGACGCTACTTCCTGATTGGATCAAAAGGGTGGAACCCCACCCCCACCTTCCTCTCAGGATGTTTCTGGACTCTGTCAGCAGAGAAAAATGCTTTCACACAGAAAAAGCAGAGACACGGACAGTAAACAGTGGCTGCCTCACAGCCCACTGCTGGAGAGCCAAAGCTGCATGTGGCGCCCCCTGTTGGCTAAAGCAGTTGGTGGAAGGAGCTGACGGACAGACAGACAGCAGAGGGTCTGTCTCTCTCCGGCTGGCTCCACCCCCTGAGGCCGACTGCACTGCACTGGACCGACGGATGTTTTTCTTGGCTGGTTCCCAGAGTTTTCCAAATGTCTCGGGTTTCTGTGGTCCCGGTCCTCCACCCCTCTTCCCCCCAGCCCACCACACCTTCCACTCTCCTCCCTCCCCCCAGGGTAATAGTTTCCTTCCTCCCAAGATGCTCACCTGAAGAAAGAAAGAGTGAAAATAGTCTTTCTATCCCAGGACCCAGCGAGGGAACCAGAGACGTCCGACGTTGGGGGTGGCAAAGTGGTTCCATGTGACGGGAGAAAGTGGAGTCTTGGGCTCCACCAGTCCACGAATTCCAAGAACAGGACATAAGAAAGGGCACAAATAAACTAAATTAATGCCCAATCACATTAAAAGTGCTTCATGTAAACACATCAATCGGAAGATTCTGATCCGATACGGTCCATTCTGAAAGAAATTTAATTTCTAAAAAGAGAGGTGGTTTATGCCAATCATTATTCCGAATGGCGCCCGTGTACACACCCATTCGGATCCTGTCTTCCTGGTTGGGGTAAAATTATCTCCACTGCGCATGTGTGCAATGTCAGCATGACACGTTTCCGCCTTTGCGGCAGCCGGTCATTTTTCGACAAGCAGAAAACATGGCAGGAGGGAAGCAAAACTGGTCTGTTCCTAACACAACTTTCTTGCTGGAAATTTGTTAACAGATGTTAACTGACACTGTGCCAGAGGGGAGGAAAATAAAATGTGTGGGGCACAAAGAATGAACACGGTGTTTGTTTACAACACAGGCGGAAGTACAGCTTCTTCTTCTATTTCTGGAAAATTAGACACCGCCCCACATGCCCAAATGATTTATTCTGATTATACGCTTGGTGCATGTATACGGACGTCATGATCGGATCATTTTATTTAGTGTCCATGTAAACAGTGGATTTGGAATTTATGATCAACCAAGGTTTTGATCAGATTGGAGAAATTTGCGCATGTAAACATAGCTTGTGTGTATGTGTGTGTGGGTGTGTGTCTTCAGACACACCTGATACCTGGCGACAGGTGAGGCCGCCGGCCCAGCAACCCCGTCTCACCTGCCGCTGCTGCCACATGTTCTGGTCGTCAAGATGACGCTGATGGAGGCTGACCGCTGCAGGTCAAAGGTCACCAGCTGTTTGTTTTAGCAGCAGCAGCCTGTGTGTGTGTGTGTGTGTGTGTGTGTGTGTGTGTGTGTGTGTGGACCGACGCGTACACACACGCAGGCACACACACACACATAAAAACACACAAATACAGACTGTTGGAATCAGACATTTAACATCATGCATCATATCATATTGTGCTATTATATTTGTAACATTACATTTTTATGTTGGAATTATTATATTGAGTTGAATGTATAAATGTATTGAATGTTGCTATATGTAGTGCTTTGGTGTATATTTGCTGATCATGACCAGTGTCTTGGGGGTGTTCAAAACCTTGTGAGCAAAGACTGTGTAACTCATTAAGTCTCATGAACAGTGACCTGGGGTGACCAGAGAGTGGTCAGCTGAAGGGACTGCCTTTGCAACCCATCCAGTCACAGGGATGGGAACTTGTGACCTGAGGCTTGTCTTGCCGCGAATGGTTTCAACAGGTCACACCGGAAGAAAGGATGGACCATTTGGCTCACGGCCAAATAAGGACCTGCTTCCTCATTCACAAACAATGACAGTAACACCCAGCGACTGAAGGGGGAAGAATGGACAGCCAATCAAAGGACGACACTTGAGAAGACATTCAGATCAGGAGTCAGATTGTTTGTCTTTACATTTAAGGACTTTCTTAGGAGAAAGGAGTCAGTCTGACTCCGGCGACGGCCAGGACTCGACTCCAGAGATCTCTCCATCAGATCTCTGTAACAAATGTCTTGTTCTTCTTTTCACTAAAACTTCATAAGATTTTCCTTGCCTTCTTTTCTTCATTAAACGAACACGCGGTTTGGTAGCAGGATATTACATAAAGGAACCAAACCACAAAAGTACACACACACAGACTTCAAAATACTTTGTCATCGCTGGTTGGCTAATTGAAGACTGTGTATGTGTGTGTGTGTGTGTGTGTGTGTGTGTTTGTGTCAGTCATTATTCTCAAGTACAGAACCTGTGAACGTCTCCATGGTCTTTTGAAGTTTGAAGAATCAGCTGATTGGAAGCCTGAAGACCTCTGACCTCTATCCTCCGACTTCCTGTCTTTTTCTTTCCTGTCTATCTGGGCCGGACCCTGGTGTGACTACTTCCTGTCCCAGACCCCCCCCCCGCGGGGGTCCAGTGGCACTCTAGTTAACAGGCCAAGGTCTCTTCATGTTCTCCAGGATATAGCATAGCATAGTGGATCTTTCGAGGCGTGACAGGCGTGTTCGAGCGGTGGCGGCGGCAGCTAATCCCCCCTCCACCTCCCCACACACAGCTAAGGATATTAGGGAATCAGCATAACGCAGCGTGGAAATGATGACTGGAGCAAAGCCGGCGCCGCTCGCAGGATTAGTAGAAGAAGAAGAAGGAGAAGAGCTTCCATTCTCCATCCTGGAATAGGTGGGGGAGGAAGACGAGGAGGAGAAGGAGGGGGAGGGGGACTTGGCCAGGCTCCACCTCCTCTCCCCTCCCCGACCTCCTGCCTGCCAACTGATCCCAGGTCAGTGGGAGGGGCCTCAAAACTCGCCTGTGGCTTCCTCCCATCGGCCAGACACAGTCCACAATGTTACGTGACCTCATGCAGCAGCTTGTCCCAATTGGTTCTCCTGGCCACTGTGTGCCGGGGCGCCACCTGTTGGCTGGATGGTGCGATGACGGCCCCCTTCCTCCTCCTCTTCATCCTCCTCTTTCATCCTCCTCCTACTTCTTTTTCTTCTCCTCCTCCTATTTCTCCTCCTCCTCCTCCTCCTCCTCCTTTTTCTTCTCCTCCTCCTCCTCCTCCTCCTACACCTGACAGCTGTTATGTATGTCCCTCCCAAACACAGTCCATCATCCTTGCGGGGACACAGCTGGCAGCCATCAGCGCCCCCTGGCTGTGATCACTGTGCATGCCATCCTGCTAGAGCGCCGTCACTGCGGTCAGAGTGATGACACAATTGCTGTGTCTCAATTCAGGGTCTGCACCCTTCAAACCGAGTGTCCTCCGTCTGAAGGAAGCGTTCTTCGAGGTTGGTCTTCCCTGGTCACCACCCGGGACAGTCTAGCCTTCGGCGTATTTCCTTGTTGTGTCACCGCCGTTCCCTCCTGCTGGCCAACCCCAGAAGTGACGTTTTCATAGCATCAAGCTAACCAAGCAATGAACTTGGGGAGTTTTGCCAACTTTGTCATAATGGCAAGTTGTCAACGCTGCAAGCAGCCAGGAAGCGGAGACTTTGAAAGACCACTTTTGGAAGTTTGGGTTACACATGTAAAAGACTATATGTAGCCTAAGAAATCTAGGGATATATATATAATACAACTATAGCATTTTCCATCCCATGAAATGCAGCTCAAAGTGCTTTGCAGAGTGTAACAGGAAAGAGTACAAATGACTGACAAAGAAGAAATGAAAAGTAAAAACATCAAACAATAAAAACATGTAAAACTTCACTCTAAGAACTAAACACTTTCAAGACAGTGTGGACATTAATAACAGCACTGAAATTTAAAAACAAGAGTGGAGAAATGGCTCTTGAGCTGTGCTTTATGTTGTCCACAGACGCAACATATCGCTTTCATTAAACTGTTGCCTGAAGCATGGATAGCGCGGATAATCAATATGATTGTCCTTCAGCCACCAAAGGTGGCGCACGCGAAGTAGAAGTGAGAGACTTTGCAGCGACCAATCAAATGTGGGTTAGGGTTAGTTTGGGGCGCTGTACGGTTCCTTCCTTTTTCCCACCAAGCGGGTCAAGGAGAGCACACAAAGGTTTAACTCAGCTGTTTTATTTGAAATTCCTTTTTTTTTTGGTTCTCTTTTTTCTTCTTTTTAACAGTAGCAGGTTATAAACTTGTGGAACAAAAAACATGAGCTTCAATTTAACATATATTCAATTACATTCGAAATAATTCTTAATAAAAATAATTGTGCTGTCAGCGCGCATCCCAGCTGGATATGGCGCAACACATAGCGTCAAACAATAACAACAGCGCAGTAAAAGTGCACGAGCCTACTTGCCTACCTACTTACACGTAATGGCTGACAAGGACACAAGGACCCCAACAATTCAGTCCGGCCCTAGTCCAACGACCCAGCGTTTTTTCTGTTTGGCTGACGTTGGGACCTTTCTGCCACTCTGACCTTTCATTGAGCTCTTCAGGAGTCGCACCCCTGGTCAGAATGTCGGCAATGTTGCAGTTGCCTTCGATCCACCTCCAATCTTCTGCATGTTCGGCTCTCACCGATGGATTTCACCGATCCTGTTGGCAAAAAAGGTTTGGTAGCCGTAACTGTCCTTTTGGATGGCTGCCAGGATCGTTTGCCTATCTACGAAGTGAATCCAGCGCTTGACTACGATGTGACAGTGCCTTTCGAAATACGTTTTCAGGCGGGTAGCAAAGACTGCACCACAAAGTGTCTTCACTTTTAGCCTTAGGGAGTATCTTTTAGTTACAACAGTCTTCTTCATCCCCCCGATCCCATGGACAACAAGCTTGATGTTCTCGCCGTGAAGTCCAAGGCAATCGGCTGCTTCATTAGTTAGAAGCAAGGTCGATGAAGGTTCCGATCAGGCAGCCTGAGTTTGTAGTAGCTTTCAACAGCATCATCACTACTGGGTGTTCTTTCAGTTTATCTTGGTTCTTGGTGCACACCATAGATGACACTCTGTTGGAAAATGCCTCCTTATACTTCTCTCTTTGCTCTGGGGTGAGTTCAGCCAGGAATTTCTCCTGTTTTTCAGTGAGGCCAAGCTTCTTCCCTCCAGCTCTTGTGGAACTCTGCTCCTCACTGCCGCTGTCCTTCTTGGGGGTAGGTGGCTTGGGACAGAGAAGATAATTGTGGTCAGACACTCCTCCTTTCGGACAGTCTACTTTAGGGCAGAGGAATCTTAGAGTGCATCCTTTGCCATCCTTTGTATGAGGCCTCAAGCATTTGGAGTACAATTCCAATTTCTTCAACTGAGCTCTTTTACTTTGGAGGTCTTGGTCTCTGAAGATCTTGCATGCAAAAAGCTTGCCGGCATGCAAATTATCACCACAGACAGTGCAGTTTGTATGATCCTTCTGACCTGCTGTGGACTTAGTAAAAGCTTTCTTCACCCTTTTCTCTGGAGAGTCTAATGGGCCTTTTTCTACAGTGCTTTTCTCTGCAGGACCCGGCTCCAACTGGTCCAATTCTTCAAGGATCTCCTCCTGCCCTTTCACGAATTTCAGGAGGCAGTCAAAGTGGTTGAGTGGGGAGAACATATTTTGAGGGTTGGATTTGTGCGTGATCCATTCCTTTTTTAGTGAGAAGGGAAGCTTGCTCTCCAAAGAATGAGCGATGACGCGTTTCTTCATGGAGTCCTCTTCTCCGAGGATCTGGAGGTTACACAGCGCTCTCTCAACTGCCTGAATCAGCTCAATTGTCTTCCTGGGATTATTTCCCCTGATGGGAGGAAGGGACTGGACCTCGTTGCTAATCATTAAAACAATCTTTGCCTTGTTCCCATATTTACTGTCTAACAGCCTGAAAGCATCATCAGCAGATCCACAACTGGACAGGACGAGATCCCTCCTCACCTTCTCGCTGAGACTGCTTAGTAGGTGGAATTTCCTCACACATTCTTTTTGTTGTGGGTTTCCAAATTGCTCCTCCCATTCGGCCTTCCACCTGTATTAGTCTCTTATTTCACAGAGAAAGTAGGTAGCCGTGCTCTCTCAAGGCTTATCTGAGGCTTGATGTCGAATCCTCCTTGAAACATTTTATGTTGTGAGAGAAGCTGGGTGTTCATACTAGGCATAGCTGTTGGGCTCCAGCTTGGGATCGGTGGGCCTGTTGGGTGAAGATTGGGCAGCTGGGTTATCGATGGGATCCACTAGCAAGCCACCAGCCTCACCATGTTCCTCCTCGTCCACCACCAGCTTGTCAGACAATGACAAGACTCTCTTCTTTAATGTCCTGTAACGTGTTCTTAAAGTCACTGCTTTAGGACCAGGAATCAGGTCTTGCCACTCCAGCAACATCTCTCCAAGCTCGGCGACCTCCCTGTCCAGGCCTTTGTTTCTCAGTCATCGGTCCTTAAAGGATCGCTGAGGGCTGACTTCCTCCTCCTCAGCCCGAGTTATGGCCTCCTCAGTGGTCTTCGTCTGGGTGAAGAACATTGTCTCAGCATAGCTGTTCCAGAAAGCTTCCTGGGTGGCTCGTTTGACTTCAAGGAACCGGTCTGCACATTCAGTGGTCTTCTTGTCAACTTGTTCTACTGATGCTTTGACTGTCTCATCAGTTGATTCCCTCAGGGCTTCGGCGTACTTGTGCCCCGCGTCAGTGACTTTGGAGAAGTCCGCCTTGAAGTTCTTCCATTCACTCAGAATTTCGCTTGGCTCCAGAAATCCAGGTTTGATAAGGGTGTGACCCTGTTTTGTGAATGAAGCTTGTGCTCTCAATCAAACGCTTTTGAGTTTTTCCAGGTCTGCCATTGCAACTCCCTTTCTGTTGACTGGGGAGCCAACTGTTACTACCAATGGGTCCTCTTGTTGGGGACTTTTTCCACTTCTTTGGTTTAGCAGGCTCCTTTATCCTTGGTCAACGGGCAGTTCTTCAGGCGCTTGACTCGGGCAAACTTCTGATCAATATTTTCAATGACCACTTGACGTGGGGTCAGGATTGCCCAGGGGTTCCGGGTTGGCACCAGTTGATAACTGGAGCGTAGAGCCAGTTAGCCCTGGTTTGGTTGCCTACCTGGTGATGGTGTCTGTAGTTGCTCTTTTACAGCACTAATCCAGTGCAGTGAGCCTCGGTTTATAACTGTACGGTTCCTTCCTTTTTCCCACCGAACGGGGAGTCAAGGAGAGCACACAATGGTTTAACTCAGCTGTTTCATCTGAAATTACTTTTTTTTTTGGTTCTCTTTTTTTTTTCTTTTTGACAGTAGCAGGTTATAAACCTGTGGAACAGAAAACATGGGCTTCAATTTAACATATATTCAATTACATTCAAAATAATTCTTCATAAAAATAATTGTATAACCCATGTGCAACTCGAAAATCACGCACAATAAATGATCAATGAGACAAATTACAGCTCATTAAATTGTTGGATCCATCCATCCATCCATCCATCTTCTATACCCGCTTATTCCTATTCAGGGTCACGGGGGTCTGCTGGAGCCTATCCCAGCTGTCTTAGGGCGAAGGCAGGGTGACACCCTGGACAAGTCGCCAGTTCATCGCAGGGCCACATAGAAACAAACAACCATTCACACTCACATGCACACCTACGGACAATTTAGAATATTTAATTGACCTCACATGCATGTTTTTGGAGCGTGGGAGGAAGCCGGAGTACCCGGAGAGAACCCACGCAGACACAGGGAGAACATGCAAACTCCACACAGAAAGGTCACAGGCCCGGGCCCCGGAATCGAACCCACGACCTTCTTGCTGTGAGGCGGCAGCAGCGCTAACCACTGCACCACCGTGTCGCCCGTTGTTGGATTATTATTATTATTATTATTTTTATTGTTATTCTTATTATTATTATTATCAGTATTATTATTATTATTATTATTCTCTGGATAATGACACCCAACTACAATACCCAGAATACCCTGCGCATGGGAAAAGAGGAAGCGCCCGCGTGCTTTCAGCGCGCGTCCCAGCTGGCTACGGCGCAACACAGAACGTCAAACAATAACAACAGCGCGGTAAAAGTGCACGAGCCTACTTAGGCTTTTAAGGCGACAAACACAAAACGTTTTGATCACAAAGCAGGATATACACGTAATGGCTGACAAACAATTGAAAACGGACGTCTTACCGGTGGCGCGTTACTCTCCCGATTACGGCGATGTGGCAAATACCCGGCACCTGGTTCGCTTCCGCTTTTAGTTACCGGCCATAGTGACCCAGGTGCCGCCTGATTGCCCACTTACCACACCCACATCTCACCCCGTGACTTCGCGGACGCAACAGGCGTGATTATCTCTATTTCCTCCAAGGGAAAAAATCTTGCTTCCCAGACCTCCAATTAGTTAGCACAGTGGCATCAAACTCAAATACACAGTAGGGCTAAAAATGGCAAACGACCAAAATACCAGAAGACCATTCTGGGAGTAGTAGTATTAGAGCTTCATGTGCTTTATAGTACCAACGGACTACCAGCTCTTTTAGTGATTTTGTATTGACCTTGTGGGCCCAATGTCATGACACTGCGGACCAAATTTAGAGTTTGATACCTATGAGTTTGCGAGTGTTAGCCTCTGTTAGTGGCTGTCAGGAGGAAACCCTCTCAGCAAGGCCCTGCCCCCTCAGATCAAATCTGTCAATTTAAACAACTCGCGCTGCAGATTAATTTTATTTTATTTTTATCCTCATCAGTGAAGTTTTTTCCAGAGCAGCTGGAAGGAAATTGTCACACTAATCCTTGCCGCTGCTGGCCTGCGCTGAGCTCACACCAGATGACCTGCTTCCTGCGTTGCTGTGGCAACAGACACACTGATTGGCCAGTTTATATTTGTTGAAATTGGTGGAGGGTTGAAGTTGTATTTTTCATCACACAATAATTATGAACCAATATATTTAAGCTACTATATATTTGTCTTTATGTGGTAAAACCTGTTTATTTTCTACATATAAATAAATGGAAAAAATAATGAGTTGTTGTTTCCGTGTTTCTACTATTTGTAGAACTAACAAGTCGTGTTTCAACGTGTGTGAAGAAGTTGTTTTGTCTGTGAGACGCAATATGTATTTCTAACCCTTATTTCGTTACTCGATCGCTGACGTAAAACTCAACTTCCGGTCGCGTCACTTCCCATGTGGACCAACATGGCGGCGCACCGAAGTGCGCGAGCCGTGGGCTTGTTGCTGGGAAGATGCGGCGGCCGCGGCACTGTCCGGGTTGAGGTGAGCCGACAGGTGAGTGCCGGTGGACTCGGTCCGGTCGATGAGTGACTCTGAAGTCTGTACAAGTCACTGCGCCTGCGCAAACAGCCGCGTCCTTGAGCTAGCATCCACTTAGCGTCCAGCGCTCCTGCATTTGGCCGAACTGGCTTTGCAGATGTGTCAAAACGTAGAGAACTGTCCCTTCGTGACGTCACGGCGGGACTATTCCACCTTGTGAACGCTGATCCGCAGATTGGACACCCTCGGCTGGGGTTCGGCTCGGTTGTGGTCGATCTGGAGGCCCGGACAGCTTACGGAACTGGGTTTCTTCTCCGCAGAACCTCACTCGGCAAATCTGCCAGAGTTCTGGTCTTTGCCGGAAGAACCTGGCGGCCGCAGGGCCGGAGAAGTTCACCCTGGAGTTTATCCAGAAGCAGGTGGAGGACTTCGACATCGGCAGGAGGCACCTGGCCAACATGATGGGAGAGGACCCGGAGACCTTCAGCCAGGAGGACATCGACGTAGGACACACACACACAACACACACACACACACACACACACACACACACACACACACATCAGCAGTTTGTCATGGCACTGCCATTAATCAGAGCTGTCTGACAATGCAAATGAATACACAATAAACATGACAGACGTTTTTCTAAAATAAACATTTGGTCACATGACCCTTCCAGGTCTTATGCGAGACGCTTGTATTAAAGTTGGTAAAATCTAAAGGCCAATCGCAGCACTTCCTGTGTTCCTTCAAGTTAAAAGCCCGGCCGTGTGTGCGCGCGTTCATGTGCATGTGTATAACCAGTCCTGACCAGTTTAATCACATTACACACTCATCAGTGAGCCAGGTGTGGTGCCCCCGTGGAACTGATGTGACATGGAGTAGCTGCAGACACACACACACACACACACTCAGCCCACCTGAAGCTGCTTCTACTGGTTTCTAGGCTTTACACTGATCATATCGGCTATATCGGATCGGCCGGTATTTGGCATTTTTTAAAATGTTCGTGATCGGGCGTCATGTCATAAATGACCGATCTGATCAATGACGTCATGGTCGTGTTGAAACTTTTTTAATCTGTCTCATTTACTCCAAAGTAGTTTCACAGCATCGACATTTGTTTGTATCCAAGTGCTAATGATTCATGATTCAAAAAACTTCATTTTCGTCTTCGTGCCTCTTCCTGTTTTGAGTACTGTCGCTATGTGACGGACAATAAAGTTTCTTTGACTCTTCACGACAGCAACATCCATGGGCGACACAAACAAACATGTCGGAGGTGTGGAAGTTTTTCAAAGTGAGAGAAACAGACAATGCACAAGCTATCTGCAATATATGCAACGCTACAGTACCTCGCGGGAGAACATCGGCAAAAAATTTCAACACGACAAATTTAATCAGGCACACGGAGGAGCATGTCGAGTTCAAGAAACGCAGCACGGAGAAAGAAAAAGAAAAGCAAACTCCAAAACGGATGCTAAAGCAAACAACTTTATTGATACTCAGGAAACAGCACATAAGTATACAAGTACATAAACAAGTAATTTAAATATTGCTCCTCACGTGATCGGATCGGTGATCGGTTATCGGTTTATTTAAACTCACTTATCGGTGATCGGCACAAAAATCGTGATCGTGTAAAGCCTACTGGTTTCACACTGAACGTTCAGCCCA
>CM020501.1:293360-523360 GCA_009823395.1 Thamnaconus septentrionalis | reverse complement strand
GCTGTCATTCTCTCATCCAGCCTCCATGTGGAGTAGTCCCCTGTCCCGCTCCTCCCCGGCCCCTAACACCCGTCCACTGGTGGGTGTGTCTCCCCCCGTCAAACCCTGCTCCACCCCCCAGTCAGACAGATACGGTAACACACACACAAACACACACACACAGACTTCCTGTCAGTCCAGCTGGACTTCCTGTTGCGTCCTGTCTCCTGCCTCTCCCCAGCCCCGCCCCTCTCCTCTCCGCTCCACCCCCTCCTCCGCCGGACCCTCAGCCCTGTAGGGAGGGAGTCGGACCGCAGGCCCTCCTTCCTCCCCCTCCGCTGTGAGTCACACACACACACACACACACAAAACGGTGTGGAGAAGTGGGCCTGACCACACTGACCTAGGTGTGAAAATGTAGAGTACTAAAGCAGCAGCAGCAGCTTCTTCCCACCGGACCTCGTGGCGCTATGGTCAAACTGACGCTGCTATGTTCCAGGCCATGCCCTCCAGCGCTCCACCTTTAGCCCCACCTCCTCTGTGGACGGAGATGCAGGAGGTTCAGAGAAGGAGAAGGAAGAGGAAGAGTCCATCAGTCTGGACTACAAGCTGCAGGACCTGACTGACGTCCAGGTGATCGCCCGGCTGCAGGAGGAGAGTAAGCGACCTGGTGCCCCTCATCGCTAGGCTAACGGCTAGCTAGCTAGCAAGGCTAGTGTGCGAGTGTCTTCACCGCTTGTGTTGTGGTTGTTGTGCCACAAATGGTTGTTGTGCCATTTGTGTTTTCTCACTGTTGTCTCTCTCATTTTCCTCTTTTATTAACGTTACTTCATTAATATTAATTTTAACTCATTAATATTCATTATTATCATTATTATTATTATTATTTGGTTCCAGACCTCAGAGCTCATCGCTACTTCAGCTTTATTAACCCCCGAAGGTGTGTGTGTGTGTGTGTGTGTGTGTGTGTGTGTGTGTGTGTGTGTGTGTGTGTGTGTGTGTGTGTGTGTGTGTGTGTGTGTGTGTGTGTGTGTGTGTGTGTGTGTGTGTGTGTGTGTGTGTGTGTGTGTGTGTCCACCCTGCTTCTGCTCATGTGTGGTGCCCCACTCAGGTCTAAGGCAGGACTACGCCAGCCTGTCATCATGGCTGCTGGAGAGCCGTTGCCGCCGCCGCAGTCACAGCTGCAGCCGCGACCAGGAGGAAAACCGAGACCCCGATCCCTCCCTGCCCCACCCTGCCTTGCCCACTCCCACACCTTCTCCAGCATCAGAGACTGGTCCAGAGGCTCCCTGGCCAGCCCTCCTTCTACCCCTGGACCAGGACCAGGACTGGGCCCAGGGCTGGGTCCAGGTCTGGGCAGTTTATCCTCAGCCAGCCCTCAGGTCTTTCCACCAGGATCAGGTGAGCAGCTCAGCGGGAGCTCCTGGTCCACACACACTTTGGTTGAGGAAGTGGTCAGGAAGTTAAGCCCCATGTCCCCCATGTTGGAGGCGTGGCCCTGGCCCCGTTTTGCCCCCCCTGGCTGGAGGTGTGGCCCTGCCCAATGGCTGTATTAATAACCGGTGTAATCCTTTTAGTGGAGGCTGTTTCCGTCCTCACCTGGATTAGAGGGACACGTAGCAGTGATGTAACCTCCCGTGGGTGGGAGGGAGGTTGGGAGAGGGGGTGGTCATGTGATGTCCTCACTCACAGGTGCGTCCTCTGGCAGATAAGCTGCGGAGGAGCCTGCCCTGCCTGCTGCCTGCTCCCAGCGTACCTTGCGTCCCCTCCCCCTCCTGCTTCCTTTGCTGCAGCCTGGGCTTTGATTCGTCGGCTACAATGGCCCACCTCCACACCTCCGGTGAGACGCTCACTTACTGTTTGTAACTTCCTGTTTTCCTGTCCTGTTCCTCCTGACTGTCACTTCCTGTCTCCTAGCCCCGCCCCCGGGCCGGCTGCAGCGGGGCCTGGTTGCGCCCCCCAAGGCCACCGCCTACGTCAGTCCAATAATCACAGGCTCCGCCCCCTGCGCCCTGCAGGCTCTGACTGGCAGCAGCAGCATCTCGCTGCTTAGTCGGACTGCCGCTGCAGGGGGCAGGGCCACGTGTTGCTCCGCCCCCTGCACGCCAGCACGCAGCAGCCTTCCCCGCTCTGCCCCCCGCAGCAGAGCGGGCCAATGGAGACAGAGGTGAAGCCCACTCCTCCCCCCGCAGCTGGTTTCTCAAAACAAAGTTCAAGTCCAGCCGCAGAACCTAACCTCTGACCTCCCTCAAGTCTGCTGCCTACCTCCAGGTCGTGGCTCAGCTGGAGGGACGACTGTTACTGACATCCTGCTGCCCCCGGGGGGGAATGAAGTGGGGAAACTTCCTGGTGCGATTACCTGCTTCTAATGCTGCAGAGTGCTCCCTGTCTGCCAGACCCCCTCATTGATCCCAATCAGGATCACTGCCATCGGCGCTGCTACATCTAATCGCTTTCACCTGGTTTATATAAAGTATTTATTGCCGTTCGAAGTTAACTTAAGACGGTTTGCAAATTGTTTATTATTCATTTATTAATTCATATTGATGATGCAATATCCAGTTGTTGTTGTTTTTTTTCTTATATATGTGATTGTGACCAAAAGCAAAATGTGTGAATGTATTTAAAGAAATGTTTCCCCACTGGTGACACAGAATGTGGTGAATGTTGACACTTCATGGGCTTTTAGTATGCCTAGCTAAAAGCTAGCCGTTAGCAGCACTTTTCACTGAGATTCTTCTTCAGTTCACTCTGCCGTGTGTGTGTGTGTGTGTGTGTGTGTGTGTGTGTGTGTGTGTGTGTGTGTGTGTGTGTGTGTGTGTGTGTGTGTGTGTGTGTGTGTGTGTGTGTGTGTGTGTGTGTGTGTGTGTGTGTGTGTGTGTGTGTCTTTTTCCTCAGCTGTAGCATCACGTAGCACTTTGTAATTTTTTTTTACTAACTATCACTGTCTCACTGTATGAATGAGATTTTTAATAAAGTGTAAACTTGGTTTATAAAGAGGATATGTGTATTTGTGTTTGCTGCCATCTAGTGGTGGATTTAAGTTCTAGGCTGAAGATGATCAACACGGGGCAACCATGTCCTGAAGTTGATCATGACAGATGCAGGCAGACACAATATTGGTTGAGTCGTTTGAACCAACCGACTCACCACCTGGGTCAAGTGACTCTCCGACCTGAGCGCTGCCAGGCTGACTGCTCGGTGTGTCCAGACACTGCTAGAGGGTGCCTGTGGGACGGCTCAGCAGTAGACCGGGAGCAGTTAGTAATGCGATGCTGCCCCCTGCTGGAGCTCAGCGTCCCTCTAGTCAGTTGTAGAGTGTTAGACAGTTCATGCTTCTGTGAAATAAAGTTTCCTATAAAGGTTTCCAGGAGATTGAAGCTGTGGACGACAGCCAGGTGACGTCATCATCTCCTTGCCTGTCATTGGCCCAGGTGATTTGCACTGCCCCCTTGGCAGAGGATCAGTGCCCATCAGTGTCTTGTTGAGAGGAGGGTCCCAGCAGGGGGCTTCCTGTGTCTGGTGCTGCCCCCTCTTCCATGTCCAGCTGTGTGCCCCATCTCCTGTGAGCTGGAAGTGGGGCCTTCCTGTGGCCCCTGAGGCTGGACCCCGTGGGACCTCCAGGGCCGCTGGGACCTCCCACCTGTTCTCCTGAGTGCAGGTATTGGGCAGCCGAGGGATGCCCTGCCACCAGCTCAGACTCCTGGATGGTGTTGAGCCTCCTCATGGGAACCAGTGAGTGGGAGGAGGAGCGGGGCGAGGGAGCATCCACCTCAATGCTGCCCCCACCTGGCAGGAGGAGACACTGCATCAGAGGCAACCTCCTGGTCTGGACGATGAAGAGGAATAAATCACGTGTCTCGAAATTTTACCATGACTTCGTCTTCTGAGGGTGAAGGCCGACTCCAGGTTGCCCCCTGGCTGCAGGGAGAAGTACTTCTGGGACCGGGGGATGTTTTGATTGGGCTGGGTGGAGAAGGAGGAAGAGGAGGAGCCAAGTGAGACCTGTGATGAGCAACACGTCAGGAGAAGGTGGAGAAGGAAGAGAAGGTTCCCAAACACTTACTGGCTCTCGGAAGCTTCCTCCTCGCAGGCTGCGCCTGACACTGGCATGGCGGCGAATCAGGATCTCTCGGGCTCGGCTGTTGTCGGGCAAGTTGTATTTGCTGGTGTAGGCCATCGTCTGGGGAAGAAGGTCAGAGGTCTCATGATGATCTTCACCAGCTGCTGCTGCTGCTGCTGCCTCACCTTCAGCCTGATCTTGTACATGTTCTTGGTCAGGAGGTCATGCATCTTCCTCACGTCGGCCGCCTGGAACGTCTTCTTGGGCCGCGACGCCTCCTTCCTGTCATCACTGAAACCAGGACAGAGCATAGAGATGCAGCAGGTGAGATGGTTTGCAATTTCTGAGTTCAGTTTTCCTTCTAATGGTCCAACAGGAGGTGCTGGGTAAACTTAAATAACGGAGGTGAAGAAATTTTAAAAATCATCTTGTGGATAATCCAGAAAGTTTCAGAAGGGATCAATCACAGGAAAGAACTTGAGTGTGAACAGACAGCACGGGGCGTGTCATACTTGAGAGAGACCACAGACGGTGCTGCGCTGACATCCCCCGTGGTGGTGTCCAGCAGCTCGATGGCGTTCTGTAGCTCCAGCTTCTTGTAGAGGGACACAATGCTGGACTCAGCCCGGTTGTCCCGCAGCAGTATCCTCCTCAGAAACCGGTCGTTGAACTTCTTGAACCTGGAAGAGAGACACAGAAGAGGTGAGGTGAGGAAGGGGTCGGAGCTCCAAGGACCTGGAGGACCTGCAGGACTTACTTGTCCTTCCAGTAGTAGTGGCTCCACTGGCCACACAGGTCCTCGATCCCACTCACCACGTGCTCCATCACCTGCAAGGCAGCACAAACACCGTGAGGAACCCAGGGGGCGAGGCTAGTGGGCAGGGCTAGCGGCCGAGGCTCACCCTGGTGTGGACCTCCACATTGATGGTGTTGAGGTCCTTGTTGGTCCTCCTGATGTTCATGTACTCGATGATGGGACGGATGCTGATGCCCTGACGAAAGCAGAACCAACGTCACAAGAGATCGCCTGCGAGCTGCCCCAACGCGGCTGACGTGCCTGCGACTCCTCACTTGGATGAAGACGGTGAATATGATGATGGCAATGGAGGCGGTGACAAACAGGCTCTTCCTGTTGATGGTGTCAGGCAGCGTGAAGACCAGGGCGAAGCAGATGGCTCCTCGCAGGCCACCGTAGGCCAGACTGAACTGGTCCTTGAAGGAGAAGGTGATGGTCCTGAAGGGGTTGACGATCTGGGTCAACACCAGGATCCCTGCAGGAGGAGCAGAGGAGAGGTTGGTGGGTGGGGTTTGGCCAGGGGGTTTGGAGCCTCCTCAGAGTAGGGTGTGGAAGGGACCCTCACCGAGGCCTCTCCAGACAAAGGCAAAGAGCAGTGTGAAGAGGATGTAGGCCCAGTTCCACTCATGCTCGGTGGTCACGGTGACTACGCCCAGGAAGAAGAAGATGAGGGTCTCCGAGATGGTGGCCAGCATCTTCACCACGTGGCGGATGGTGGTGCACGAGCGTTGGGACACGTTCTCCTCCACGTAGTACTTCATGGTGATGGCGCAGGTGATGATGCTGCCCAGAGCGGAGACACCAGGGTCACATGACCTGTGTGTGTGTGTGTGTGTGTGTGTGTGTGTGTGTATGGACCAATAGATACACAGGCACACACACACATACACACACACACACACACACACACACACACACACACACACACACACACACACACACACACACACTAAAATACTACTATGAGTGTCATTTCTGGTTGGCTCAGAGTGTGAGAAGAGTGCGTGCGTGCGTGTGTGGAATGTGGGACAGCCAGTTTGTGCGGGTGTGAGTGCCGGGGGCATTAGTCAAAATATTCTACTACACAGCAGAAACTCTTCAAATTTCAGGAGAAATCAACTCTTAAACTGTGAGTTGAATATCATCAGTCCGATGTTCGGATGAATTAGTAGTTAGAAGTTGTGAGCAGGTGTGATGATGTTGGTGATGCAGGTCATCAGCTCCGGACAGGAAGTCAAATCATCATTTATCTCCTATTGGTCGTAAAAGCAGAGTGCTGCCAGACTTTCATTGGTCCTCACCCTCCCCCCTCTATCCCAACTCACGCCAGGACGCTGGAGATGGCAAAGAGCTCGGCCACCAGGTAGGCCAGGTAGCTGTACATGAAGACGAAGAGTGGCTCGATGGGCCGCACGCGGTGCGTGAAGCGTGTGGTGAATGCCGCCACGAAGCCAAAGAGCAGGCCGAAGAGCACGCCCCCTGCTGCCACCACGAAGAAGCGTGCCACGCCCAGGAAGACGTCGACTGACTGCACTGCAGGCAAGTCGGCCAGGAAGGCAAACATGTTGTAGAGCACCTGACGGTGGAGCATCAATGGGATTAGAGACACAGCAAACCAACCCACCAAAGTCTAACCAGACTTTTGGTGGTTTGGTTGGTTATCAAAGATCATTTTTAACTTTTTTTGTTTAACTGTTGCAGTCTTTCAGGTGAAACTGAGCAGAGCTGTGATTTAAAGCCACTTGATGGCTTTTGTCAGCAGCTCAGAGAAACTGGACAAACTGGAAAACCCAACACGCACACACACGGACACAGCCTTCCTGTCAGTCTGGTTCACACACACACTGAACCCTGACAGCATTCCCCGATTCTCCTTCTCCTCCTCTTCTTCTTCTCCCCCCTTCTCCTCCTTCTCCTACTCCTACTGGACTCACCACGGTGACGGCATCGTTGAACAGGCCCTCGCCGAAGATGACGATGTAGATCTGCTCGTTGACGCCGACGTCCTCGAATACGTTGAGCGCCGCCACGGGGTCGACAGCCGAGATGATGGAGGCAAACAACAGGTTTTCCTGCGAGGGGGGAAACACCACGGTGAGACCCAATGGCTGCTGGCTTCAGTGGAAAAACATCAAGCACATGGCAGATAAAGACTAGCTTCCCCTGGTGGCCGGTTGCAGCGAGCCATCTAACTTAGAAACTACAGAAACGAGACACTGAGTGACTGATTTCACTGAAGATCTCACAGCAACTTCATGAGGATGAGCACAAAACAAGAAGTTTTTTTTTTTTCAGCTGCTCTACACATCAGTTGAACCTTTGACGTTTCAGGCACACCTTCTCCTGACCCACCTGCAAGTTGATGTCCTGCACCCCAAACACCTGGAACTGGCAGACGGCGAAGAGCGAGAGGCCGATGCCCACGCTGTTCCACAGCGTCCCCACCACAGCGAACCACAGCACCGTGCCCACGTTCTGGAAGAAAGGCCGCGTGGGCATGAAGTAGCCACTGTCCAGCACGATGGGCGGCAGCATGTAGAGGAAGAAGACGTTGGAACTGAGCACGGCGGGCGGCTCCTCCTTCACTGTGTGCATAACCCCGCCCACCACTAGCCCGATGGCAATGAGCAGGCACGACTCGGGGATCCAGATGGTGATCTTCTGGTAGATGTGGAAGCCTGGAGGAGGAGGAGGAACCACCAGGAACCAGGGTGACTCAGAGCAAGCAGCGCTCAGAGGTGGGAAATAATAAATACTTTGCTCTGGTATTTTGAGTAGATGTTTCAGGTACTTCAGTAATTTTTTTTCTGATGACTTTTCAGTTTGACTCCCCACAATTGTTCACAAGTATCTGTACTTGCTGGTTACTTTGTGTTTAAAAGATACAAATTCTGTTCAAAGTTATTAACTTATTATGTAGAAAACAACATTGGTTATTGTCATGTAAAGTTGTCATAATCCAATGGTGACTCACTGGTCACAACTATTACTGAGCACAGTTTGGTTGTGCTGCAGGTACCAAAGCAGTTAAAATGTGTCCAGATGCTCATGCAAGACCTCTTGTCAGTTCTGTCCAGATTATTCTGTCAGAACTTTTTCACTTTTTGCTAAATTAATATTGTTTCATCCATCCATCCATCTTCTATACCCACTTATTCCAATTCAGGGTCACGGGGGTCTGCTGGAGCCTATCCCAGCTTTCTTAGGGCGAAGGCAGGGTACACCCTGGACAAGTCGGCAGTTCATCGCAGGGCTAATATTGTTTCATTAATGGCAAAAAATATATATTTTACTTTTTACTTCCTAAATACATTTTCAGAACCTGTACTTTCTTACTTTTACTTGAGTAAAAGTACCCTTTTAAGTATCCACACTTTTACGTAAATACAGAGAGTGGAATACTTTGGTGGCGGTGGAGTCAGACATACCAATCTTAGCGAAGGAGGCCAGAAGAACCCAGAGTGTGAATTCAAAGGGCACCTGGATGCGAGGGTAGTCCATGGTGAAGACGGGCAGGTTGGCCTCCTGCTGCTCTGGGAAGGCCTGAGGTCCATCCTGAGCTGGTCTGGCAGTGGAATCACCCGATGCAGTCTCGACCTTCTCAGCTTCACACCTCCCTCCCGGCCAACAGAGTAGCAGCAGCAGAAACCCAACCAGGTGCCTCCTGCCTGGCCCGCACACCTGCGGCACACCTGTTCCCATCATCATCTCCTCTGCTGGCACCCTCAGGTATCACCAGGCTGCAGGTGAGTGCCCACGATCTGGAACTCTTAAAACATTTTAACAACACTGACTCCTCCCTTGCTTTTGCCTCCACAAACAGGATTCCAGCCCAGGCGCAACTGTTGCCGAACCTGCTTGTTGCCTCAGGAAGGCACCGCCCACTGGGCGGGGCCAGCGGACACAACAGTTTGACTGGAAGGAAGGGAGCGACACTGGCCTAGACTAGGCCTGACTTGAAATCAGTGAGTTGAATCTCACCAAACAAACAGCAGCGAGTGAGAGCTGATCATGCAATGTCAAATGAGCACCACATGAGAGAGGCAGACTGCAAGTTAGACAAGATTTGACTGGATCCATCCCTCTTTAAAATGACATTTTAAGGAGAGACCGTGTTAGCAGTACAAATTAATAAAGTACACCGAATACCACTAATGTTGAAAAATTTCAGCCATAATACAGCGAAGGAAAGTTGTGACATGCTGAAAGTTTACTGAAACAGTAAATAAGTTTAGAATGAGAAAAGAGTTTCATTTTTGCTTTATTAAATCCAGAAAAATAAACACCAATCAGATTGTTTTTATCGGTTGGACAGTGAAAATACGTGTGTATATTAAAAGAGAAAATAAACCAAAACAAAAGTACGTTTGGGCAAAATGTTTCACTCAGTCAAACTCGGTAGAACTGTGCAATGGGCTGCGTGATGACGTAAGAGACGGTTGGACGCTGGGGGGCGTGGCCAGCCGCCGTCTCTTGCCTCAGTCAGCCAATCGAGCTGCACAACAGAGAGAGCGGGCCTTCCAGGAGGAGTGCAGCGGTCCGAGGGAGTCTCCTCGGCTGCTTCCTTCCCGACAGGAGGAAGTCCCAGCAGGCGGTGAGTTCCATAAGTCTCCTCCTTCTTCAACTCTTAAGCTCTTTCAAACAGCGTGACGTCGCGCCTTCCATTGGCGGCTAGCGGCTGCCGCTAACTTTCCCTGTCCGTTAGCTCCGGTCTGTTTTAGCTTCCGAGAGTTTGGAAATGTGTCACGAACGACACTAACGTGACAGGGGCGGATGGCTTGGTGACGTTACAGCCCGCCGCGACTCGATTGCAGGGGGTGTCGACAGTCGGTTCGGTCCGACTTCGGACGGCGTCAACCGCCGCTTCTCACGCTAGTTGTGCCCGTGTCAAAGCGCTCTTTCGGGCTTTACTGAGCACGAGACTCCGCCGAGGCTGTGACGTAACGACTGCGGTGAAAGAGAGGGGGATGGGATGTAAAGTGTTCCTGCTGTGTCATGACGCCATGAAGTGTTGTCGGATGACGCTTCAAGCCTCTGCTGCACACTGCGTGTGTGTGTGGATGTTGGCTTGCGCGTGCTGAGTCAGTGTGCGCGCGCGCAGTCTGTGGAGTGTTGTGGTGGAGGAGTCAAGGTCAGTTGATGATGCACTGCTGTGCCAGGTGTGTGTGCGCGCGCACACACACACACACACACACACGCACATACTCCCCTGCAGGAGGCTCAGGTCATTTGCAGCACTGCGCTGCTGTTGCAGTCTGGGTAGTGGTGTTGATGTTGCCAGAGTCCACTGGTGTATTGAAGACAGTCTGAGACCCTCGTGATGTATTGACGACTCAAGACTCAAGTCAACCCTCAGTCAACCAATAAGCTGTGATTGATCCATCATACACACATGACTCATTAGGTTTACAAGCAGAGCTTAATCAGACTAAGCTTATAATTTGGTTTTCTCGTCTAATCGGTCTTCTCTCCTTGTCTCAGTTTACATGCAGCTGAGAAAATCAACTATTGATGGGAACGCTTCCTCCTGCACCACACCAGGGGTCTTTTCAGCATGTTAACTTTTGGTTAATCTCTCGTCAAACAATAACAAAACAGCTGGAGCGCGATACAAGACCAGTGTAATGTCCGTTCTGTTCTTCAATTTAACAAGTCTTATCACCGAACAGCTGTGCTGCGCCACCGCCAGCGGATTGGTCAGAAATTCGCAAACGTACACAACATATTACTGGTGACTGTACTGTCGAAGCCCACATCTACCACAGCGAATATACTCTTGTAAGTGAGCACTATCTATCAGCATACGGCGTGTGCTGTTGGAGGGCTACAACAAAATCATGTCTTCGATTCTACACTTTGTGCCGTCCCTGTGTCGAGAAATCCGGACCCTTCAATTCTTGGTGCATACTGTGTTCGGAAAACAGACAGTGGGAGAGGGTTTGGAATTGTAGTCTATGGAGCTTCAGTAAAGGCAACGTATCTACCGAGTTCTTTTAATGTGTTGAAAAATTGAAGTAGAACTGTAATTAAAAAGTTTTGAACACATTTCTTAATAACGCACAGATCATTTGAGAGACTTTGTGGACTTGTGAAGACGTTTAGAGCCTCCAGGAAGTAACTACGAGCACCAATTCCTCTCTATGTGAGAAGCCCCATCGTTCTGTATGAACTGGTGAATTGTACAGAGCACCGTGTCGTTGCAAACTTTTTTTGGAGAACACAATTGAACTAAAAAGGTTGTCCGATCATAGTCCGACTAAGGCAATAATTAGTTTTTTGTGTAAATTTTATGTAAACGTACTGACTTTCTCGCTGTGTTTGGGAGTTTGTCCCAGAGCATCTCCTCATCCTCCTCTTCCTCTTCATCACCTTCTCTTCTTTCTCCCTCTCATCTTCTTCCTTCCCCTCCTTCTCACCTTTTCCTCCTCCTCCTCATCTCTTTCTCTATCTCCCTTTCCTCCTCTCATCCTCACCTCCTCTACCTCCTCCTCATCATCTTCATTCTCGGTCAAAGTTCAAGCTGTGAGAGTAGGTGGGCTCGTTGTGATTGACAGTTGAGTGCCTACCCGATGCAGGAGTGAGTGTCGACTGTGGGTCACATCACTGAGGGTTGCACACAACCAGGAGCTTTGTTTGTGGATCATGTTCACACACACACACACACAAACACACACACACCCAGGACAGGGCTGTGTGTGTGTGTGTGTGTGTGTGTGTGTGTGTGCACTCCTTCCTGGATGAATGAGGGCCAGTTGAGACCTTCAGGAAGTTTCTCCAGTGTGTGTGAAGCCCTGACAGGAGGAGCAGCGTGTTGTTTCTATCTCTGCTGGCACGAGATGAGCACGAAATGCAGCATCATGTTCTTGGGGTGGGGGTGCTGAAGGTCAGACAGACGCTGCTGCTGCTGCTGCTGCTGCTGTTGCTCCCCATCAGGCACCGCCCACCACTCTCCAATTCCTGCTGTGGCTCTGCCTACACAGCACCAGACTGCAGAAGTGAAGGAGCTGCTGATTTGTGTGTGGACCGATAGACACACACACACACACACACACACACACATTCTTTAAACACACAGCTGCTCAACTGTTTCGGCTCACTTCCTGCAAATGTTAGCATCGCTTCCTGCAGTGCTAACACTAGCAGGAAGCAGTGAGTGTCAGCGGTTTACAGGCTGCTGGAGGAGCTGAACGTGTTGAGTTGTCACAGGGAGCCGTGTGCGCGTGTGTGTGTGCGCGTGTGTGTGTGTGTGTGTGTGTGTGTGGTTTTGTTGTGTTTTTGTGCGTCCGTAGTGTTGCTGACCGCAGCAGCCTGCGAGGCAGCAACAAGATGCACAAGGCATCGCAACACATCTGAGAACAACATGTAAACAAGTGAGCGACGTGTCCGATAGAACTCGTCCCTGTCATAGCGCCCCCTGCTGTTCTAGTGGGGATTTTTCTTTTTCTTTCAGGCGAATAATGACTTTGTTTGTTTCAGGTTTAATTTTATTTATGATGAAATATTCTGGTGTTGGAAACAGTTGATGTGATGAGAGTGCTACACTCTGGAGGAGAGAGAGAATGTGTGTGTGTGTTTGTGTTTGTGTGTAGAGGAGGCTAATTTTCATGTGAATATGGCCTCAGCTGCTCTGTGCCTCCAAAAAAATTATTCATGCTTTTTTTAAATGACAGAATCACAGGGCTGACATGAAAGCAGAGTAGTAGATTTTGGTAAAAAGCTTTTACAATTGTAAAGGACAATTGTAAAGGACAGTGTTTTACTTTGTTGTTGATTGTAATAATGTAAACACACACATATAAATCCAACTATATGTTGTATGATTTATTCATGCTTGCACAAATTTTAACTAGACCAAAACGTTTTAACATCTGACTGAATCTGACACTCAGTTACTTCTCACTCAGTAACCAAAGCAATAAATAACAGTAATAAAACTTCTGTGACTGTAACATCAATAGAATACAATGTGTAGGCTTTGGCTTGCTGCCAGCCTATGCCAGAACTTTCAACTTCTCAAACATTGCATGACTCATGTCAACTTCAAGCCCTTTCTTGCCCGGGCCGGGTTGACGGTAAAATTCAAAGTGTCTCCAAAACGTTTGCTCTCAAAGTCCTTGAAGGGGGTTGTATTTCTTTAGGCTACTGTCCTGTGGGCGACTTGGTTTCTTTTTCTTCCCCCTCGATTTTAGCGGAATCAGAACAACACACTGCTCATTGCGCAATACGTACGGCAGCCCAGAAGGCACATACACATTGGCGGGAGCTAGGGGAAGAAAATCGATTTTTTTTGAAAATGACAATCGATACTGAATCAAACGTGATTTTTAGTTTGAATACATTTTTTTCCATACCCCTAACACACACACACACACACACACACACACATAGACTCTCCCTCCCTCTCCATGTTTGGTCAGCCTTTCCCTTCGTGTGTGAGCATCTCTGAGCAGCTGTGATGTGTGAAGCTGCCTGGAGGATGCATGTGGAAGATGTTGGTCTCCTGTTTGGGCGAGGACCTCCACTGGAAAGATCTGGCAACACCAAGGAGAAGATGAAGGTGAAGGAGATGTTGGTTCTCGAAGTGAACTGAAGGATGTCCACACAGAGCAGCAGGAATGTGAACTTCCTTATAAGGACGTGTGTGGAGCTTCTGTGGTCAGAGGTCAGATGCATGGTCCATCGTCCTGCCGCTGCTGCAGGCTGCTGCAGGCTGCTGAGATATCGTGATGAGGGATGAGCAGCTCCACTCTGCTGCTTCCTGGCTGCACCAGTGGAAAAAATGATGCTGTTGGCCCAGAGCATGGAAACTTCCATCTCGTCTGAGTGTGTGTGTGTGTGTGTGTGTGTGCACTGCAGGTGTCATGGTCTGCGTCATGTGACACTCTGCAGCTGCTCTCTCAGTTTCATCATCAAGTGTTGGATCCTCTTTTTCTCCTTCTTCAAAGCCTTTACAAAACATCAGAGTTGAGTCTGAAGTGACAAGATGTAAGTCTGCAGATTGCGCCCTCTGGTGGAGAGCTGCTGCTGCTGCTGCTGCTGCTGCTGCTGCTGCTGCTAGGTCCAGGTCAGTCCACAGAGTGTGGAAGAGAAGTGGGCCACACCAGCAGGAAGTAGGCCATCACTACTAGCCAGAACCAGCGCTAAACTGGATCATCACAGTGGGCCCAAGAGAGTGAAGGAGTGGAGGAGGACATCGTCCTTCTGAAACTCCTCCCACCTCCCTGTGATCTGGAACCCCTCCCTTGAGTAGGCTGCAAACAGGCTAATTGGTCATTAGCAAAGTGGAACAGAGGTAAGGACGAGGAGGAGAAGAATGAAAGAGGAGCAGGAGAATGAAGTAGGGGAGAAGAAGAATGAAGGAAGAGAAGAAGAAGAATGAAGGGGGAGGAGATCATGATGGTGATAATCAGAATCAGAATCAGAAATACTTTTATTTCCTTATTTTAAGGAAATTCTTTTCGTAAAAGGGTTCCAGTCAACTTGAGAAATGTACATAAAATATAGAAGCATGCAACTAACTAAGTAAAAATAATAAAACAATAGAAAATTAAGTTGCTGACAGAAAAAATTTTAACAGTTAAAATAAAATAAAAATAAAGAGCATATGACTATAAGATAGTGTAAAATTTTTGGATGTATGCATGTGGATGTATATGGCAGACAGTGATTTTACAATGAGGAATTATATAGTTTAATTGCCACAGGAAGAAAAGATCTTCTGTGGCGCTCAGTCTTTGAGGTGGGGAGTCTAAGTCTCCCGGTCCGTGTGCTTCTGTGTTGGACCAGAAACTGATGGAGGGGGTGGGTGGTATTTTCCAGAATACTTCGCAGTTTCTGAAGCATACACCTATCCATCACTGACTCCAAGGAGTCCAGCTTCACTCCAATGACGTCACCAGCTTTGCGGATGAGTTTGTTGAGCCTGTTTGAGTCTGCGACCTTCAATCTGCTGCCCCAGCACACCAAAGCAAACAAGATAGCACTTGAGACCACAGACTCATAAAACATTCACAACATAGTCCGGCAGATGTTAAATGATCTGAGCCTCCTCAGGAAGTAGAGGCGGCTCTGGCCTTTTTTAAAAAGGGCATCGGTGTTCCGAGCGCAGTCCAGTTTATTGTCAATGTGGACTCCCAGATATTTGTATTCCTCCACAGTGTCCACACAGGCCCCCTGGATGGAAACTGGGGTCACGGGAGACTTGGTCCTCTTTAGGTCCACCACCAGTTCCCTGGTCTTTGTCACGTTGAGCTGCAGGTTGTTCAGCTCACAACGTGTAACAAAGTCATTGATGACGGTCCTGTACTCCAACTCCTCACCTCCACTGATGCACCCCACTATGGCCGAGTCATCAGAGAACTTCTGAAGATGACCTGACTCTGACCGATAGCTGAAGTCTGTGGTGTACAGGGTGAAGAGGAAGGGCGAGAGGACAGTTCCCTGAGGTGCCCCAGTGTTGCTGACCACGCTGTCCGACACGCAGCTCTGCAGGCGCACATACTGCGGTCTGCCAGTCAGGTAGTCAATCATCCAGGACACAAGGGGTGCATCAACCTGCATCTCCGTCAGCTTCTCGCCTAGCAAAGCCGGCTTGATGGTGTCAAAGGCGCTCGAGAAATCAAAGAACATGATCCTCACATAACTGGCTGTCTGGTCTAGGTGAGTGTATAGACGGTTCAGCAGGAAGATGATGGCATCATCGACTCCCAGGTGGGGCTGGTAGGCAAACTGGAGGGGGACAAGAGGAAAGGAGGAGGAAGAAGGGTGAAGGAGGAAGAGGAGGAGGGGGTTCTTGCAGCAGCAGCCAACTCCGACCCGTGTGACTCAATACTGCTCCCGATGTCCAACATGACTGTGTTTATTTATAGTGGAGGAAACACGTGTCTGCATCTCACTGTCCTCTGAGGCTGCAGACGCATGGCGCAGACGCTGTCAAGCTGCAGTGTCTTTCAGCTGACTGAACTTAAATTTGTGTCTTCTTCTTCTTCTTCATCTGCCTCAGCAGCAGCCAATGGCGGGGCTCCGGGAGCGCTCCAGCTCCCGCCTCCAGCGGCCGTGGTCAGTGTACCGGGCCAGCACCCTGGAGCTGTCCACCGAGATGATGGGCCTGGCACTGGCTGGTGAGGAGGGTTTTTCTCATACACACACACACACCTGCCATGTCACATGACCTCACTGCACATGGTTTAGCTCTTTGTGAGGCTTTTCACTGCACTCATGTTGCCTCCTGGTGGTCTGAAAGAGTCATTGCACAAGTCCCAACTCATTCTAGAAGTGAATGACGTTGACTGATCACAGCACGTGGCCACCTGGCCTTGGAGTTAATAATCTTTGTCCCGCATGATGATATTTAATAATTAGTATCACAGTTGGCCCGCCGGTATGTTGAAACCGATACCGCATATTGGATAAGACGCCGCCTTGCCCGGCTTCGTGTAAACGCCAAGGAGTAAACTTGCGGTGCGACACCAGGCCTGGCATAGGTACTGCATTGTTTTCAGTCGTTTCCAGCGTCTCAGTGTAACAAGAAAAATGCGTTTTTTTTTTCAAGGGCGTTTTCAAAAATTGTCAGTTTCCAAAAATGCCGTCTCTGTGTAAACAGCCCTTATGTTTGGTAGCACACAGTTGTATGAACCACTGTTCTATTTAATAACTAAGGATTTCCTGAGCTCAGAGCCTGTCCCCAAACATTGATGAACTTGTACACAAGATGAGACACCAAGTATCTGGCTCAGACAAGTGAGCATCATACAGCAGCAGACTGACCCATTTTCACTTTTTAATTTAGTTTTGTTTTTGAATTTCTTGCTACTACAGACCATTTGATTTTTCTTTTAAGAAAATTGTTTTTTGGTCGTTGTTTGCCTGTACATATTTCTCAGTTGAATGGACACTGGAAAGGTTGCAGCGATAGAGCCATAAGAGATGCATGCAACTGATTTTATTTATTTTCAACATTTATAAAACCAGTGATTAGTGAAGATCACAAAGCAGCAAACTGACTTCAATGCAGCTTTAATGCAGTTTCATTTTTGCACTTTTTTTCTCTTGCTATTGAAAGGACAGATTTGATTTTTCTTTGAAGAAAATCATTTTTTGCTGTTGTTTGCCTGTTAAAAATGTTTACATTTGAAATTATTGATTGAGCCGTAAGAAAATATCACGTTATTTATTTATTTACCTTAATGATTCATATTTAGGCAACTTTACATAGGTTGTTATAGGTATTGGTTTCAGTATGTGCAATAATTTCAATAAACCAATCCGGGCCTCCAATTGTAACTTGCTGAAGAAACAGCAGCAGCAGCAGCAGCAGCAGCAGCAGCTTCACTCAGACCTCCATCTTTCTTCTCTTTGCTTTCCAGGAAATAGTCAGGACCCTGACGAGCCGGTGCTGGAGTTCAGTCTGGGTGAGTGTCACAGCAGCTGCGCTGTTGGTCACATGACCTGGAGCTGAGTGTGTTTGTGTGTGCGTGTGCGTATGTGTGCGTCTCTCTCAGCCTGCAGCGACCTGCTGCCTCCATCTCTGGACCGGAAGCCCAGCAGCTTCGTGGCTGTGAGCTGCACCACACCGCCACAGGCCTTCTGGACCAAGCACGGCCAGACCGAGGTCATCGAGGTGAGCGCGGCTCCGCCCACAGCCCCTCCCCTCCTCTCCCGGTCCCTGACGGTGGCTCTGCTCTGCTCTGCTCTGCTCTCATCCCAGGGCTCCAGCTGCCCTGTCTTCCTCAGCAGCGTGGCGTTCTTCCAGGACTCCAACATCAGCCAGCAGACGCAGCTCCGCCTGGCCGTTTACGACGTCAAGGACCGCTCCCAGGGCACGGTGTGCCTCCTTCTCCTGCTCCGCCTCCTGCTCCTCGCTGTCGCCACTGTCGCAGGGGGGGCCATCAGAGGGAGACTCGAGTGCTCACACGCTCCCTCTGTCTGTTGCAGATGTACATGCTGGGTTCGGCCCTTTTCCCCGTCAAGGAACTCCTGCAGGAGAAGAGCCACCGACTGCAGCTCGAGCTCAGGTGGTACCCACACACACACACGCACACGCACACGCATGCACGTATACACACACACACACACACACATACGCACACGGCAGTGCAGTGACAAGGCTGTGATGCTGGTGGTCCACCAGGTCTGCAGAGAACCAGCGGGTGGGAACCATCATGGTCTCGGCCTGGCGGCTGGAGGAGAGGGCAGAGCAGAGGATGTCCGTCAGGCGCCTGCCTGACAGCTTCAACGGGAGGGTGTGTGTGTGTGTGTGTGTGTGTGTGTGTGTGTGTGTGTGTGTGTGTGTGTGTGTGTGTGTGTGTGAGGTCTGACTCAGACTCTGTGTGTGTGTGTGTGTGTGTGTCCTCTAGACAATGCTCCCAGTGGACGAGAGCCTCGCTGAGTCCATGACGGTCCGCATCAAGTACGCCTCGCTGTGTAGAGACACGCTGCTGCGTTCAGGTACGCCTCGCTGTGTAGGGACACGCTGCTGCGTTCAGGTACGCCTCGCTGTGTAGGGACGCTGCTGCGTTCAGGTACGCCTCGCTGTGTAGGGACACGCTGCTGCGTTCAGGTACGCCTCGCTGTGTAGAGACACGCTGCTGCGTTCAGGGCTGGGCTCAGAGCCTCAAGTGGTGCTTTCAGGGACTGCATGAACGTAGTGTGCTTGGCAGTCAGACAGTAGTTCAAGGTTCAAGGTAGCTTGAATGTTGATCCTTATATATGCGATTCAATATATGCGACGTGTACAAAGCATTGAAATGATGTTTCTCAACAGTAAACATGCAGTGTGTAAAAAAGTTCATAAAAGTACAAAAAAAGTATCAAACTTTGGTCAGATATAAAATGTAAGTTGAAAATAAGGAGAGCAGTGGTGCAACTAAAAGATTAAGAGACAGAGCAAAAAAAATTCATTTAGTCCTGAGTTATGTTTTGTGTGTAATGTGACACCTGCAGTGCACGTGCAGTCTGACGTGTGTGTGTGTGTGTGTGTGTGTGTGTGTGTGTGTGTGTGTGTGTGTGTGTGTGTGTGTGCGCGGGCACCACAGTGTTTGGAGGCACCATGTCCAGGACGTACTGCCTCCCCACCACTGGGGGGAGTCAGCTGCGGGTGCTGGAGCAGATGGCAGAGAGCGTGCTGTCCCTCAATGTCCCCCGACAGTTTGTCAAGCTGCTGCTGGAGGAGGACACCTCCAGGTAAACACACACACACAGACTCACACACACACGGCCAGGTGGTGAGGGGCCAGAGGGGTGTGGGCTTGACAACTGCTGCTGCTCCTGTAGGGTGTGCGAGCTGCAGGAGCTGGGCGAGCTGTCGCCCTGCTGGGAGAACCTGCGGCGCCAGATCGTCTCTCAGTACCAGAACGTCCTGCTGACCTATCAGGACACGCTGGCCCACCTCAACCACTACAGAGGTCAGTGGCCCCGCCCTCACCCTGACCAGCCGCTGACCTCTGACCTCTGACAGAGTCCCCTTCTCCTCCTCCTCAGGTCCCTCTTTCAAGGCCAGCAGCCTGAAGGCCGACAGGAAGCTGGAGTTCGTCTCCACCAACTTGCACGTCCAGAGGATGAGGGTGCAGGACGAGCTGGGCTTCGGTGAGACTCCTGGCTCCGCACACTGACTCCTGACTCCACCCACTGACTCCTGGCTGTTCCCATTGACTCCTCGTTCCTCCTACTGACCCCTCCCACTGACTCCAGTCTCCGCCCTCTCCTAGAACACACCTATGACGTGGTGACGGTGGGGGCTCCAGCGGCCCACTGCCAGGGCTTCAAGAGCGGCGGCCTGAGGAAACTCCTACACAAGTTCCAGGAGGCCAAGAAGCAGTGAGTGAAAGCTTCCAGCAGGGGGTGAAGCTCCGCTGGATCACACACACACACACACACACACACACACAGGAAATCACTTTGATTTGGCTGCTTTTTAAAGCTTTGTGTCTTTATTTCTGCTGAGTTTGATGCTTCTCTTCATTTCCTGTTTCTTACTTTGGATCAGCGGTGGTGAGGAGGGATGGTGAGTCTCTCTCTCTCTCTCTCTCTCTCTTTCTCTCTCTCTTTCTCACTGCTGTGACATGTTTGCTTTCCCTCTGCTCTGTTTTAATATCATTTATTTATGAATTAATCCTTTGTACTTGAACATAATTGTGCAAAGTCTGCCACTTGCTAGTCATCTCATGAACTCAGATGAATTATGTTTTTGGGGGTAATTTCATTATTATGTTATTTGGTTTTTCTAAAAATCTTGAGTTTATGAAGCGAACACAGTGGGTTTTATTTTGTTTGTCTTTTGGGTGTTTTTCTCCTGAAAGATCTTCACTTCCTTTTCAACCTGGACCATTAGAGTAAAGGCAGCAATCTTCCTCTTGTTATTATAATAATAATAATAATATCAGTAGTAGTAATAGTAGTAGTGGTATTACTACTACTATTGTGACCATGTCAGTATTATAATTGACCTGTTGGTCAGGTGACATTTGTAAACAAGAGTGATGAAGCCTGAGCTAACGTGTGTTAGCAATTAGCAGGTGTTTTGGTTCAGGTTGAAGAGCGAGTTAGCATGTGTGTGGCTGTGTCTCAATTCAGGGTCTGCATCCTTCAAAGGAAGCGTCCTCCGTCGGAAGGCGGGTCCTTCGAAGGACCCGGCCAAGAAGGACGAACCCAAACCCGCCTCCCTGGTAACCACATGGGACGGTCTAGCCTTCAGCGTATTTCCTTGTTGCGTCACCGCCGTTTCCAACTGCTGGCCAACCCCGGGAGTGACGTTTTTCTAGCATCAAGCTAACCATTGGTTCGCCATCCAACCATGGTGTTGAATGTTCAAATAAGTAAAAATCCTACGTTAAAAACTGAATATTTTATGGGAAGTTTGAATAGTTAAATTTATATAGGGGTGGGGCGATACGGGTAACCCACGATTCGATACTGTGACAATATTTGGCCCACGATAATGATAATATCACGATACACGATATCTTCGATATTCGATATATTGCAAGAAATTTTGCCGACGATATGTGACTGAAAAAGAAAAAATTACCCATAAAAAGGAAAATGCCTGTGAACAGTGCCTGTTCAAATATTCAAAATTAAAAGATTAATTTTTCTGCTGCGTTAAACAATTAGTGTTTGATCTAGTTGCCACAAGTGCCAGCATTTATTCCAAAACTTTGTATAATGTACAAACAAATGTGCACTGCACAAGCAAACATATAAAAGTGCATGAACATTAATAACTTTCATGTAAACAAGGACAGCACTTTCTGATAATGTAAAGTCAATAGCAACTTGTTTTATCTAAACTTGGGGACTTGGGATATACAAACAGAAGGGAAGATGAAAGAGGGAAAATCGTTTCACTGCCCCGATTCTGAAAATCAATAAGAAATGATGCAGACAAAATAAATAAATAACCACGTCCCCGAAATATACGGGACAAAGTGAAGTGCGTCCCATATCAGTTCATTACGGGACAGGTTTTTTAGTTGCCAAATACGGGACAATCGCATATTTTACGGGAGGGTTGGGAACCCTATCTAGACCACAGACGGAAATCAAATGAGGTTTTGTCATTTTCCCGAAAAAACGGGACAAATTGTGTCCCGGCACAGGTGGTGAAAAAAGACAATTCTGGGAACAATTCTGGGAAAAACGGGACGGGTGGCAACCCTACCGTGATAGCAAACGAAGTGGCCCTGCAGATTTGTAGTGTTGCTGTTGTATTTTACCTTCGCAAAATAGTTCTTGCAGATTGCATATTCTTTATCCAGTTTTCTCCCGTCATCCATCTCGTAAAAGCCAAAGTGGGTCCACACTTTAGAGTGGTAACTTGCGGGTGGGTCTTTGATTTGTTTTTCGTTGTTCGTATTTTCTTGCATGTGTTCTTCCGTTGTTAACTCGTCTGATTCACCGGCCGCTGTTTACGCCTACTTGACTCTCATTTACGGGATTAGCGCCCCCACAAACCGGACAAGAGAGTTGACGGTGACAACGGGGTAAATCCATAATGTGTGTTGAAATAAAATATCGATATTTGCCGTCAATGTATCGATTATTTATTGCGACAGAAAGCACAACAATATATTGCAATATCGATTTTTTTTTCCCCCACCCCTAAATATATACGTTGTGTCTTTGCCAGTACATGCCACTAATTTCAGCTGACTTCCCAGGATCCCAGGATGCTTTGCAGCAGCACGCAAAGCATCCTGGAATTCATAAGGATGCGAAGGATAGTAGCCGTACATCCTTCGAATCGGCTAAAAGTAGGGCGCATTTGGAGCGTCCTTCGGATTTTTGGGAATTGGGACAAGCCTTCGCACAGTGCTATGACGCAACTGGCCTTCAAATGCATGCTTCAAAGGATGCAGACCCTGAATTGAGACACAGCCTGTGTGTGCAGGAAGATCAGAGCAAGTCCAGGAAATGGCGTCATTGCAGTGTGTAAAAAAAAAAAGCAGGGCTGCCCTGTGGCAGAGGAGAGGCACTGAACCTTGAACCCTGTTGCTTTGTGGTGGTGCAGCAGCGCCCTCTCCAGCTCCCAGTCCATTGTGTACGTGGCCGAGGATGTGGTGCGGGCCAAGGAGATCATCGGCCACATCACCACGCTGAGGACGCAGGTGGGCTACTATGCCGAGCGGCTGTCCCGGGCCGCCAGGGAGCACTCGGCCGGCGGCCTGCAGAGGACGCTGGCGGTCCTGGCCGACAAGGTGACCCTGCCGTCTCATCTGGCCCTGTTTCTGCTTTCTTCTTTTTTATATATGGGTGTGTGTGTGTGTGTCGGGCCCGGCTCCACGGGGATGGGGGCATGAGGGGTCATTGCCACAACACTAGAACCAGTGAATAAGCTAGTCCTTTTTGTTTAGGCTCAAGCCCATCTAAGCAGAGTGGAGCGGTGAGTGACTCCGCTGCGAGCTATTGCTCATTGCAGTTGCAGAAAGACAGTTTTGATCACATTCTGTCATCTATCCGTCATTTACACAAGGCCCCGCGGCTGGAATAATGATGTAATTTTCAACCCATGCCCTTAAAGTTAAAAAAATAAATGTTTATTTGTAAGGATGCAAAACAAAAATTGGATTGTTTGCTTCAATGATCAATCTATGCTTAGCTTTTCCTCAACATTTTGTTTATTTTACAATTTGAGGAACACAGTGTGCATACTATATAAAACATATAAATGAAATAAAAAAATAATTATGTAAAATTGTGCTTATAAAGTAAGTACATTCATTTTCAAAGTGCATTCGGACCTTGGTGATGACTTCACTTTTAGCTCAGTAAATACAATGTAGACTTTGTAAAGATAATGTATGCGTCACTGAATCAGTAACTTCAGTTACAGTAAACCACTGATACAAAATAAACTTGATGCAGTGTAGCATCACAAGTTTGGGGATGCACCAATATTACAGAACCAGTAGAGTAACGATGAGTACTTTTGCATTTCACGACTCACCGATCCCAATTACTCAATAAGGCCATTTTACACATCATAGAATTACTTTGATTTTTTGAAAACTTTTCACTAATGTTGTGTTTGTACAACATTCCTCAGCAGGTTTTTCTACAACAAGTTTCACTGCAGTACAAACACACATTTAACGCAATACTGTCATACACATAGATATACAAGTGGTATTGGTGTGTATTTTCCAAGTAGAGTAATCAACCCCGATTTTGGTACCGATACTCGATACTGGTATTGGTTCAATCCTGTTTTGCTATGCCGGACTGACAGTAAAGCTAATTGCCCTCCGGGACTAATAAAGTAAGGCCTGCTGATCCTCATGTACCTCTGACTTCTGACCCCTGACCTCCACAGACCCGCCAACTGGTAACGGTGTGCGACTGCAAGCTGCTGGCCTCAGCTGTGCAAGCGCTAGACGCTGCCCGACCCGACTACGTGGCTTCCAAGGCGTCACCCTCGGCCGACTCGGAGCAGGTGGTCCTCCGCAACGACCGGGACACCCTGCTGGCCACATGGAGCGGGCGCTGCAGCCGCAGCTCGCTGCAGCATGACTGGCACGAGGAGGAGTGGGTGGGTCAGCGCAGACTCGCCAGCTCTCCTGCTCAGCGGCTCACCACTGACCCCTGCTGTCCCTCCAGGAGAAGGTGTGGCTGAACGTGGACAAGTCCCTGGAGTGCATCATCCAGAGGGTGGACCAGCTGCTGCAGAGGGAGAGGAGAGGCAGCTGCAGCAGCCAGGACAGTGCCCACAGCGACCTGCAGGGCGGCGCCGCTGCCAAGAAAGGTAGCCGCCACTACACTGGAAATGATTCATGCACAGAAACGCACATGTATGAAGCCTGAGTTTAGATAGGAAGAAGAATCTAGTGCATTAATAATAAGCATTAAATATGGAGAAATGGAGTTAATAAGCAACCCCACTTGATGGTCTTGTGCTCCTAATTGTTATTTTTTTGTTGTTTTTTTAATTTTTTCTCCTGTTATTATAATTTTTTATCATTGCATGTAGTTTTAATTCCAGCAACATTACTTTGAACACATTAAAACCTACTTGGGCTCATTAAAGGGAAGACTCGAGCCTTCTGGATCAACCCAGGCAGTGCAGAGCAGGATCCTCCTCCATCATCATCATCATCTTTCTCATCATCTCCTCCTCCATCCTCCTCCTCCTCTCCGCCCGCCCCCTCCTCTGCTCCTCCTCCTTGCCATGAGCAGGAATCTCGTAGGTTTTTATTTCATTATTTTATTTATTTATTTATTTATTTTATTTTCTGTTCCTCTCTGTTCTGTTTTCTCTTCACTCATTCATGGGCCATGCCCTTCTGTCACATGACCCCTTTTTTTCTTCAGGCATGCTGGTTAACTTGTCCATGTGCCAGTCACCATGGCTGTGTCTCAATTCAGGGTCTGCAGCCTTCGAAGCCTGCATTTGAAGGCCAGTCATGTCGTAACACTGCGCAAAAAGGCCTGTCCCAAATCATTAAAATTCGAAGGATGCTCCAAATCTGCCCTTTAAATGCGTCCTCCTTTTAGCCGATTCGGAGGATGCACCGCTACTATCCGTCGCGGCCTCCAGTATCCCACGAGGCTTTGCGTGATGCTGCAAAGCATCCTGGGATCCTGGGAAGTCAGCTGTAGTGGCGACATCTACTGGCAAAGACATGACATATAAATTCAAATTTCACATAAAATATGTTTTTTCCGTAGGGTTTTTACTTAAATGAACATCCAACGGCATATTTTGAAACCAAAATCTCAAAATTCAGTTAAAATATGTGACTGTTAATGTTGAATAATGGTTAGCTTGATGCTATAAAAATGTCACTTCTGGGGTTGGCCAGCAGTAGGGAACAGTAGTGAAGGAACCAGGCAATACGCCGAAGGCTAGACCGTCCCATTCGGCCGGGTCCTCCGACGGACCCGTCGGCCAACGGAGGCTGCAGACACGTGTGTGTGTATGTGTGTGTGTGTGTCCGTGACCTTTGACCCTGCTGTGTTCTACCTGTGGTGTCTCTGCTGCCTCTGGCTGCTAATCATGCATGTTGCACCTTCATACCCCCAGATGGAAGCTGTGCTGCTGCTGAGGAGGCCTATCCAGGTGAGAGCTGCCGCTGCTGCTGCTGCTGCTGTTGCTGTTGTTGCTGCTGCTGCACCACTCACCTCGGCTAGCAGGCTAACACCAGGCTAATACCTGGCTAACACCAGGCCGGAATCAAGCTAACACCAGGCTAACAGCTTCACACAGATCACACACTGATCTCAGCCTGCAGCTGACTGACCCTCCAGGCCCGCCCACCGTCCTCTTCACGTGTGTGTGTGTGTGTGTGTGTGTGTGTGTGTGTGTGTGTGTGTGTGTTCACCCTTCCAGGTGAGTGGAGCGAGGCGCTCTACCCCCTCCTCACCACGCTGACGGACTGCGTGGCCGTGATGAGCAACACGGCCAAGCGCTCTATGGTCTTCCTGCTCATGCAGGACAGCGCCCCCACCATCGCCATGGAGCTGTCGTTGCAGTACCGCCGCGACGTCGTCTTCTGCCAGACGGTGCGTACTGCATGCATGCACGCACGCACGCACGCACGCACGCATTTCACACACTCCTGCTGGCAGAAATGAAGAAACGAGAGAAAATCAGCTTTAAGTCAAACTATAAGTACATGGAGTGCTGCTGGGTGTGGGATACAAAAAGTGTAGTGCTGCTGATCTTCGGCGTGCGGATCAAAAAATGAGTGTGTTGAAGAAGGTCTACATGGCCAAATCTAACCCCAATTCACACCAGAAGCGTCAGCAGAGCGCACGCGTCGACGCAGTAAAACGCGACCATTAAAGTCAATGAGCAGGTTCACACCAGGCGCAGAGCGGCTGCGTTTCAGAAGTGTCCCAGAAGCAGTAAAACGCGACACGCTGGAAAAGAACGCTGCCTTTTATTTTTTGACGCTTGACGCGTCACTACTGCTTCAATTGCAGCAGGTAGGATCGTTCAGACAGGAAGTCAATGGTGTAAATACACGGAGGATTCGGTCGATTTTCATCATAATACACAATGTGCTGGATTTTGTATTTATATGTGCGGTATTTTACTGTGAGACATCAAGGTGACGCATCGGCTTCAACACTGTTCAGTTCAGCCGTCAAACAAAAACAGATTTCACTTTGAATCTCAAACTGATGAACAAAAAGCATGTATACTTTAAATACCTGCATTTTGTATGATGCCAGCAGTTTAGTTTATTATTATTTTTCTATTTTACCCACGTCGATACTTCGAGACACTGTTGGGACGGACAAAAGAGTTTTGTTTCATTGTTGTTTTCTTTAAATACATGCGAATCTGCCTGGGTTGTCGCGTGATCTCGCAATCCTCGTGTCAACCAGTCGAGCCGCTCTGCTCGTAAAGCATCGTAAAGCAAATCTGTGTGAGAGCGAAGCAGAGCGTCTACACTTCTGGTGTCAAGCTTTTGAAGAAGCTTGTGTGTATGTGTGTGTGTGTGTGTGTGTGTGTGTGTGTGTGTGTGTGTGTGTGTGTGTGTGTGTGTGTGTGTGTGTGTGTGTGTTGCAGCTGACGGCTCTGATCTGCAGCTTCATCATCAAGCTGAGAAACTGCCTGCGGGACAGCGGCTTCCTGCGGCAGCTCTACACCATTGGTCTGCTGGCCCAGTTCGAGTCGCTGCTCAGCACCTACGGTATACACACACACACAGACACACACACACTGCTGTGTTCACAGTGTGACTGGATGACACAAAAAATATCTCATCATGATGATTTGATGCATCCCATGGACCAATCAACATTTTATTTACTAGTGTGTGGAAGAAAGCAGTACAGTACGTGTGTGTGTGTGTGTGTGTGTGTGTGTGTGTGTGTGTGTGTGTGTGTGTGTGTGTGTGTGTGTGTGTGTGTGTGTGTGTGTGTGTGTGTTTGTTTGTCCGTCCCTCTGTGACGGTGTGTTTCCTGGTCTTGCCAGGAGAGGAGCTGTCCATGCTGGAGGACATGAGTGTGGGCATCATGGACCTCCGGAACGTCACCTTCAAGGTCAGTGGAATTGTGGTTGGTTCCTGGAGGTCCTCGGGGGTTCTCTGAGATTCTCAGTCGGTCACTGTGCCTCTTCTTCTGTGGCTCCTCTTGTCTGACGTCCGGTTGTGAAATTGATTCCAACTCTTGAGGAAGTGAACGCTTCCTAGAAAGTCTCTTTGGATTCTTTGTCCTCCGTCATGAGGGCAGATGTTCTGCCGTCATCCAGACATCCGTCAACCACACAGCTGCAGTTTTACTCCTGAAGGATGTTGGAACTGACTGTTCTCATTCTGTCAGCTGTTTTCAATCTCAACTCTAACCTGAATTCCTCCAGATATTTCCCATTGACTACGTTTACATGCAGGGGTTAATCGAGCTATGCTCAAAATTTGTTTTTCTCGTTTTCTCGTCTGAACAGACTTCTCTTCTTGTCCCAGCGTGAAAATCAAATTATTGATGGGAACGTGTCCTCCTCCCCAACACTATGAGCATTATGAGTCTTTTCAGCGTGCTAATTTCCAGTTGACCTCTTTCATCGCCCAAAAACAAAACAACTGGAGCGCGATACAACGCCGGTGTTTCACGGGTTTCCTCACCAAACAACTGCAGATGTGCTGCCCCATCGTCAGCGGATTCGTTACAAATTCACAAGCATACACAACATATTACTCGCAATTTTACTGTCCCAGCCCACATCTGTCACAGTGAATATACTCTTGTAAGTGAGCGCTACATACTAGCGACATTTAAAAAGGAGGAAATATGATATACTGTGCCCAGCTTGTCGTTGTTGTTGGTGCCTCCAGGAAACCTCATCCTCTCTACTTCCTCTTCTCCTTCTCCTTCTCGTCCCCTGGCAGGTGACCCAAGCGGCCGGTAGCTCCGCCCCCGACCTGCTGCCCATCATCACCGGCACCCGGGATGGCTTCAACGTGCGCGTTCCGCTGCCGGGCGGCATGTTCGAGGCGCTGCCGCGGGAGATCCAGAGTGGGATGCTGCTGCGGGTGCAGCCGGTGCACTTCAACGTGGGCATCAACGAGCAGCAGACGCTGGCCGAGAAGTGAGCCACAGTGTGTGTGTGTGTGTGTGTGTGTGTGTGTGTGTGTGTGTGTGTGTGTGTGTGTGTGTGTGTGTGTGTGTGTGTGTGTGAGAGAGAGAGAGAGAGCCACTGACTCTGTGTGTGTGTGTGTGTGTGTGTGTGTGTGTGTGTGTGTGTGTGTGTGTGTGTGTGTGTGTGTGTGTGTCAGGTTCGGAGACACGTCGCTGCAGGAGCACATCAACCTGGAGAGTCTGTCCAGGCTCAGCTCCTACTACCAGCAGTTCCAGGAGGTTCTGCCAGAGGACTGTGAGTGCTCGCTGTCCTCCCACACCTCCTGCCTGTAGGGGGAGCTGTTAGCTGTAGTTCGAAAGGGCCTTTTTCATAGGAGTTATTCCATGGATGTTGTATAAAATAACAACTGGACATCAGACTGACAATATTGCCGTGCAGCGATTTCTTTACCCCAGTGGCCACTTGAGGTACTGCAGTCAATAATAATAATGATAATAATAACAATAATAATAATAATAATAATAATAATAATAATAATAATAGCAATGATAATAGTAATAACAATAGTGGCTTGAATTTATATCGCGCTTTTCAAGATACCTAAAGTGCTTTACAATTGAACCCATTATTCATTCACACCACAGTCAGATGGTGGTGAGCTACATGTGTCGCCACAGCTGCCCTGGGGCAGACTGACGGAAGCGTGGCAGCCAATCTGCACCAAACGGCCCCTCCGACCACCACCCACCCGCCCACCCACCCGCTGTATAGGTGGAGGAGAGTTGGGGAGGGGGTTAAATGATGCAGAAGTCACTCATCGTTCGGGATTGGCTGCCTGCCGGTCGGGTGACCAGCCGGTCCAGCGCATTGTCACATTGTCTTCAGCTTGCTGGCTCCCCTGCTGGTCACTGTTTGCCTTGCAGACGCGCCACGTGCCGAGTGTTTGAATTTAGTGCCACTGAGCCAGTGTCCCCTGACCTGTGACCTCCTGACCCCCTGACCCTGTGACCCCAGGCCTCCCCAGGTCCCGCTCCCAGACGTGCTTACCGGAGCTGCTGAGGTTCCTGGGCCAGAACGTCCAGGCCCGCAAGAACAAGAACGTAGACGTGCTGTGGCAGGCGGCTGAGGTAACCCCCCCCCCCCCACCTCCCTTTCCCTCTAACCCACCTGCATTTGCTACTTTCTGACACCCTGTGCGCCCTCACCCCCGCAGGTGTGCCGACGGCTGAATGGCGTCCGCTTCACCAGCTGCAAGAGCGCCAAGGACCGCACAGCCATGTCGGTGACCCTGGAACAGTGCCTCATCCTGCAGCACGAGCACGGCATGGCACCGCAGGTTTTCACCCAGGCCCTGGACTGCATGCGCAGGTAGGGAGGAGCTCAGCGATCTTTGCTTGCAGCTGAGTGATTATGTCATTGGCTCTGCCCCCATGAGTTCCCCCTCTCCCCTCCTTGTGACCTGGGCTCCTGATGATGTCATTGATTGGTTGACAGGTGTTGTTGGGCGGAGTCCCCCCTCACCCACCATTAGTGTGTTTTCTTCTTCTTCTTCTTCCTTCTTTCTTCTTCTTCTCTGAAAGCAGTCTGTTAATTTTTTTCTCTTTATTCCTTCCTTCCTTCCTCTCTTTCCTTACCACCTCCTCTTGTTTTTCCGCCTTTTTTCTTCTTCTTCTCCTTCTTTTGTTGGCTACCGTCATTGCCGCCATGTTTTCTCGCTGTGTGTTTTCCTTTCCTTCATGCGTCTGGCCCCTCCCTCCTTCCTCCACCACCCACCCACCCACCTCCCCGTCCCTCCCCCCAGCGCTGGGACAAGGGAGGGGCTGCTCCAGAAGAACCTGAGCGGTGTGCTGCCGGTGCGGGACCTCCGGCTGGAGCCCAGCCTGCTGTACTCGCTGCCCCTGCTGGCCCTCAGCCCCAACCTGCTGCTGCTGTGGCTCCTGCTCAGCCTGGCCTGCCTGCTGGCCCGGCTCCGCTGCGGCTGAGCCCCCCAGGCTGGAGGCCCTGGAGCCCCTCAAGCCTGGAGCCCTGGAGCCCCCCAGGCTGGAGCCCCTGGAGGATGTCTAACCTACTGGGCGGACTGGTCCGACTTGGCTGACCCTCCAGTAAAGTTGGCCGCCATGCCCAGTGCACCAGTTACCACCAATCATCACTGACTGACACCCCCCCACAAGTAACCAGGAAACTCTTCTACTAGCAGGAGGCTGCAAACAGATGGCTAAGGGCTAAATCTGAAGTCAAAAGCCAAACATTCAGTGTCCCCCTAGTGCAGGTATGGGCAAACTACGGCCGAGGGGTAATATGCTGCCTTTTAATCTTCATAATCCGGCCAGCCCAACTTGAAGAAATTATATTAATAGTCAGTAAGTCATAAAATAGCTGCATTTCATCCATGTTTTCAGTGTTTTAAGAGTCATTTCAACAAAGAACTAAACACAGTGGGGCTTAAAAAACACGTTTTTGTAGCTTTGGTTAATTTGCAATTGACATTAAAGCACGTTTTCTACATAACCCATGATAGATTTTTTCCTCCTAAGGTGGGTCACCAAAACCTTCCATACCCTTCACGCCACACTGTGGGGTTGTTTGGCTCCACCCACAATTTCTGGTGAAACGATATAGGCATGGCGGCCATCTTTGTGAGTCTGATGGGGGAAACAAATTAGCCAGAGTCTTGTTTCCATCATGAGGAGCAAAGTCCACATAGGAAGTGGCGGCTGCTTTAATCTTATTCTTCTTTTTCTTCTTTTTCTTCTTTTTCCTCTTTTGCTTCCTCTTCATCTTCTTCTTCTGCTCCTCCTTCCTCCTTCCTCCTTCCTTTCGCTTCTGCACTTTGTAACCTGCTGTGCTGCTTTATTTTATTTTTCCTCTTTGGTGCCAAATGCAGTACGCTAGCTTTGATTGGCTAATGTTCAGGTGAAACTGATCTGCAGTTGTGACTGGCTTCTACTGGGATTAGCATTAACTTTAGAGCACTCTGATTTGTGGATGTAGTCATCCAGGTTTTTAAACGCCGTCTTATTAAAGGGGAAAATATGTCATTTTTCATCTTCAGCAGACAATTTATTAATTCCAGCCTTTAAAAGAAGTGAATTTTCCTCTCTGATCAACATTCAGCCACACTGTCCTTCCAGTTGGCAGTTGCCACCTGGTGGCAGGGAGAGTTACGCCCGGTTCACACTGGACGCGGAGACAGCTTCCATTCGGCACCCACGTTAACCCGTCTAGAGATTCACACCAGACGTGAAGCAGCGCTCGCCCCCCCTCGCGCCATGCATTTATCGTTTCGGAGTCTGCTCTATTTTGTGCGCAAGCCACGAGCAATCGGCTTCAATTGGACAGGAAATCGCTCAAAAACAAAGAGAAAATCTAGTTGATTTTCAAAATAGACATTTCAGGATAAAATACATCGAAAGGCAAATTTGATCATATTTGTGTATGCTATATTTGTCAGTATCTTGTGCGAGAGAGATGAAATGCGCCTGCGCGCGCGCACACACACACACACACACACACAAGCACCCGCACACACACACACACGCAAAAGTGAAGCGACCGTCGCAGAGCCGTGCGCGTCCGGTGTGAACCAGAGGGCTGCGGCTCGCGCGTGGTTTTCGTAGGCGTGACGCTTTGCGGCCCTTCCGCATCCAGCGTGAACCCAGCCATACGGTGGCATCTGAAGAGCATAAATACTGATCATGATTAGGTCTATGTGTCACTTCACATCTCCAGTTTATTTATTTATTTGTTTGTTTTTTGCAGCTGGATGTTTCTGGAATCTTTACATTTTATCTTTTCTCCAAAAAAATATGCTTCATTAAATTTGACATTTTTTCTGAAGTGTCATGAAGTCATTCTGAGACGGAATCAATTTTTTTTCCACCTTCCTCTGGTCCCTGAAGGTCTGGTGATTGTCTCAGCTCTGACAGCTGATTGGACCATTAGGTGTTTTTTTGTTTTTTTTTGCTGTGTGAATTAGTGAATCTCTGCTACTGCCCTCTACTGGCAGCTGCAGTGAGCTGCAGCCGTGGTCTGACTGCGCCCCCCTTGTCTCCCCAGCGAGGGCTGCCGCAGGGAGAACACTGTGAAGAATGTGGGCAGCAGGAAGTATGCCTTCAACTCGCTGCAGCTCAAGGCCTTCCCCCGACACTACCGGCCGCCCGACGGCACCTTCGGCAAGGTGGAAACCTGACGGACCCCCGGCAAGGGGAGGATTGGTGGGGGGCAGGAGACCAATAAACTGCCTCCACACGCGACCTCACACACCTGCAGCTGTGGAGGAGAGACTCAGGTCTGGACTGGACCCTGGAGGGAAACGCGACAGTTCATCAGTGTCTCCAGTAAGATCCAGAAATGTGACGTTGGTTTCTCTCCAGTGAAGAAGCAGCTTCACTATGTCACGTCTGCAGCTTCCCTATGCTTCCCTATGCTTCCCTATGCAGCTTCCCTTCACTTTCTATGCAAATTGTTTATCAATGCGGCTTCAGCGCAGAATTCAGCCTGTAGGAGGCAGCAGAGCGAGAGGAGGGTGTGGGGCTTGTAGTAAATTAACTCTTATTATGTTCTCGTTAAATAGATTCTATGAATAAAACCCCAGGAAAGTATGTTTGTGCGCGCACATATGTGTACGTCTTAGGCCTCTTGTCTTCACATCTTCTGCTTCCTTCTCCTTTATAAAACATGTTGATTTCAAAATCAGTGTACATATATGTGTATATATATATATGATAATTCTGTCATTCAGCTCTGAAATAAAACTTTTCTTCCTCCTGATGGTTGTCGGTCATTAAGTTTTCTCTTGGTGATGAATAAATGAATCATCCAACTTATTTTGTTTGTCTGAGACGACTGTGCTGCAGTGACTCCTCGGTGCCACGGGAGGGTGTGGCTGCAGTGTCACCGGTGGGTCCTGCTCGTGGTCAGGGGTCAGTTGCTCCGTGAGATAAAAGTTGAATGATGGTTTTTCCCCTGAATTGATTCCTGGCCTCCAGGACTTTTGAACCGATTCCAGGGTTTCTCCCTCGGACCACCAGGGGGCTCAGTCACATAAAGTTGATTTATGGTTTTCTGCTGAACAATTTCCAGGAGCTGTTTAAAATTTCAGTTCCAGGGTTTCTCCCTCGGACCACCAGAGGCATCAGTTACATAAAGTTGTTTTTCTGATTTTCTCCTCATTAATTTCCAGGAGTTGTTTTAATCCATTTTCATGGTTTCTCCCTCTGACCACCAGGGGGCTCGTTTACATAAAGTTGTTTATATCACTGTGTGGTTTCTGTGAAATTCTCTTCCACTGAGAAAACACCAGGACAGACTTCTTCTTCATCTTCGCCTCCTCCTTCCCCTCCTTCTTCTTCTTCTTCTATACACATGCACATGTGGGGCGGAACCAATGGCCTCAAGGAGTCTTCACACGCAGCACAGCGCCCTCTGGTGCTCCCTGCCAGCCTTATATATAGTGAGTGGTGTGCCGAGGCCAGCAGGCAGACAGACCTCCAGTCTTCCAGAACTCCAGACCTGTAGTCCTCCAGTCCTCAAGACATCCTCCAGACCTCCACCATGAGCAGCTCCCTCCTGGTGGGCCAGGCCGTGGGCTGCCTCTCTGTCTCCTTGCTGCTGCTGTTGCTCTTCATCAAGGCGGTGTGGCACCGCAGAGAGCACCCCCCGCAGGACGGCCATGGCCACGGCGTGCTGATCACAGGGTGTGACAGTGGCTTTGGCTTTGAGCTGGCCCGCCGCCTGGACCAGCAGGGCTTTACCGTGTTTGCAGGCTGTCTGTGGGCCGAGGGCCCCGGGGCCCGCAGCCTGGCCCAACTCTGCTCCTCTAGCCTGCAGCTGCTGCAGCTGGACGTCACTCAGGACCAGGACGTGGCCCAGTCCCTCAGGACGGTGCAGGAGCAGCTGCCCCACAAGGGTGAGAGCAGGGGGGAATAGAACAGAGGACAGTAGAGTAGAGTAGAATGGCATAGAATAGTGCAGAATAGAGTAGAATCCTTCACTAATCCCATATTGGGTACATTTTCATAATGACAACGTTATTATAGTGCAAAAAAGGAAAATTGTATGAATTAAAAAAACTGAACTGAAACTTTCCTTCAATTTTTACCAGTCATTTGTTTTTTTTTTGTTTTTAATTAATATTCATTAAGCACTAAAAAACAAACAATCACATCCAAAGTTGCTTGGAAGCTCGTCGCACAATTGCAGCCTCAGTCAGGGCTGTGAACCGAGAGAGATGTGTATTTATTTCGAGAGGCCGCTAAAGTTGTGTTTGTGTTGTGTTCAGACAAGTTTTTTCTGTCACTCACAATTTTACTGCAGTAGTACTCTTTATATTTGTCCTCGTGGGGAAATTGGATTGCAGTAGATAACACAACACATAGCATTTCACAAAGATATAAATAAAGACGCTCAAAACATTCCATTACAAGCGAAATCAAGGCTACACGACGAAAGTCACTAAGCTGGGTAGGGTTTGGAGACTTTGGCACATGAGTAATAACCAGACTTTTCCATATAGCAGTATATATAACAGTTTTTGGACAATAGAAGATTTAAAAATCTTATTGAACATTGGGGCTAATTGTTATGCACAATTTTTTTTTAATTTCCACAAATATTGTCTGGCCCAGGGCTTTTCCGCACATTGCAGCCTCTAAAGAGCTGAAGGATTTGAGATGCCTTAATTTCCATGTTTGGAGGAGGGGAGAAGGAAAAGGGTGACACAGACGAAGCCTCAACAGAGTCACTCTCAAAACGATAGAACAGGGGTGCTCACACTTTTTCAATGTGCGAGCTACTTTTAAAATGACCAAGTCAAAAAGATCTACCTACTATAAAATAGAAAAACATATTAATTCAGAAATATATTTGTAGTCCAGTCATAAAGAAAGAAAGAAAGAAAGAGGATTAAATGGGTCAACATGTTCCCATGTGCATGTATGCTTATCATTGCACAGAAAACTCATGGTTATATCTGCCCATGTTTTATTTTATCAGTAGAAGCATGTTTACGTTAAGATGTTTTGCTGTATATTTTTGTCTTTTTCAGCACATATGTTAGGGATAATTGGTGTGTGTGTGGAACGGAGACGTTTTGCTAGTAGCATCTCCCAGGATCCCCGGCGCGTCTGCGGTGCGTGCGCAGTTTGAAGCGCATTTTCTGAGCGAGGCGTCTTGCGTGGCGTCTCGATCAGTTTACGCGAGGATTGCAAGATCACGCGACAACCCCGGTAGTTTCGCGTGTATTTAAACATCGACATTATGAATCGCTGAATTTTATATGTTGAAAAGTGTTGGGATAAACACAGCCATCTAGCGGTCAAATTGCGGATTTTTTATTTATTTATTTATTTATTTATTTATTTATTTATTTATGTATTTATTTATTTTAAGGTGGAATCGAAACCTAAGAAGCACCGCGGCGAATGTGGTGCCAACTTCAGCGTCGTGATCGGACGTAATGGGCACCCCTGCGATGGAAGAAGGAATTTAGCTTATTTGCCACATTTGTCTCGGTTCCCACGCTCCCATTAAAGCTGGTTGGGAGTTTACCCCTGCCTTGTCATCTTTTAAACTCCCTGGCCAGGCTTCTCTGGAATTTCTGGAAATGTGGAAAGCCTCTAACTTAAGTTTATATTTGTGTTTATCCAGCACCAGCTGTCTTTTGATTTGTCTTTGTTGCTTCTTATCGCAGGTAACTGACAGCGACGCGACTTCTTTCTCATTATTCATCCCTGCAAGCGTCACCGTGCTTAGACCGTGCAGACACGACGCGGAGCATCTCATTCATTCATTCATCCATCTTCTATACCCGCTTATTCCTATTCAGGGTCACGGGGGTCTGCTGGAGCCTATCCCAGCTGTCTTAGGGCGAAGGCAGGGTGACACCCTGGACAAGTCGCCAGTTCATCGCAGGGCCACATAGAGACAGACAACCATTCACACTCACATGCACACCTGTGGACAATTTAGACTATTCAATTGACCTCACATGCATGTTTTTGGACTGTGGGAGGAAGCCGGAGAACCCGGAGAGAACCCACGCAGACACGGGGAGAACATGCAAACTCCACACAGAAAGGTCACAGGTCCGGGCCCCGGAATCGAACCCACGACCTTCTTGCTGTGAGGCGGCAGAGCGGAGCGTCTATTGAATTCAATGGGGAAGTATAGAGTGGGTTTGTTCCACTGCAGCGAAAATCGACAGTCATTGGATAAATGCTGGGTCTATGGAGTAATGGGCTGGCCTCGGTTGGCCCCGATGCTCGGCTTCTGCATGATAATTGGATTATCTGTTTGAGGCTGAATCCTTTTTGATTGACAGTGAAATGAGCGAATCAGCGATCTTGAAGTATAACCATCCACCAAAGCAGTTTTCAAGTTTTAAACTTTACTGATCCTCCTAGTGTGTTTGTCTTTGTTAAACCCGTCTAGCAACAATTCTAGCATCTATTTCTGATGTTTTTGTAGACTGTAGCTGCTTCTGTTTGGAGACTCAGACTTCTGACACAGCAGGAGCTGCTGAGCTTCTCCCCCATCACAAAGCACTCACAGGCGGTCATACTTCACAGTTCACACGATCCTCGCACAGTTGCTCCAGCTAGCGAGCTAGCTGCCAGCAAGCTGCACATAATGGCAGATAATATGAGTGTCCTAAAAGGCTATGGCTTTGATTCAGTGAGACTGAGGTATGAACTTCAAGTCCTGTATTCAAACAAGGACTTGCAGGTCAACAGAGGAAAGCTGTGTGACATGTGCAATACCTCAGCTGTACAAACTTGTCATTAGTGGCAACAATTGGAGCTACATCTGCAGGTGTAGAGAGGAGCTTCTCCTCTTTAAAGCAGCTCAAGTCTTGAACCCGCAATACAATGGGCCAAGGCAGTTTAAGCAGCCTAGCTCTGCTGGCCATTGAGAAGACACTGGTCAAGTCCCTGGAAAAGACGGCTAGTTGGTACAACAAGGGTCATAGATCATTTTCTTGAAAGGAATTGAAGGTAGAATTTACGTATAAGTAAACAAATGCATTTACATTTTATGATGTATGCTGCAAATTAGCTTCTCCTCCTTGAAAGACCAGCGCCGCCACTGCTGGACAAGGGTCTGGACTATATAATTTCTATAAAACATATTAAAATTTTCAGTTATTTATTTCCCAAATAGTTAAAATCTAATTTCTATTTTTAAAATGAGTGATAAGGGCATTATAATATAGGCTTTTCACGAGCCAACATGTTTTATTGACATTATTGACGGGTGAAACTGGACCCCCTCCTTCAGATTTGCCCTGTTCCTCCTCTTCCTCCTCCTCCCTGACCCTCAGGTCTGTGGGCTGTGGTCAACAACGCCGGGATTTCTGACTGGGCCGAGATCGAGTGGAGCTCCATCCAGGACTTCCAGCACATGCTGGACATCAACCTGTTTGGTGCCATCAGAACCTCCATCGCCTTCCTGCCGTTGGTCCGGGCCAGCAGAGGTCAGAAGCGCTCAACTCTTCTTCTTCTTCTCTGTAAAGAATGTCAGTTGTCTAGGTCATCTTAATGTAGAAGGGTGAAGTTGCCTTAACTTCATTACTTCTCCTTCCCCTCCTTCTCTCCTTCTTCTTCTTCTCCTCCTCGCCTCCTTCCTCTCCTTCTTCTCCTCCTCTCACCCTCTGCTATGTGCTGCAGGCCGGATGCTCTTCACCTCCAGCATCTTCTCTTTCTTTACCTGCCTCAACATGGCCTCCTACAGCGTCTCCAAGCGAGGTCTGGAGGCCTTTGCCGACTGCCTGAGGGTGGAGATGGCCAGCTTTGGAGTCAAGGTACCTCCTCACCCCCACAGCCCCTCTCCTTTTTCTTCTACACCCGCTGAATGTTACCTTCCTCCCTCAACCACCGCCCCCTTGCAGGTGAGCATCATCCAGCCGGGGAACTTCGGCCGGGCCACCAACATCGTACCGGCAAAGACGCCCTCCGACATCTGGCACAAGCTGGACGAGGAGAAGAAGAAGATCTTCAACCAGCGCTATATACGGCTGGCCCACGACTACTTTTCCTCCACCTGCCGCTCAGGCTTCCAGAGCGCTGAGCCGGTGGTGGAGGCCATGCTGCATGCTGTGGTGTCGCCGAGGCCGCGGTGCCGCTACCTGCTGGCCTCACCGGCCGAGCGCTTCTTCTTCAGCCTGCTGCCGCTGCTGCCCACCAGCCTCAGTGACTCCATCTTCACGCTTAGTCCTATGTATGCCTGCAGGAGGGAGCTGCTCTACAACACATAATGACCCTCCTCTTCTTCTTCTTTGACGCCATGTTTTTTCTTGTTTTTTTTAAAAAGTTGTGTTGTTATTGTTGTTGTTGCTTCATCGCTGTGGAAAAATGATAAACAACATGTGAATATAAACAAACGCCGTTGTCTGCCCATGTTTCATCATCTGTCGACAAAGCGCGGAGAGGGAGGAAAGGAAAGAAGTAGTACCCTTGTCCACCACTAGAGGCCCTTGCAGCTTCAGAGTCGAGCAGAGACTGTTGAAAGTCTCCCACCTGCTGCTGAAAATCACTAGTCTAAACATCACATGGAAATAAAATTCGAGAAAGCAGAAACAATAAAACAACATGAAAAGTAGATCCAACGACTTTAAATCCATTTTTTTAAGATAATCGATTTTTCTCTTCATCAGACTAGGTTTTTTCTCCCACCGAAACACGTCAAAAATAGCAAACAACTGAAGTCTGACTGGAAGAAAGATAGAAATCCAACATTAAAAGTTATTAAATTACATATTTGAAAAGGAGTTGAGAAGAAGTGTGTAATGCCTTCTATTAAGGCGTTTACTTCAGACGCCAAGGTGGTTTCAATATGTCCATTTGTAAATGGTACAAAAACCTAAGAGTCAAGATGTTGAGAGAAAAAAAGGTCTTATTCCAAAAAAGGCACAAAATGGCAAAAAGAATACAACAGACGACAGAATAATTTAAACCGATTCATAAAAGGACTCAAAAACGTCTCCAATTCCATTATTCACTGCTACAACAAAATCCAACCTGCCTTTGTCTGCCATCAAGTTTGCACAGGTGTGTTAGATCCTTTTATGTGATACCAAAAACTGCCAGCAGGGATCATGATGGTGATTACTTGTCTTAAAGGGAAACTAATAAAATAAATATAAAATAAATACAAAAGGGCTCCTACAAATTGTATCTCATGACACGACTACTGCTGCTACTACTGATAATAATAATGATTATTGAGAGGAAGTCTCAGGTATGTGAGGCCTGCTGGGATTCTTGGAATTCTCTGCACGTCCAGTGTCTCATCTTGGTGACTCAGTGACTCACTCTTGAAGAAGTTCTGCTGCTAGAACAAATAACTTTCTGTTCCCACCTGCAGGGTTTTCATGAAAAAAACAACAAATCTCCCAGTTTGATCCAGACAGAAGCAGCAGATGTTAAATAACAAGTGGCACGCCAATATAATTCTGTTCAAGGAGCTTCTTCTTCTTTTTCAGAGGTCATGGCGTGTTAAATTGTGAAGCTTGTGGTCGGTCACGCTGAGATGTTTGTTGACGGAGCGGCGTGCTGCTTCCTGGAAACCAGTGTGACTGGTGCTCGATTCCAGCTCTGCTCTTCTGGTTTACTTGTGGTCAGCAGGTGGCAGCAGACTGGCTCCTGCCACTCCTTCCCACAACCTGGACCTGCTGACCTCCTCAGCACAATCACTATCTCATCAGCAGAATCTCCTGCTGCTTCTCCAGGACCTCCAGACCTTCATTGCTGCTCTTTCTGTCTGCCTGCTGGAGGCCTCACTGTCAGTGACCTCACCACTTCCTGACACTAAATCCATACAGGCCTGATGGATCCTGAGGGGGTGGAAATCAACCACTTGTTGGTCTCAAGTAAAAGGGAAACTTGAGATGTGACCTCAGTGAGCTCCAGTGGCTCCTCAGCCAAAGGTCGTTGGACCTGCAGCTGAAACTGCTGCAGGTCCAACGACAATGTTCTTCAGTAGGACACCCAGACCACGTTCAGACTTCCAGCAGCTCCTCTCTGAGAGCAGATCAGGATCAGTCGTCTTGTCTTCCACTGTGTGTTTTATCGTCTTTTGATGTGTCTTCTACTGTGTTTTAACCAGATGCATTGCATCGTTGCTCCTGTCTCTACAGAGACTGCTGAATAAAATGTATTATTGTGATACTCTGAAACAGACACTTTCTAAGAAAGATCGTTCTGAAACATTACTGACACTCTTAATTTACACAAAGTTCTGATTTGATTTGTGTGGGTTTTTTTCTCTTCCGTCAGGGCGGAACAGCGTCCAGCTGCTGGACTATAATTTAACACTGCCATCTAGCGGCCATCGAGATAGAAGAAATTTCCGTATATATACATGTGACAGTTGACGGTCCTGTAACTATGCCTCCAATGATCATGCGCCCTGGCTACTTGGCCAAGGGGATATGTACATGACTATTACCCTGGAGTCTGGGGTTCGAAGCCCTCTGACCTTTCTAGTAGTGATGGTGAGGTGAAGCCTCATGAGGCATTGAACCACTTGAGCCAACTGGTTCGAGAAAGGGTTCATTTCTCAAAGCTTCATGTGCACACGAAACCACCTACTGGCCAAATGTATAATCACAGGCAAGCTGTGTCTGAACCACATAATGTGTGATGTACTGATTTTTTTGTGTCTGTTATGTCTGTTGGGAATGACTACGAATTGCAAAAAATGAATGACCAAATAATTTCTGTACATAAATTATAATATGTGTATAATACATTTTTTCAATGTATTCTGTGCGTGTAAATTTTCCAAAAATGCTCAGATAATATGGCAGGTTGTGCAATTTTTTTCTGAAAATGGCATGGGTGTAATCAGGCAGATGACAGTGAAAGTGCTTGTGGAACTTGGAAAAGGGCATAGATGCTTGTGTAACTTGGACATTGATGTACAGGGGACATTTTATTTGTTTTATTAATTTTTGTTCAGAAACAATAGTTTTTCAACAGTTTTTGGTTTTAAACGATTTCTTTTTTTTGACACAACCTCTCCGGCCTTTGAGAACACCCTTTCACAAGGCACTGAAGATGCTGGCGTGCACAAGAAGGAAAGTGCAAGTTTATATAGATTTGGGTATAGACGTTTTTGCCTCTCACAGTATTCAAGAGGGTTTTCCATTCTTTCAATGTTGGGCTCAGATAGGTACCGCTGGTCCTCTACAGTAGCATCGGCTGTGACATTTTGAGTTCTTCTTGCCTCTATGACACTGGTGTCCAAACGATGCCACTGTTTGCTACCTAAGAGGAAACAACGGATCATGTTAGTAAGTGTTTTCATCGGAATAACTGATTTCAAAGTAAATAATAGATTACCTCCAGTGACATCTTGAGAGGTAGAAGCTTGGCGGATTTCCTCTCTGCTTTGCTGGGCCCTGATAATAGGAGCACACTCTGAAGTCAGTCGCTTTATAGCTTCAGTGGCCTTTGTTGGACTGAAAAATCCAATTACTTTGAATCGTGGGTCCAGGAGTGTAGCAAGAGACATGATGCTCATCGACTGCAAAGTGTGAAGCCTCTCCCGTAGTTGCCTGATGAGCTGGTCTCCCACTTCCAGTGCCACTGCAGGTGCCGGCTTTGCCATTTCCTCCTGAACGTTCTGCTCCAGCATTTTCATTAGGGGAACAACTTTGGAGGCAGACACGTTTTCCTCAGCCGACAACTCTACAGTGGCATCATAGAAGGGAGACAGCAGAGAGAGGCACCCTCCAACAATGTTGAATTCGTCTGAAGTCATCATGGGGACGTCATGCTGGTGCCCAGCTAACGCTGCACCTACTGGCTCCCTTTGCTCCACCAAACGTTGCAGCATCAAATAAGTGCTGTTCCATCTGGTCTCCACTTCTTGCATTAGCTTTACATTTCCCATCCCCAAATGAAGCTGCACTTGTGTAAGCTTCTCCTTTAAAGATACAGATGAGTAGGCCATTAAATCACTGCAGCAGGAACGCAGACAAACTATAAGTGTTATTATACATTTAAATAAAGGGAATGAACATACCTTAGCAGTGGTGCTGCTTCTGAAGAAGCCAACCAGCTTCCTTGCTTTGGCCCGGATGCCAGAGAGCACAGGGTTCTGGTCAAGTGCCTTCTTGACGATCAAATTCAGTGTGTGTGCTGTGAAAATATGGTGCCGAAGCTTGAGCTCTCTCACACAGGCCACCATATTGGGAGCACCATCAGTGACCATGCATGTCACCTTGTTGGCGATCCCCCATTCCTCCATCAGGGAGGCTTTCACACGTGCAATATTTTCAGCAGTGTGTGACTGGGGAAATGCCTGCACTCCCAACAGCACTGAGCTGAGCCTGGTGTTCTCCCCCACAAAATGGCATGTCACAGCCAGGTAGGCATCCATGTTAATGGATGTCCACATGTCAGAAGTAAGACTAACAGCAGCCACCTTCTCAACGGTAGCCTTAGCCTTCTCCTTTGCAGACTCATAATTGGCCTCCACCATGGCCTTCAGAGCCTAAAGGAAAAAATATGCCTATCACCTTCCTCTCCTCACTCTCTCCCTAAACTCTCCAAACTATCTCCAAACTATCTCCAAACTATACGCTATCCAAAATCTAGTAATTCAAACTCTCTCCAAATCTCAACTAACTGCAACTCTCCTACAAAAACCCACATTTTGAATGGAGCCTGAGGGGTCTATATAGCCGTTAAACCTCGCGCCAAACACTGAACCACTTCCTGAAGCAATCACGTGGTACAGCCGAGCGGCGAGGCTTCGGACGTCATCATTTTTGGCTCCTCCTCTAAATGAAGCGAGCCCCCATCATTACTCGACACACGCTTCGAAGCCTCGGCACGTCTCGTAACATCACTAGTTTGGAGATAGTTTGGAGATAGTTTGGAGAGTTTAGGGAGAGAGTGAGGAGAGGAAAGTGATAGGATGGAGCCAGCGAGGAAGAGGAGGATTTCCCCTGTGTGGGAACACTTTGATTTGATTTCTCCTAACAAGGTAAGCTAAATCTAAACATTATTACAGACGCATTTGGTTTGCTTATCGAGAACCTTTTTCACGGTTTCTTAATTTATTCATAGGTGAGGTGTTTACTGTGTTCCATGGAGTTGGGGTACAATAATAACACCTCATCCATGCTAAGGCATTACCGTGCCTTGCATGAGAACAAGGAGGAAACTAGAGCTTCATCTAGCCATGGTAAGTCAAAACAATATTACAAACACACTATCACAGTTTTTCTATGTTTACTTTTGTTTATTGTGCAAATAAAGACAAGTAACACTGTATTTATTCTCTTTTAACCAGCCACCAGAAAACAGGAGCTGGATGAAGCTCTTGTCTCCATGGTAGTGAAGGACACTCAGCCCTTCAGTATTGTGGAAGACGTTGGATTCAGGGCATTTGTGTCCAAACTGGAACCCAATTATGTTCTCCCTACAAGGCAGGTATGTATGGGTGCATGCATGAAACAAATGAGTATTTAATTGTATGTCTCACAATCCAAACAAATTCAGCATTGCATATTTTTCCTTTAGGCTCTGAAGGCAATGGTGGAGGCCAATTATGAGTCTGCAAAGGAGAAGGCTAAGGCTACCGTTGAGAAGGTGGCTGCTGTTAGTCTTACTTCTGACATGTGGACATCCATTAACATGGATGCCTACCTGGCTGTGACATGCCATTTTGTGGGGGAGAACACCAGGCTCAGCTCAGTGCTGTTGGGAGTGCAGGCATTTCCCCAGTCACACACTGCTGAAAATATTGCACGTGTGAAAGCCTCCCTGATGGAGGAACGGGGGATCGCCAACAAGGTGACATGCATGGTCACTGATGGTGCTCCCAATATGGTGGCCTGTGTGAGAGAGCTCAAGCTTCGGCACCATATTTTCACAGCACACACACTGAATTTGATCGTCAAGAAGGCACTTGACCAGAACCCTGTGTTCTCTGGCATCCGGGCCAAAGCAAGGAAGCTGGTTGGCTTCTTCAGAAGCAGCACCACTGCTAAGGTATGTTCATTCCCTTTATTTAAATGTATAATAACACTTATAGTTTGTCTGCGTTCCTGCTGCAGTGATTTAATGGCCTACTCATCTGTATCTTTAAAGGAGAAGCTTACACAAGTGCAGCTTCATCTGGGGATGGGAAATGTAAAGCTAATGCAAGAAGTGGAGACCAGATGGAACAGCACTTATTTGATGCTGCAACGTTTGGTGGAGCAAAGGGAGCCAGTAGGTGCAGCGTTAGCTGGGCACCAGCATGACGTCCCATGATGACTTCAGACGAATTCAACATTGTTGGAGGGTGCCTCTCTGCTGTCTCCTTCTATGATGCCACTGTAGAGTTGTCGGCTGAGGAAAACGTGTCTGCCTCCAAAGTTGTTCCCCTAATGAAAATGCTGGAGCAGAACGTTCAGGAGGAAATGGCAAAGCCGGCACCTGCAGTGGCACTGGAAGTGGGAGACCAGCTCATCAGGCAACTACGGGAGAGGCTTCACACTTTGCAGTCGATGAGCATCATGTCTCTTGCTACACTCCTGGACCCACGATTCAAAGTAATTGGATTTTTCAGTCCAACAAAGGCCACCGAAGCTATAAAGCGACTGACTTCAGAGTGTGCTACTATTATCAGGGCCCAGCAAAGCAGAGAGGAAATCCGCCAAGCTTCTACCTCTCAAGATGTCACTGGAGGTAATCTATTATTTACTTTGAAATCAGTTATTCCGATGAAAACACTTACTAACATGATCCGTTGTTTCCTCTTAGGTAGCAAACAGTGGCATCGTTTGGACACCAGTGTCATAGAGGCAAGAAGAACTCAAAATGTCACAGCCGATGCTACTGTAGAGGTCCAGCGGTACTTATCTGAGCCCAACGTTGAAAGAATGGAAAACCCTCTTGAATACTGGGAGAGGCAAAAACGTCTATACCCAAATCTATATAAACTTGCACTTTCCTTCTTGTGCACGCCAGCATCTTCAGTGCCTTGTGAAAGGGTGTTCTCAAAGGCCGGAGAGGTTGTGTCAAAAAAAAGAAATCGTTTAAAACCAAAAACTGTTGAAAAACTATTGTTTCTGAACAAAAATTAATAAAACAAATAAAATGTCCCCTGTACATCAATGTCCAAGTTACACAAGCATCTATGCCCTTTTCCAAGTTCCACAAGCACTTTCACTGTCATCTGCCTGATTACACCCATGCCATTTTCAGAAAAAAATTGCACAACCTGCCATATTATCTGAGCATTTTTGGAAATTTTACACGCACAGAATACATTCAAAAAAATTATTATACACATATTATAATTTATGTACAGAAATTATTTGGTCATTCATTTTTTGCAATTCGTAGTCATTCCCAACAGACATAACAGACACAAAAAAAATCAACACATCACACATTATGTGGTTCAGACACAGCTTGCCTGTGATTATACACTTGGCCAGTAGGTGGTTTCGTGTGCACATGAAGCTTTGAGAAATGAACCCTTTCTCGAACCAGTTGGCTCAAGTGGTTCAATGCCTCATAAAGCTTCACCTCACCATCACTACTCCAAACTATACGCTATCCAAAATCTAGTAATTCAAACTCTCTCCAAATCTCAACTGACCGCAACTCTCCTACAAAAACCCACATTTTGAATGGAGCCTGAGGGGTCTATATAGCCGTTAAACCTCGCGCCAAACACTGAACCACTTCCTGAAGCAATCACGTGGTACAGCCGAGCGGCGAGGCTTCGGACGTCATCATTTTTGGCTCCTCTAAATGAAGCGAGCCTCGATACGCGCTTCGCGGAAACGCCCCCATCATTCGACACACGCTTCGAAGCCTCGGCACGTCTCGTAACATCACTACTTTCTACACAGACACAGCCATAAAGTGCGACTATTTCCGCTGACGTCATCGCGCCGCGCCACACCGCACGCACGGAGGCAGAGATGTTATTGTTGTTGTCCTGAGCGGGTCCTGAGTTTGGCAAAACAAAACATGTCGGTGTTTCACGACGAGGTGGAGATCGAGGACTTTGAGTACGACGAGGACGAGGAAATCTATTACTTCCCCTGTCCCTGCGGCGACAAGTTCGCCATCAGCAGGGTGAGCAGCGGAGTTAGCCGTTAGCTGCTAGCCAGGGAAGTTTCCACTTTCCAGGGGTGATACTCACCGTGTGTGTGTGTGTGTGTGTGTGTGTGTGTGTGTGTGCGCGCGCGCGCACAGGAGGACCTGGAGAACGGAGAGGAGGTGGCCCCGTGTCCCAGCTGCTCGCTCATCATCCGGGTCATCTACGACAAGGTGAAACCCCTCTTATCCCAATTTACACAATGGCTGTGTCTCAATTCAGGGTCTGCATCCTGCGCGAAGGCTTGTCCCAATTCACTAAAATTTGAAGGACGCTCCAAATGTGCCCTACTTTTAGCCGATTCTAAGGATGCACCCCTACTATATTCTATATACTATAGTATATCCTTCTGTATCCCAGGATGCTTTGTGTGCTGCTGCTAAACATCCTGGGATCCTGGGAAGTCAGCTGAAATGGCGGCATCTAACGGCAAAGGCAAGACGTATAAATTTAAGTATTCAAATTTCACATAAAATATTGATTTTTTTATCGAGGGAGTTTTTACTTATTTAACCATCCAATGCCATGGTTGGATGGCGAACCAATGGTTAGCTTGATGCTATAAAAACGTCACTTCCGGGGTTGGCCAAGGGCTAGACCGTCCCATGTGGTTACTGGGGAGGCGGGCTTGGGTTCGTCCTTCTCGGCCGGGTCCTTCGGAGGACGCTTCCTTTGAAGGATGCAGACCTTGAATTGAGACACAGCCCAAATGTGTCTGCAAATGCGTCCATGCGTGCGCATAGCCACGTGGAAACTACTCCGTACGTGAGGATTGCAAAATCGCGCGACAACCCAGGTAGTTTCGCGTATAAAGGAAACAACAGTATCCTAACCCCCAAAAAACAAATTTGGGGGTTAGTCATAGGTATCAAACTCAGGCCTGCGGACCTAATTTGGCCCCGCAGTGTCATTATATTTGGCCCGCTGCTTTTATACAGCACATATACCGCTAAAGGCCCCAATGCAGTGAATGCATTTTTGTCAAAGTACGGCCCCCGGGCCACATCCGGCCTGCTGCATGTCCTTGTCTGGCCCGCATGAGACCAGTCATAAAAAACGCGACCTACCAATCGATCGTGAAGGTAGTTTGTGGCGTGTGGCCCCTTGCAAAAGATAATTGCCCACCCCTGATTAAGAACATGAAGGCTATTAAAAAATATTTATGCCATGCATACAATACAACTGTGTTGCTTTTATTTTGAAAACCGTTTCGTTCGTACTACTTACGTGTGAGCAATGAGGTGAGCAGCGACAAGTGACGCCAGCTATGTTACATTCGAGGTGTCAGCTCACGCCAAGAAAAGAAAGGTTGATAACGAATGCCATGTTTTCAACAAGACACGGACTGCCAAGAACCTCTTTACAGAATATTGAAGGTAAAGCTGTGTGCTTAATTTGTGGTACACAAGTTGCTGCGTTCAATGATTCCCATTTGAATCGCCACGACATGACCAAACATGAGGATGAATACAGAAGTCTGTCTTATGAAGCGCACATGCAAGAGTCTGATGCGTTGCTAACAAAACTGCAACTTGCTCACAAAATCGCCCGAAATTGAGATAGAGATGGAGGGTTTATCAAGTAGGGCTTATTGGACTCTGTTGCACTGATATGCTCCAAGAAAAGGGAGCATTTGTGACTCGCTCACGATGTACTGTAACAAGGCGGGTCGAGGACATCGCTGGAAACTCGGAGCTTCAGCTGAAGAACAGACTTTGACTATTTTTCTCTGGCTTTGGATGAGAGCTGCGATATTCGTGACAAAGCCCAACAACACATCTTCTTACGTGGTATAACTGCAGACTTTCACATCACGAAGGAGTTGGCAGCCATGGCATCAATGAAAGGGAGGGACTACCACTAGGAGTGACTTGTTCACAGAGGTAAACGCATGTTTGGACAAGTTAGGAGTGAAATGGGACAAGCTGGCAAGTTGTCTAAATCTGATGTGGAGAAATTGGGGAGAACGCTGCTCCACAATTATTTTTTTTTAAACCGGGTGCAGAGCGTGACGGCAGCAGGCACCCCCTTGCGCACCCATCAGCTCGGTGTGTCTCGGCGGTGCACTCTTGTGCTTTGGTAGCACGTACACAATGAATGGGTGCGTTGCCGCCACCTTGCGTTTGCTGCGTTCAGTGTGTTGGGGCCTTCATACTGCAAATCCCAGAATGCTCTGCTGGTATTTCGGCTGCGTCAATCGGGACAGGACATTGATTGGAGGATATTACTATCAGTTCTTCATTGGTTTATTTTTGTTATTTTATGTTTACTTGTATTATTAGACGTGGAAAAAGGTTACGATTGAAATTTGAATTGGAACGCTGCAAGTAAAAAAAAGAGCCTACTTTATTTTCATGAGTTTGTTTTTTAATTTTTAAATTGAATTTTGCTTCTGTGAAAAATAACGTTATTCATTGTACAGTATTTAGCTTTGCTTGTGCTATATTCAGGTTGAAGCAAAACTTGTTGGGGTCCATATTAAAAGGATCACTGTTCTATCTGGAGGAAGAATTTTCTAATAAATATAAATATGTTGGACCGAGACTTTGTCCAAGTTTTACATTTTGGCCCCACCGTCGTGGAGCCGTGCGCGTCTGGTGTGAACCAGAGGGCTGCGGCTCAACATCAGTTGTTGTTGTTGTGTTGTTTGTTTGTTTTTTTTTCACCGAGGTGTTTGTGTTGCAGGAGGCCTTCCTGTGTGGAGAAATCATTGAAGCGCCACCTGCTGACAACAAGCTGGAGGTTGTCCAATCGTGAAGACGTCACTGAAGAACTGATCTGATTTATTTAAATCCTGTTGTTTAATATTTAAACAGCCCCAAACTTTATATCTCACCCGCTTTACCAAACAAAAAAAGAACCAAATTATTTTGTTTCACCATCCTTTCCTTTCGCATGGCTTTTTATTTCTTCCATCTTTTTTTCAAACGTACATGGGTCTGTGACAGTTGTGATGGTGTGGGGACAGCTGGGCCATCGCACTCTTTGCCCTCTGGGGGTCAGAGGTCAGATCGGAGCTGCTCAAGGTCCTTGTGCTCCCCCTGCTGGGAGGGAGGTGGTGGTACCATCCACTTCAATACTTATTTATTGGGTGGTAAGAAGTATAATTAATCACCTCTGACCTTAATTTGGTGATGTTGAACCCGTGGGTTTGATCTCAGGTCTTCCCAGAAGGGATGCATCAACTAATTGATGCAGCTTGCTAGCTGCAGTCACCTGTTAGCTAGGTCTTCTGCGCCATTCCCAACCTCCTCCTCTGCGCCGCTACAGGCTGTTGGAACCAGAAAGACTTCAGTGGTGGTTGGTATTTATTTGATCATTATTTTTAACTGCAATATTTCAACGAAACACGTCGCGTGTAATGTGTTTTTTCTTTTTTTTTTCTTTTTTATTATTTCATCCTCTTATGACGAAAAAGTAAAATAACACCTTTCGTTGTCTTCCAGCTGATTGTGTTATCTAAATGCATTATTCGGTTAATAAAACACTTTCTTCCATCAAAGAAAAAAAATATTTTGTGGGTGATGGATGTAGACAAAGATGTCTTAGAACTTCAAGTCACATAGTTTTTATCGCTACGCTGGCTTGCAGTTAGCAATTCTTAACGATCTTCCTACTTTTTCCATTTTCCCTGAATTATAAACCGGAAAGTGAATATTTATGTTTTGTGTCTTCCAACTCAGTTTCTCACAATCACAATTATTTTTTTTACCTGTAATATTTCAACAAAACACGTAACATGAAACTTACGTGAACGTAAAATGTGTTATTAGGTGAATTGAACGTGAGAATTGCGATTTGACTTCAAATCGATTTTTTTCCCACACCCCTACCGTTAACAAGTTCAACATAACTGAAAAAGTGATTGCATGTCAGTGGAGATGTTCCCTTTACTTCATCACATCCATTTTTAACTCTTTATCAAGCCCTCGTTAAGCTTCGGCTGGTTGATAACAATAACAAATAATTATAATCAGGTGCGTTAGAATGGAGAGAAATCTAAAACATGCAGGACAGTAGATCTCCAGAAGCAGGGTTACATTGGCTTTTATTACACACATGCCATCAATTAGCTAAGACCGTGTCTCCCTCACCCAGCTGCACACTATCTGGTTATAGGCATCCAAACCTTTATAACATTTAAGGTCTTCAGCTGTATGGGCTTGGAGAAAAGACGAGATAGTTCACTATATCTGAATATGATATTGAAAATAGAACTGCCGCCGGGTGATCTTTCCAATATGAGGGGGCTAGCTAGTATGGATCTTTACCTCCTATTAACCGCAATATTTCATTATATCACTGTTCTCCCGCTGACCGAGTCCTTCTCTGTATATTTTTGCAGCTTCCACATGTTCCCCTTGGCTTTCCTGGAGTTTTGACATTTAAATTCCACCAAAAATGTACATTTAACCTGCTGTTCATTGTATTGTTTTTATCTGAGGATCACCAATATGGCTGCACATCCGGGTAACTGGCAAAATGTGACGTCGGTGAAAACACTGTATTGCTAACCGAAATGTATTTTTATTTTTTTCCATGTCTGCCGCGTCTCTATGTACACAGCAAATGACTGTCGTTGCTGCGCTGGTTTACTGTGGTCAAGCCAACCAACAGTTGAGCCAGCAGACAATCACTTTTTTGCTCTGTGTAAACCAGGTATCACAGTAATCAGTTAACACAATAAGGAAACTAAATAGAATGGATTTTCTCTGTATTTGGCTTCAGATGAATATTTTTTCGAAAATTCGTTGTTGTCAGTCTATTATTCCATGTCTGGCTGGTAGTACACCACCCCAGGATGCCCCCTGCTCAATATCAGAAATTTCTGATGTAGCTTTTCAAAAATAAAGCTCCTCCAAAAATGTGACTTTTTGACAGTGCTTTACGTGATTTTAAATCAAAATTTTGTAATAATGCCTGTCATTCTATTATTATATTTCAGGCTGCTAGTACCCCCATCAGCACCCCAGGAAGCCCCTCACTGAATTTCAGAAAATGTTGGGGTAGCATTTCAGAATAAAGCTCCTCTCAAAAATGTAACTTGTTGATTATGCTGTACACGATTCCAGATCCAAATTTTGTAATAAATAAATAAATACAATTTAATAAATCAATAGATAAAATAAAAATCCGCATTTTCATTGGATTATCAACCCAAAAAGTGAACATTTATGTATTGTGTCTTACAACTGTTTCTTCCAATCACAGTGGTTGCGTGTGATCATTAGCTATTTGTTTTAGTTATTATTGCATCCTCTTATGTTTATAGAGTAAATACCACCTTCCGTTGTCATTCTTGCTGAATGTATTATCTAAATGCGTTATTCGGTTACAATACTATTCAATAAAATAAAAAACGTATTTTGTGGGTGGTGGATGTAGTTGACAAAGATGTCCACGAGAGGGAACCAAAGGATCACCTACACAAACCGAAACGCAGAAAGAATAACATATTGGCTCTACTTCCTCTCGCTGTTGAAAAGAAAATATGTAGATCGATTTTCAAACATTTCTTGGTATCACCGCCTTTTTGGAAAGATTTTGATCTTGTCAAATTTGTCGAAAATGTCTTTCCTGAACGGTGTTGTGTAGTGTTGTGTTATAGTGTCGTGTTGTGTTCATGTCTGTGGCCAATGTCCACCAGCGCCACTGGTGGAAACAAGAGCTAAAGCTTCCTGTTGCAGTGAATCTTCAAAAAGGCCGCAGGTGAGGCCAGAAGTCGTCATGGCAACAGCAATACAACCAGAGGATGTTGTTGCTTTGTGAGGACAGCAGGCACCAAGTGTCCAAGTACAGGTCAAAGGTCAGCCATGCAGCAGAGTTACATTCAGACCCTCTCAGGTTGGCGGCTTGCTGGAGTTTCTCTTCTTCAACGTTCCACCTCCTCCTTCACTGAGTCTCCTCTCTCCTCACCCTTCACCTCATTTTCCTGCTTCTTCTCTTCTCTCCTCCTCCTCCCTTTCCTCCTGTTCATCCTCCTCTGAATCTCCTGCTGCTCCTCCTCCTCTTCTTCAACATTCCACCTCATCCTCCTCCACTGAGTCTCCTCTCTCCTCCTCGACCTCCTCCTCCTGCTCCTCTTCCTCCTCTCACCTGCTCCTCCCTTTTCCTCCTCCTCCTCCACTGAGTCTCGTCCTCCCTCCTCCTCCTTCTCCCGCTCCTCTTCCTCCTCCCCGGTTCCTCCAAATCCTTCTCCTCCACTGTGTCTCCTTCCTCCTCCTCCTCTTCCTCCTCCTCCTCTTTTTCTTCCTCTTCTTTCTCTTGCTCCTCTTGCTCCTCTTCATCCCCCTTCTCCCCCTTCTGCTTCTCCTCCTCCAGGTCCGCGCTACGACACGGCGACGTTACAGACAGTAGGAGAAAAAAAGACGAGGAGCTCCATCATCTCCGCCCACTGCGTCGCAGTCCCAGTAGCTGCCAGAGGGGGCGGAGCTGCTGCAGTGACTGTCCGTGGTGCTGAAAGACGTCTGACAGACTTCCTGCAGCAGCAGTGAAGCAGCAGTGGAGTAGCAGCAGCAGCAACAGCAGCAGTAGTAACAGCAGCACCAGCAGCGCCTCAATCAGGAAGCTGCAGTCGTTGGGCGGACTGACCAGCTGACACCCAAAATGCGTTTGTTTGCCTCTCACTGGCTTACCAGGCTGACTACAGTCCCACACACACACACACACACACACACACACACACACACACACACACACACACACACACACACCGGTAGCATTCCACACAGCGCCCCCTGGGGGCCAGATGACTTCATCTCACTTTTTTCAAAAACTTCACCAAAAGTTGACGATGAAAAGACTCAAAATGACCATTTTCCGTCTTTCAGCAACAGGATGCTTTTATTTTGAAGAGTTCATAGGAAGCAGAAGATAAAGTGAAACATGAAGATATTATGTATTATGTATATATTATGTAATATGTTATGTATTATGTTTACACACACACACACACATATATATATATATATATATATATATATATATATATATATATATATATATATATATATATATATATATATATATATATATATATATATATATATATATATATATATATATATATAAATATTGGACAATTTTGGAAATTATTGACTTTTTTGTTTTTTTAATTGTGTTGCAGCGGAATCAGATTATACACACCTCACTCACTCTGAGTGTGTGTGTGTGTGTGGTGTGTGTCAGGCTGGTGGGCGGGGCCTGTGGTGGCAGAAGGCTCATTGTCTGTCTGTCTGAGGGAGGAGAGGGAGGAGAGGGAAGGAGGAAAGGGAGGGAGGAAGGGAGGGAGGGTCGAGAGACCAAGACAAAGACTTCAGCTGTGAAGAAGAGAGAGAGAGAGAGAGAGAGAGAGAGAGAGAGACAAAGCAGAGGAGGGAGGCCAAGCAATTCTGCTTTTTTCTTTCTTCACCGACCGTGGGGGGAGGGAGAGAGGGAGGATTAACGAGATCATCTGCAGCAACACACACACACACACGCACACGCACACACCCGACGTCGCAGCATCAGCAGCAGCAGCAGTGACGACGGCGACTAGGGCGAGAGACAAAGAGAGAGGGAGAGAGAGAAACAGGGGAGGAGGAGGGCGATCGGAGGGACGGATGGACAGACGACTGACCAGTGTGTGATGGCCGACCACATGTTCCGGTGTGTGTGTATGCGGCTGTAGGGTGTGTGTGTGTGTGTGTGTGTCGGTTGCCCGGTGTGCATGCTAGAGAGAGAGCGATGGGGAACGCAGAGAGCATGGAGAGCCAGCTGGCCGTCATCCGATCCAGAGCTGCACCCGTCCGCCTGCCGCTGCCTGACCCGGCCGAGCTGGAGGAGAGGTTCTCCATCGCCCTGGTGAGCACACACACACACACACACACACACACACACACACACACACACACACACACACACACACACACACACACCACAGAGACGCAAACACACACTGTAGAATACTATCATGTGTGTTATTTCTGGTAGACTGTCGTGTGTGTGTATGTGTGTGTGTGTGTGTGTGCGCGCGTACCTCTTGGTCCACACACACACACACACACACACACACACACACACACACACTAGAATACCAATAGCACACATGTTATTTCCAGTTGACTGTAAAGTGTGTGTGTGCGTGCGCATGTCTGTGTCTGTGCTGTGTGGACAAGCACAGACACACACACACACTCACGCACATTGACTTTCTCCTCCTCGCCAAACAGACGGACGTCACTTCAAAAGGCTAGCTGAATATTAGCATGCGAGCATGTTAGCCTGTTAGCGTGTCGCTGCTGCTGAGTTTGGTTTTCACCAGTGATTCTCAGAAGAAGAAGAAGAAGAAGAAGCACATCGAGCGATGGAGGACTGCAGACCTGCTGGCAGCATCTCTGGACCTTCTGAAGCTCCTCATGAAGCTCCTGCGGACTCTCCTCCTCTAAGAGCTCCGACTCAAGCTCTTCTTGAAACTACCATTGTTGAAGCTTCGCTTGCTGAAGCTCCTGCTGAAGCCCCTCATGAAACCCCTCTTGAACTCTTGAAGCTCCTGCTGCTGTAGCTCCTGCTGCAGCTCCTGTTGAAGCTTCGCCCGAAAGTCCTCCAGAAACTCCTCGTGCTGAAGCTCCTCTTGAAGCTCCTCTTGCTAAAGATCCTCTTGAAGTTCCCCTTGAAGCTCCTCCTGCTGAAGCTCCTCAAGAAGTTATTCATTTAAGCTCCTCTTGAAGTTCCTCCTGCTGAAGTTCCTCTTGAAGTTCCTCCTGCTGAACCTCAATTATGTCGATTTTGTGCCTCAGTGGCCTGTTTCCAGGCAACCAGAAGGTGTTGAAGCTTCACCTCAAAATGCTAACATGCTAACCTGCTAACTTGGCAACAATCTGAACAAACAACACACATACACACACACACACACACTGCAGGACTGTGAACTTCGACCTTTTTCTTTCAGAACTCCATGAACCTGCCTCCCGACAAGGTGCGCCTACTGCGCTCCTATGACAACGAGAAGAAGTGGGAGCTGATCTGTGACCAGGTGAGCCACAACTAAGCAACCTGCGCAGGAACGACCAAAATCGTTGTCTTTTACTTTGTCTGTGTGTAAATGTGTTGTGTTGTGTTGTGTTGTGCAGGAGCGCTTCCAGGTGAAAAACCCTCCGCACACCTACATCCAGAAGCTGAGAGGCTTCCTTGACCCGGCCGTCACCCGCAAGGTGTGCTGGAAAACGTAGTAGCCCCCGGAGAGTTCGGACAGCCACTGACTTTTAACCTCTAACGTTTGACCTCTTCTTCTTTCTCTGCAGAAGTTCAGACGACGAGTCCAGGAGTCTACTCAGATGCTGCGAGAGCTGGAGATCTCACTTCGCACCAACCACATCGGGTAGCGATCATCTACAGGGTCCTGGTCCTAGTCCTAACCCTGGTCCTGGTTGGTCCTGGTCCTGGTTGGCTCTGGTTGGCCCTGGCCAGGTCCTGTTCCAGGTTCTACTCCTGGTCCTGGTTGGCCCACAGCCTGGTCCTGGACCTAGTCCTGGCCCTGATTGGTCCTGGTCCTAGTCCTGGCCCTGGTTAACGTTGGTTTGTCCGGTCCTGGTCCTGGTTAGCCCTGGTACAGGTCCTGTTCCTTGTTCTGGTCCTGGTTGGCCCTGTCCAGGTCCTGGCCCTGGTTGGCCCTGGACCTGGTTGGTCATGGTCTTGGTTGGCCATGGTTGGCCCTGGTCAGCTGTGGTCCATGTCCAGGTCTTGGTTGGCCCTGGGCCTGGTCCTGGTCCTAGTCCTGGCCCTGGTTGACCCTGGTTGGTCCAGGTCCAGGTCCTGGCCCTGGTTGGCCCTGGAACTGGTTGGTCCTGGTCCTGGTTGGCTCTGGTTGGCCCTGGTACAGGTTCTGTTCCAGGTTCTAGTCTTAATCCGAGTCCTGGCCCTGGTTGGTCCTGGTTGGCCCTGGTCCAGGTCCCGGTCTTGGTACTGGTCCTGGTCTAGGTCCTGATTAGCCCAAGTTTTGGCCCTGGCCCTGGTCCACTCTCAGACTGCTCACTGTTCTCCTGCTGCAGGTGGGTCAGAGAGTTCCTGAACGAGGAGAACCGAGGTCTAGATGTCCTGGTGGAGTACTTGTCCTTTGCCCAGTATGCTGTCACGTGAGTTAACAGCCCAGGCCAATGATCAGAGCACCGCCGGTCTGGATCAGCTTTTCTGACATTTTTCCGCCGTGTCCCCTGGTGCAGGTTTGACGGCGAGCAGCCGGAGGGCACCGGTGAGTCCTCGTCCCTGGACTCCCCCTGGAGTCGCTCCATCGAGGATCTGCATGGTGACTGCAGCCTTCCCTCGCCCTCCTCCTCTGCCCCCAGGGCCGCCAGGCACTCCATCAGGTAGGGGGTCACCTGGTATAGCCACATGCAGCCAGGTGCAGTCACGTGACCGGCTTCCTTTCCTCTGATTGGTGCTTGGTCCCTCAGCTCTGCCCTGGTAACTCGCTCCAACACGCTGCCCAGTCGGCGGACGCTCAAGAACTCCAGACTTGTCTGCAAGAAGGACGATGTCCACGTCTGTGTCATGTGCCTGCGAGCTGTCATGAACTACCAGGTGAGACTCACTGGCTCATCGACTCACTGACTCAGGGACTCTTTTCAAACATGCCACAGTGAAAGAAAACTGAGTTAATCTGAGTTAAGTATTAAAACTGAAGCACTGCTGGGTCACGTGATGAATCACATGCTGAGTCACATGATGAGTCACATTATCACCATGATCACTCACATGATGATCAAGACCATCGCTGGAGATGTTCCACCAGCAGCCCTGTCAGGAACCAGGAGAACAAACAGCCCCCACAATGTCTCATTAAGAAACTAGAACATCTTCTTCTACGTTCTCATCATCATCATCATCATCATCATCATCATCATCATCTGGTTCTCCTCTTCCTCAGTATGGGTTCAACATGGTGATGTCACACCCTCATGCCGTCAATGAGATTGCCCTCAGCCTCAACAACAGGAACCCGCGGTAGGTTGCAGAGCAGAAGGTACTGTCCTGAGGAGGTCCCCTAGGAGGAGCTCAACTTCTCTTCTTCCTCCTCTTCTTCTTCTTCTTCGTCTTCTTCGTCTTCTTCTTCTTCTTCTTCTTCTTCTTCTTCTTCTTCTTCTTCTTCTTCTTCTTCCTGCAGGACGAAGGCTCTGGTGCTGGAGCTGCTGGCGGCCGTGTGTCTGGTCCGAGGAGGACATGAGATCATCTTGTCTGCCTTTGACAACTTCAAAACAGTAAACATCTCACAACATGTTTAGAGGAAAACTGATGGACATCGATCAGCTGGCTGAATGATTGATTGATTGATTGATTGATTGATTGATTGGTTGTTTGACTGATGGACTGACTGACTGACTTGTCTTCTCTAGGTGTGCACAGAGTCGATGCGCTTTGAGAAGCTGATGGAACATTTTAAGAATGAAGACGACAACATTGACTTTTTGGTGAGTTTTACAGATTCTGACCTGATGATTCAGTGATTCAGTTTAGCTCAGGGTGACACTGACTGTGTGTGTGTGTGTGTGTGTGTGTGTGTGTGTGTGTGTGTGTGTGTGTGTGTGTGTGTGTGTGTGTGTGTGTGTGTGCGTGTGGTCAGGTGGCCTGCATGCAGTTCATCAACATTGTGGTCCACTCGGTGGAGGACATGAACTTCAGAGTCCACCTGCAGTACGACTTCACCAAACTCAACCTGGATGAACATCTGGAGGTCGGTGGTCACGTGACTTCCTGTCCACTGGTGTCTACTAGGATCTGTTCAGCCAATCAGAGGCGGGCTAAACTCTGGTAGACTCTTTTAGCATTTAGCTAAAGCCCTACAGTCCCGTAGTGTCCGGGTAGTTTAGCAGTGGAATTGATTCTGGTTCTACTGAATCTGTTGCAACCTTCAAGAAGGTGGATAGAACCCAATAACTTCTAGCACTTGTTTGTCTGTATGTCTGTCTGACCTCAGAGGCTGAAGCACACGGAGAGCGACAGGCTCCAGGTTCAGATCCAGGCCTACTTGGACAACGTCTTCGACGTGGGGACGCTGCTGGAGGACGCAGAGACCAAGACAGCTGCCTTGGAACGGGTGGAGGAGATGGAGGAGAGCCTGTCGACGGTGAGGGGGGTGAAGCCAAGGAGACCTCTTGCAGGGAGGGGAGCGTGAGCAAGCTGGAGCCACGATGGCGGCTAATGATGACGAGCGTCTGTCTCCGTCCACAGATGACAGAGCGTGTGCTGGACGTGGAGAACGAAGCCATGCTAAAGATCGTGGAGCTGGAGAAGCAGCTGATGCAAACCAACAAGGAGCTGGATCACATTCGGGTGAGAGACATTCAGTATGTCAGTGAGTCAGTGAGTTGGTCAGTTGGTCATTTAGTCGGTCAGTAATTCGTCAGTGGGTCAGTGAGGCTGTCAGTGAGTCAGTTAGTGAGCCGATGAGTCGGTCAGTGGGTCAGTCAATCAGTCAGTGGGTCACTGCGTCAGTGAGTAAGTTAATGAGCCAATAAGTAAGTCAGTCAAGGGTTAGTGAGTCAGTCAGCAAGTCAGTTAATTAGTCGGTCAGTGAGTCAGCCAGGGGTCAGTGAGTCAGTGAGTCAATGTGCTGCTGTTTCTACCTGCTACCTGTGCAGGACGTGTACGCCAGCGCCAACTCCCAGGTCCACACCTTGAGGAGGATGGTCCGGGAGAAGGACCAGACCATTCGGCGGCAGAGTCGCCTGGAGCGCCAGGCCCAGGAGGCCCAGCAGGCTGGAGGTCCAGGAGCTCCTCAGCCTCAGAGGGGGGAGGGGGACGGGGGCGTGGCAGACTCCGCCTCTCCATCGCCTCCACCCTGTGCTAACCTGTCTCCCAGGTGAGTCATAGCAGACAATGGAAAGAAAAGGTCTAGGTCAACATTTGAATTGACCTGAAACAGCAGTTGGTCCAGGAGGCCTCAGCAGAATTTAAAGTGAGATAATCCCAGTGATTGTCACATCTCGAAAGATGCTAAATTTGTCCTCAGTAGAACCTCAGCAGAACCTCACAAGATCCACAGCAGAACCTCAGTAGAACCTCAGCAGAACCTCAGAACCTACGCTGGACCTCAGTAGATCCTCAGCAGAACCAGCTTGTGGTTCTGAGCTGCAGACTCAACTCGTCCGAGACTCACTCCTCTCTTCTGCCTTGTGATTGGTTGCCGCACAGCCCGGAGACAGTGAGCTACCACAGCATGGCAGCTGGGGGCAGCGGCGCTCCAGGAGTTCCTGCACCTCCTCCTCCACCTCCTCCTCCTCCGCCCATGCTGGACTGCAGTGAGTCGCAGCGCCACCTTCATGTCACAGGCTGACTGACGTTGACTCAGGCACTCTCAGTCTTCATCTGCTCCTTCTCTGTCTCTAGTGGCTAACAGCTCCTACGCGGCCGCTCCTCCTCCGTCTCCTGCTCCTCCTCCCCCGCCCCCTCCCCCTCCACCCCCCTGTCGGACCAGCGAGCTGTCGTCGTCGCTGCCCATGCCCCCCCCTCCTCCTCCCGTGGCCCCGCCCCTCCCGGGGTCAGGGGGGTCACCCACAGTCATCTTCAATTCGGGACTCGCAGGTGAGTGCTGCACGTGTCCCCCAGGAGGGGGCGCTGTTCGTCCCGTCCAATCAGCAGCCAGGAGTCTTAACAGCTGACCAATCATGTTGTTGATGTGTCTCCCCTGCTGACAGAGGGTCCCCTCAAGCTCTTCTGTAAGATCCCCCCCACACACACACACACACACACACACACTCACTCACTCATATACACACACACGAACACTCACACACACACTTGCACACACACACCCGCACACACAAACACTCACAAACACGCACTCGCTCGCACACACCCACACAAACCCACACACACAAACACACAAACACTCACTAAGACACTGCAGTACATCAGAGTTTCCTCTCAGCAATGTCCAATCTGTCTGCCTGCTCACCTGCTGCTGGCTCCTCCCCCTTGCCCTGCCCCCTGAAGCTGTCAAGATCAAGAAGCCCATCCAGACCAAGTTTCGGATGCCGGTGCTGAACTGGGTGGCGCTGAAGCCGAGCCAGATCAATGGCACCGTCTTCAACGACGTGGACGACGAGGCCATCCTGCAGGTGGGTGCAGGCTAAGAGCGCGACCAGCAGGGGGCAGACGTACCGACCTGCCTGGTGTCTCCTGCAGGATCTGGATGTGGAGGGCTTCGAGGAGCTGTTCAAGACTAAGGCCCAGGGTCCGGCCGTGGACCTGACCCTCGCCCGGCAGAAGCACCCTCAGAAGGCCGTGTCCAAGGTGTCTCTGCTGGAGGCCAACCGTGCAAAGAACCTGGCCATCACTCTGAGGAAGGCTGGCCAGGGGTCAGAGGTCATCTGCCGTGCCATCCACATGTAAGTTCACCTCTGTGGGCCTCACTGGAGCAGCAGCAGCAAACTGACTCAGACCATGTTGTTGTCCCGATACACAACATCACAACCATCACACAGCATCACACAATATTACAACCATCACAACCATAACCTAGCCCTATCCCACTGGTGCAGGCATTGGCAAACTACGGCCCGGGGGCCATATGCGGCCCATTAAAGCTTTTTAATTCTGCTTCCCAAACTTTCCATTAGTCAACCAACCAATCAATCAATCAAGAAATTATATTAATAGTCAGTAAGTCATAAAATAGCTGCATTTCATCAATTTTTTCAGTGTTTTAAGAGTCATTTCAGTAAAGAGCTAAATACCATGGGCCTTCAAAGACACTGATTTTGTTTGTTGGTACTTCGCTTTGGTTAATTTTCAATTGACATTAAAGCACATGTTTTCGACACATCCCATTATAGATTTTTTTCCACCTATGAGGTGGGTCACCAAAACATTCTATCCATCTGCTCCTGCTCTGTCCTGTGTCACATTCGTCCCATTTCTTAGTCGTGAACGGTGGTGGTTCTCCTCAGGTTCGACCTGCGGACACTGCGTGTGGACTTTGTGGAGTGCCTGATGCGCTTCCTGCCCACCGAGGCCGAGATGAAGATGCTGCGGCAGTACGAGCGCGACAGGAAGCCACTGGAGAAGCTGAGCGACGAGGACCGATTCATGATGCAGTTCAGCCGCATCGAGCGCCTCAACCAGCGCATGAACATCATGACCTTCATGGGCAACTTCAGCGACAACATCCAGATGTTGACCCCGGTGAGGCTGTGCTGGTGGTGGTCATAGGGCAGTGATCATCACTATTTTTTCACAGGAGCCACATTGGCAGAGCAAAGTTAAAGGGAGAGGCACTTTTCTGACTACATACCGAGTCACCCACACAGATGAGCATTTCCACATATACATGGGTCCCCCCACAAAAAAGAAACAACACAACCAATACATTTTCAATTAAGACCATATTTATTCGACCAATTTAGACTATATTCATATTAATATTTATTCCTATAAGAATAACGTCCTTGTTGTGGCTGTGAACAATACTTCTTCTGAATCCAAAAAGCAGTCTAACCAATTCGAGTCTGAGAATGTTTTGTTTTTTTGCCCGTGCCAAAATCCACGCAACCTCAAAAGAAGACTCTGTCAAACGCTCTGTAGTAGAGGTTGTCCTGTGAATTAGATTTTGCTGCTCACAAAGTGAAGCAGTAAGCTGTGCTGTTTTCTTTCTCGGTTCGCTGCCAGGCGGAAAATCTTAATTGACTTTCGGATGCGCCATTTTGAAGTGGCGCTCCATGTTGCTTCGCTTGAAACAAGCGTGGGTTTCTTTGCACATTAAGCACAGAGGGGTCTTGCCATGAAGAACAAATAAGAGTTCGCCTGTCCATTTCTCTTGAAATTTCCAGTGCTCATCTTGTATGCCTCATTCTTAATAACATCGGTTTGCCTGCTTGTTCCCTCTCTAGTGTCTTCATGTTGATTTTCATTTCCTGCTTCTTCAGCCTCTTTATCTTCATTATTCATTATGTCTGGTTGTTGTCTTTTCTAATTAGAAATCAAACAGTTTTGCATGTCACGCTGTCCACCTTAGCTATCACGGCCTGCAAGCACGCACGCACTGCGGTCAAGTGAGCCGGAGTTGCAAACAATGCCGTAAACATGCTGCGTTGCCAGGTTCGACAGTTATCCAACAACAACATAAATTGAGGTGAAAGGAGGAATACAATGCGGATGTTTGTGTTTTTGTTGTGTAGTGTTCATTGAATGTTTATGTAGCACATTTTTAAAACGTATTGGCTGTGTTATATTTTTTGTGATTAACTACCATGCGAGCCACCAATTAAAGCTTGACGAGCCGCGCAATGTGTAACTGTGTCATGGGTTTAGGGTCGTTCTTCAACGCTGTCTTGTTTCTTCCAGCAACTGCATGCCATGATCGCCGCCTCGGTTTCCATCAAGTCGTCGCAGAAGCTCAAGAAGATCCTTGAGGTCAGTGTGGTCTTCTTTCACTGGGTCAGGACCAGCTGGTCAAGGATCACCTGGTCCTCAGCTGGTCCAAGGTCAGCTCGTCCTGGATCACCTGGTCCAGGATCAACTGGTTCAGAACCAACTAGTCCTCAGCTGGTTTAGAGTCAGCTGGTTCAGGATTAGTTGGTCCAGAAGCAGTTGGTCCAGGATCAGCTGGTCCAGGAACAACTGGCCCAGGATCAGCTGGTTAAGGGTCAGCTTGTTCAGGATCAGTTGGTTCAAGATCAGTTGGTCCAGGATCAGCTGGTCCAGGAACAACTGGTCCAGGATCAGTTGGTTCAGGATCAGCTGGACGAGGGTCAGCTGGTCCAGGACCAGCTGGTTCAGTCACTGAGGACCCCCTGCCTGCAGGAGGACCAGGTGGTTGGTGGTGCCTAAGATGTTCACACTGCTCCATCACAAAGTTTCAGCTGCTGCTGTCGTGGTTCTAGATCATCTTGGCTCTGGGGAACTACATGAACAGCAGCAAGAGGGGGGCAGTGTATGGCTTCAAGCTGCAGAGCCTGGACTTGGTGACACACACACACACACACACACACACACAATCAATGACCATTAACATATCTAAATTGTCTCCCGACTTCTGGAGTGATGAGGAGGAGGTGTGACACTAGTGTGCGTGTGTGTGTGTGCAGCTGCTGGACACCAAGTCCACAGACAGGAGCCAGACGTTGCTCCACTACATTGCCAATGTGGTGAGAGAAAAGTATCCGGCTGCGTCTCCCTTCTACAATGAGCTGCACTACGTGGACAAGGCGGCTGCAGGTGAGGAGTCCACCAACCAGAGGGCAGCCAGCCAACCTCCTAACCCTGACCAGCCCCTTCTCCTGCTCCTCCTCCTCATCCATCCTACTCCTCTTCCTTCTCCCATCCTGCTCCTCCTCCTTCTCCTTTACCTCCTCCATCCTGCTCTTGGTCCTCTTCCTCCTTCTCCATTTCTTACTCTTTCTCTACCTCCTCTTCCTCCTCCCTATTCCTCTCCTCCAAATCCCCCCCCACCTTCCCTTCTGCTCCTCCTCTTCACTCCCCCTTCTGCTCCTACCCCCTCCTCTTCTTCCACCTCTACTACCTCCTCCCCCTCTCCTCCTTCCTCCTTACCCTCCTGCTCCTCTCCCTTCCTGCCTCCCCCTCTTCTCTGCCCCCCCAGTGAGCCTGGAGAACGTGCTGAGTGACGTTAAGGAGCTCCAGAGGGGTATGGAGCTGACGTGGAGGGAGTTCAGTGTGCAGCACAACGCCACGCTGAAGGACTTCATCAGCAGGAACGAGTCTCGGCTGGGCAAGCTGCAGGAGGACGCCCGCATCGCCCAGGTGCCCCTGAACGCCTCGTCGCCTCCTCCGGTGGTGCACAGGTGAGTGGCGGTGGGCACTGGGATTTTGACAGTGGTCTTTTAACTCACCGCAGGATGCTTTCGAGGACGTGGTCAAGTTCTTTGGCGAGAGCTCCAAGACCATGCCGCCCTCCGTGTTCTTCCCAATTTTCGTCCGCTTCATCAAGGCCTTCAGGGTGGGTAAGACTCCGCTCCCTGCCGGGAGCCAGGGAACCCGGATTGACCTCTGTGTGCATGTGTGCGTATGCATGTGCGTATGTGTGTGGATTTCCCCCTCCTCCTTGTTCTCCTCCTCCTCTCCCTTCTCCTCCTCTTGCAACCCCTCCACATACTCCTCCACATCCTCTTCCTCCTCTTCCTTCTCCTCCTCTAACACCTCCTCCACCTCCTTCTCCTTCTCTTCACCTTCCCCCTCGTGTGTGTGTGTGTGTGTGTTTGTGTGTGTGTGTGTGTGCAGCTGGCTGAGGAGGAGAATGAGCAGAGGCGGCGGCAGGAGCAGATGTTGCTGGAGAAACTGGAGCAGCAGGAGCAGCAGGAGGAGGAGGAGGAGACCAAGGTGAGTGCGTGACCTCTGACCTTTCCCTCCCTGTCCAATTCTAGTCACTGACCCCCCTCTTCCTCCTCCTCTTGCTCCTCCTGCTACTCCTCCCCATCCCCTTCTTCCTCCTTCCCCTACCCTCCTCTATCCCTCTTCCTATCACCTCCCTTCTTCTCCTCCTCCTCCTTATCTTCCCCATATCCCCTCCCTCCTTCTCCTCTTCCTCCCCTCCTGCCAGTCCCCCTCACACCGGGGGAAGCGCCAGCAGCAGGAGCTGATCACGGAGCTGCGGCGGCGGCAGGGGAAGGACAGCCGCCACGTGTACGAGGGCAAGGACGGTGCCATCGAGGACATCATCACAGGTGAGTGGGGGTAGGAAGGGTGGGGGAGTCATGTGACCACGCAGGTGTCATGTGACCACATACGCAGGTGTCATGTGACCACATCCATAACCTGACCTGACCTCCTCCTGTGCCCCTCCGGCAGCCCTGAAGACCGTTCCCTTCACGGCCCGCTCAGCCAAACGCAGCTCCCGCTTCTTCTGTGATCCCACCCACCCCGATGAGCACTATTGAGGCCCCGCCCACCCCGAGAAGCACTACTGAGGCCACGCCAACCGCTGAGACCACACTCACTTCAAATCACCGGGACCAATTAGCACTTTGAACTGTTATGAGCCGTCGTGCGTCAACGGGGAGGGTCTTGACAAACCTTTGACCAATGACCTTCTCTTGCTTGTGTTTTTTTCTGATGTTTGATGTCCCCCGCCCTGAGCTGAGCTACATGCTAACGCGGGATCGAAGCTGAAGGCGAACAATCTCATGAGGCACAATCAATCCTTTCACAACAAAAACTGAAAGAAAGTGCATTTTTTTCCTGCTCTTTTGTTTTGAGTGTTTGAAAGCCCTCGCCCCCCCAAAAAAATGACTTAAAAATGAACTTCCAGCAACAAAGAAAGAAGCAGCAGAATGAGGTTGTGAGAGTGTCACAGGCAGAGAGCAGCGGCTCCCCTCGCTTGACACCTCAGCCTCTCAACACGGAACATCTTCATCCTCCAGTGACTCTAGGGTTGTGTCTCAATTCAGGATTTACTTTAAAAGCCTGCATTTGAATGCCAGTTACATCATAACACTGCGCAAAGGCCTGTCCCAATTCACTAAAATTCGAATGATGCTTCAAATCCGCTCCTCAAATGTGTCCTCCTTTTAGCCGATTCGGAGAATGCACCGCTACTATCTTCCGCGGCCTCCTGTATACCCGGATGCTTTGCGTGCTGTTGCAAAGCATCCTGGGATCCTGGAAAGTCAGCTGAAATGGCGGCATCTACTGGCAAAGACATGACGTACAAATTTAAGTGTTCAAATTTCACATAAAAATATTATGTTTTTACCGTAGGGTTTTTACTTGAACATCCAACGCCATGGCTGGAACGCTTCCTTCGAAGGATGCACACCCTGAATTTAGACACATCCACAGCCAAGGAGGAACCTCCTTCCCAGGAGACACTTCCTGTTGGCACCTCTCACCTTCCTGCCTTCATGTAGCCGCCCGCCCATACCCAGATGCTGCTGCTCCTGTTGCTGTCACATTCTGCTGCTTGCTTCCACACTTGATGTTCACAGGGTCCAAAAGCTCTCACCGCCACTACATTCCCTGAAGGCCTTCGCTCCACCTTCAGCATCCAACCAAACACCTTTGCCCACTCTGACTCCGGATCAACTTCGCCTCCGCCACGCACACACACACACACACACCCACACACACACACACACACACACACACACACACACACTTACCTTCTCCAGTACCAGGGCTGTGTCTCAATTCAGGGTCTGCAGCCTTCGAAGCATGTATTTGAAGGCCAGTTGCGTCATAGCACTGCGCGAAGGCTTGTCCCAATTCACTAAAATTCGAGGAACGCTCCCAATGCGCCCTTGAAATGCTCCCTACTTTTAGCTGATTCGAAGGATGCACCGCTACTATCCTTCGCGTCCTTCTGTATCCCAGGATGCTTTGCGTGCTGCTGCTAAGCATTCTGGGATCCTGGGAAGTCAGCTGAAATGGCAGCATCTAATGGCAAAGACACAACATATAAATTTAAGTATTCAAATTTCACATAAAATATTATGTTTTTACCGTGGAGTTTTTACTTATTTGAACACTCAACGCCATGGTTGGATGGCGAACCAATGGTTAGCTTGTTGCTATAAAAACGTCACTTCCGGGGTTGGCCAGCGGTAGGGAACGGCGTTGACGCAACAAGGAAATATGTCGAAGGCTAGACTGTCCCATGTAGTTACCTTCCGGGGTTGGACAGCGGTAGGGAACGGCGTTGACACAACAAGGAAATATGTCGAAGGCTAGACTGTCCCATGTAGTTACCAGGGAGGCGATTTTGGGTTCGTCCTTCTCGGCCGGGTCCTTCGAAGGACCCGCCTTCCAACGGAGGACGCTTCCTTCGAGGATGTAAACCCTGAGTTGAGACACAGCCCAGGACACTCGCCCTTCCTCTTGTTCCTCTCCAAGTGCAGCAACAGTTGAGTTGATGGATGTAACCATGAGGTGGCGCTGTAGCAGTGAACAACACTTTACAGCACTGGACCAGTGTTCAGTTTGGTGGTACCTCCACCGAGGACATGAACCAAGACCAGGACCGGGACCAGCTCCTGGACCAGTGTTCAGTTTGGTGGTACCTCCACAGAGGGCCTGGACCTCTATAAAGATCTGGATGAGCACTAGGACCAGGTCCCGAACCTGGACGAGGATCTGCACCAGCTCCTTGACCAGCGTTCAGTCAGTTGGTACGTCCACACGGGACCTGGACCTGGACCAGTATCAGGACCAGTTGTTGGACCAGTGTTCAGTCTGGTGGTACTTCCACAGAGAACCTGGACCCATAACAGGACCTGGACGAGAATCAGGACCAAGTCCTGAACCTGGACCTGCACCAGGACCAGCGCCAGCTCCTGGAACAGCATCCAGTCTGGTGGTACCTCGACAGAGGACCTGGACCTGGACCCGGCCAGCTCCTGGACCAGCATTCAGTCTGGTGGTACCTCCACAGAGGGTTCAGGAACTGGATCAGGTCTTGAACCTGGACCAGGACCAGCTCCTGGACCAGTGTTCAGTCTGGTGGCAGAGGCCCTGGACCTGGAACAGGACATGGAACAGGACCTGGACCTGGATCAGGACCAGGATTAGGACCAGGACCTGGACCAGAACCAAGACCAGGACCAAGACCAGGACCGTGACCAGCCTGTGAAAAGTGTCGGGACACTTGAGGAGATGCAGAAGATGTGCGTGTAGCCTCCAGAGCTCGACTGAGCCCAAACACCAGAGAGAAACAGCACAATGTTTTCTACTGTACATACATGTTTTTCTAGCGCGCTGTGTAGCTGCCTGACTCTGTGACGTGATTGGTTGTTTTTCTTGTTCTTGTTCTTGTTGGTGGTGGTGGTGATTCTGCACTCATGTAAATAAAACTTCCTGTTTAACATCACCAAGGTGCTGCATCATGGTTGTTGAAGGTCAGCCTGAGGTCAGGACTCTTGCAGACAAATACCTCCAACTTTCTCACAATATCAAAGAAAACACTTTTTTTTTTGAAGAAAATCTTATGACATCAGTCATGACAAACACTGGCTGGGTCACAGCAGCTGGATTACCCAAATCCTCTGCTCAGACAGTTTCTTCTTTTGACTGTCATTCAGAGATTAAGTCTTTTTAGTGTCTCAAACTACAGCTGAACAATCTGACAGTTCGGACAATTTGCATGACATTGTGACAAGAACATCAAAGGAAGAATAAATTCATGTTAGAATTTAAACCACTCATTTGGTTTGAGTGGAAATGATATATCCACTCAAACCAAACAAAATGATATCTCACGTCCAACATAACAAGAAAATCCACAGGACACAATATATATAGCGAACAGGCACAAACAAAAACAACAAATACTCACAACAACAAATTGGGTTTGAAAAGCGAATGGAGGAAGCAAAACTTAAATATTTCTAACCCCAGACAGCACAAATACATCAATACAACAAAAACACAAAGTCACTCTCTAAAGCCCCTCTTTCCCACAATCATCTCATCTCATCTCATTTTACATCACGTTTCTCCTCCTTCCACTTATACATTTCAAACACTCCTTTTCTAAACTTCCTTTTAAATTGATTAACATTTTTACAGAGTTTAACCTCCACATACAAACTATTCCACTGCCACTCCTGTGGACACGGGTGGTGCCTTCTGGCCCGCCGTCACCCTCCATCCCCCTGGCTGTCGCTGCTGTTTGGGGGCCCTCTGGTGGCAGGGGTGGGCCCCCCCTGGCTGTGGGGGAAAGGACACCCTGATTGGGAGTCCTTCTTGGACACATAATAAGCCTTAATAATTTTATGGGTTAGTGTCTTCGGTTGTTGCCACCCGGCCTTCTGACCAAGTGAAATGGGGGTTTTAAATCAGCTGCTGGTTAGTTTTGTCGCCGAGGCCACCACACCGCACCACGCCAGGCAACAGCCCGGGGGGGAACCCGAGCACGGCACACCCCCTGCAAAGCCAGTTGGGAAGACGTCCAGAGTAGTAACCCCCCTGGCCAGAAGGCACCCGCCCCGTGAAGAGCCAGCGCAAGACGGCAGAGAGGCATATTTTGTTTTTGTTGAGAAACAAAATATTGACAGAAAAATACAGGAAATGGCATTTCAAAATTACAGGCAGTAATATAAAAGCAAAATACAAATAAAATATAAAATGGATGAGGGTCTCTATCGGCCTGCTATGCCGTTCCATCTGAGACCCCCTCCACTTTTAATCACACTATAGACATGTAGGGCCTGGGAGGGAGTCCTTGACCTTGCTAGCCCCTAATTTCAATTGCATCTTAGTCAAAATCCTCCGTGCCGTCTTGCCCTGGCTCTTTACGGGGCGGGTGCCCTCTGGCCGGGGGGCCTGCTGCTCTGGGCCTCTTTCCGACTGGCTTTGCGGAGGATGCACCGTGCTCAGGGTTCCCCCCCACCCGTTGCCTGGCGTGAAGCGGTGCGGCCTCGGCAGCGGCACTAACCAGCAGCTTACTTCCAGTGGCGCACTTTTACATTGTACACACACACACACACACACACACACACACACACACACACACACACACACACACACACACACAGTGGAGGGGCAAAGTGGCCTCCCCACGAAAAAGGGGATCTGGGCCGACCGGATTGAGGTGGTGGAGTCGAAGGAGGAGGCAGGCAACGTCAAGTACAGGACAAAAAAACTTTATTCCTTTAACCCAAAAAAAACCCCATAAATAAAGCAGCAGGAAAAACCAGGTTTCTCGGTCCCCTAGTCTCACAACAGACTAGCCAGCTCACTTTCCACACCAAAATGAGCCCCCTTTATGTCTGCCAGCAGCCTGTGGCCAATTGGGCCACCCCACTAACTGTGGGGACCTTGCAAAAATAAAACATTGCAAATAAAACCAATAACACAAAGAAATATACACTTCAATAAACACAACATACTTCCCCCTAAACATACAAACCCTTAAATACAAATAAACCCTACATTATCCCCTTAATTATCTATTAAAAAAAAAAAAACAACACCCCCCTTGACGGCAATGGGCTACGCCACTTAAGCCCGGCGCTCCATAAAACCCCACCCCTGCAGCGGCGCGCGCTTCCGCCCAGGAGCAGCGGAGCCGACCGGGACCGACCAAAAACAGCGTCTCTTCCGCTCGCTCTCCCGCGTGGGGGAGACAGTGAGAAGGGGAGGCGGAGATCGCTCACTTTCTCACATAGTTTATTGTCTTACTTACAGTTTTTTACAATCATCGCAACACAATGACCGATCCTTCTCACGTTTCCAAAACTGCTAACACACCAATGTAGAGGGGGAAGGTTGATTGATTAATTTAATCGATCAAACTCACGAAGGAGTAGAAACGGACATCAAAAAGAAATTAATAATTTTCATATTTATAATATTTAATATGATTTGATCGGGGCACCACCTGATTTTTGATTGTTGACGTCAGCAGGAAACGCCAGAATCAGTCTCAAATACCGTCTCCTTAACGGGGAATTCTTGACGATACACAGGGATCTGAACCACACTTTAATAAGTCAGTCAAACAATGACATCAGGCTTAATTTGCATTCATTTGTGTAACAATAGATGGTTCACACAGAACAGCATGACATGAATGTGATCATGAAGACACAATCAGCAACGAGCTGTGTGTGTGTGTGTGTGTGTGTGAGAGAGAGAGAGAGAGAGAGAGAGAGAGAGACTAAAGAAAACCTAAACTTGAGCTAAAAGTAACAAAATAAAAGAAGGAATATAAAAAGAGTTTCGTTTGTCGACTAGACTTGTGGCTAAGTCTAGCAAAAATAATTTGGCAGTTATTGGTTACACTGATACGACAACCAGACCAGTCGGATGAGCTTCTTCCAAGGTGGTCCTGGGAGTTTGTACTGTACCGTTCGGGTCCGGTACCGCGCAGGGAGCTTGGATTAGCACACCGACTGTAAAGGTGGAACTGCCCGTTCTGCTCTGTCCTGCAGGTGGCTTCACTGGCGTTTTGGCATCAGAGTAGAGTCTTTCTTCGTAACCAGTTGTAATTTTGGTGATCAAACGAATTACACGGCTTACGAGGAAGGAAAAACTGCTTGGCTGGTCCAAAAAGAAAAATCACAAAAATCACAATCTCGGGGTTGATGATGAGCCAGTTGAGATTGGGCAAAAGTTAAAATGAAAAATAATGGTCACTGGACGAAGCTGAGTTGTTTCTGCTACTGTCTTAAATTGGCCTTCTGCCAGAAATTAGGAAAAATTAAGTTGGCAAAAAATTAGAATAAAGAAAAATAACGAAGACAAAAACAGTAGACAAGACGACACTAAGAAAGACTAGACAACACTCAGGAAAACTAAAACACTAACTCTGAGACAAAGGAACTGAATTCACTGATATAAACTTGGAGAAGAGGGTGGTCTCTTGAACTCCAAGAACCAATGAAAAGGCTGTTCCAACACTAAAACTGATGGGTCGTCTTACACTATATGCATCTGATGAATATGTATGTGGTGTCGGGTTCGTTGCTGATAAAGAAAGAAAACAACAACCAAAAATGAAACAGAAGAACAACATGGAGAAATAAAAACAGGGTGATACTTTGTATGGTGGATACCTTACAACAGTTGAGGAAGATACAGCGTTCAAAGCACATTAAACCTTCAACACATATTTTATATCTTTTATATCTAAATACCTATCAACCTATCTAAGCATGCATACTAAAGCAGGAGTAATTTTATTTATATTTAAAAGACAACTGAAAGATTTAATAGATTTTGCATTCAGGCACTTATATGGGCACATATACAAATCTTCTATACCCGCTTATTCCTATTCAGGGTCACGGGGGTCTGCTGGAGCCTATCCCAGCTGTCTTAGGGCGAAGGCAGGGTACAAGGCAAGTTGCCATTTAATCGCAGGGCATATTTATATACATGAATAGATATATGTATCTGTTGTTGTCAATATTTAAAAGGTGTATTCATGGATTGAACAGTCGCCTAAGTGTAACATGGAAAACTGGTGATGGTAATGATAGGGATTATGGCAAAGCATGTAACATTGATATGAGGAAAACCGACGTGCAAAGTTTATTCAACTTTTAATCGATCACTTAGGAATCACTTTCGTAACCCCCCCTTAGGGGACACTCATGCTCCATCCGAAGCTTGAAAGCCTCCAGGCTTCCTTCAGGAGGAAATCCTAAATGTGTTAATTTTGAGGTTAGAAGAGTGATTCAAAGTCCATTTATACTTTATTTTTGATGGTGGTCGCAGATGACAGTTACTTCCAGATGTCTCTGAAAAAGGTAAAAAGGTTTTTAACATTGTCTGATATTGAGTTGTTCAGGAACCTGCCTGCCTGGAACCAGGTCGTCTGAGAAAGCTTCGGAGTGGACTCCCAACAGTGATTTGTGGGTGAAAGTGTTCTTCCTAGAGCGGGTGTTTTACGGCTTTAAGATTTTAAGTAGGAGATGGTCGCAGAGAGAGAAGCATCACAGCCAATCAGGTACCACCTTTAGTTCACGGAAGGCCATGCTGCAATAAATTCCAATTGTCCTGCTGAAAAACATTAGGTCCAGATGTGGCACTACACCAACACACCTACAACACACAGGCCAGTTATAAATTAATGCGATCTACCGATTGACTGCGAAGTTAGTTTTGAGAGTTGCAAAGATACTTAGCGTGATTCCCCCCACCCGACCCAACGATACTTTCCCAGGACTTTAATGCCAGCAACCCCCTCCCCCCGCTCAAATAAACTTTCCTGTGACTTTAACGCGATGTTCCCCTGGTTGACAAAACTTCCGTGGCCCTCCGACACGATTCAGGTTTGTCATGTGGCCCCTTGCAAAAAACGAATTGCCCACCCCTCTCAGAGACCCTCCATCTCCACGCTGAGAAGAACTCCTCAGTGGGGTTGATGAAGGGTGAAAGAACCAGAAACACCCTCCTGACTTCACATAGCTGACTAGTTTGCATAACTTCAATCAGCTGCTTTTCAATGACAATTAGAAAAAACAAGAGGTAATTTATCTGAATCTATAAAGTGAACAGCTGCTCACTTCAACTTTAGCCTATTGATTCAATTTAGAACATGAGGTTATCTGTTCTGACATACCGTGTGAAAGCATTTGTGAATTTGTGAGTTAAAGTCAATTGTTTTGGCCTTGGTCGAGCTTGTTTGGAAATGTGTCCACTGCATGCAGTTTGTGTCAAACAAACAAGAAATGTTTTAATTTTATAAGTCACACAGGCTGATGTTGTACAAACTGTGTGAAGAGTTTTAATGGAATTTGTTTTTGGACAATTGTAAAAAACTACATTACTTGAATTAGTTCATTAATGGATAAATAACTATGCAAATGAATGTTTTGCTTTGATTTTTTATGTATGTTTTGTTTTGTTTTGTTTTGTTTTACACAATACATGTATATTGTTGCCATTTGTTCTCTCTTCCCACTCTCTCCCCCTCTTGCCCCTCACTTATATCCCCTTTCTACTCTCTTTTTCATTCCCTATCACTCCGTCAGTCCAGTCATGGCCAGAATATCACTCATCCATAACAATATAATAAAACCACTCAACACGTAGTTGGTAGAAGAACCGCCCTTCAGAACGTGACATGGCTCAGGAAGTCCGGATGGTCTCTAATAATTCTTTGGTGGCAAACTGCTTTATTCACCACGTCCTCCAATAATGCCCATATTTTCTACACCTCTGTGCGCATGATTTAGTACTGATCGATATAAATGAATGTGTTGTTCGTCAAAACCGCTTCAGTAATTGTTCCCCAACATAACCAGTGAGTTTTGCCAACGGACCAACTAGTGCAGAAATGTACACACGCCTGTTTGAGACTTGACATGAAGGACACGGTCAAGTCACTTTTTCTACATCCGAACGTGAACATCGAAACGGGCGTACAATGGGTTTTTGCGTGTACGTACCTTTTGTACATGAGGCCCTGTAGGGAAGCAGCGCTGTAGGGAAGATCTATGCAGCTGCTCTGTCCCTGTCTCTCTCAACATTCGTGACCCCCATGACCCTGAGTGCAAGAAGAAGCGGGTATTGAAAATTGAAGGATGGGTAATATAATATAATATAATATAATAAATCGCGAGTAATCGCACTCCAATCTGGGAGTTAATCGCGATTAAAATGGCTCATTTGAAGTCTGCCGAAGGCATTCCAAATATGTGTGTGCAACATAAATAATGACCAGAAGTAAGTCCTTGAGGACGGGTTTCTGTTTATTTTTCAAAAGAAACATGCATAGTAGTCAAGTTGGCTGGGGCGACATGTAACCATCAGGCAATTTGACACACAGGTCTGTCTTATGTGGACAAAGTTCTTTCATGAACTAACTGGAATGACCAACAGAGGGTGCAACAACACCATGCAACGGAATCCACGTCAGCTGGCGTTTGATGTACACGTGTTCCGATCAGCGCATTGCTTACGCCACCCCAGCTCGGACAGACTGGGCCAGGCATAAAAAAAGAAAAGAAAAAAAAAGCATCCACGCTAAACTATTCATTGCTTGCTTCACTATTGTGGCGGCCGTGGGAATCACATCCAAAAACGTCTCAAATCGTTTTGTACAGTCAGAATACAAATACAAATACTATGCATTGATACCAAATACAAATACAATGTATTGATAGCAAATACACTGTACCTGATCAATGGACTCATTGACAGAATAATGACTTACTGAGGCCTCTGTTCCAAACACCACAAGACAAGTTCACCACCTTGTGGACGGACACCTGAAGAGTTGAGCTGCTCAGCGGAGCCGAGGGCTACAGTTCCCTGTTCGGCCGCCAGAGGGCGACAATGACTGACTCATTTTCTCTGTTTGAACTCCGTGGCTGTGATCACGTTCTTGTACTGCTCCTAAACATAGGCTCTCTGGGGGACGAGGTTGGGCGGCAGGGAGCGGGGCTTCGGCAGCCTCGTGAACTCATGACGACTTCACATGACAGTAGTTGTTCCCTAGAGCTGGAGCTGGACCTGGAGGAGCTTCCTGACATTCCCAAACACACAGTTCCAGGAAGCGAGACAACATCATGGAACCACATATGCATTGTGTTGGAGAGAATACCCCCACTACCCTGTTTCCTCCTCCGGCAGAGCGCTACGTGCTGGACCTGCTGCTCCTACTGCTGTTGCTGCTGCTGCTCTGGTGTTTCCAGTGCAGCGACACAGTTTCCTTTCACATAACTGCACCATCCACAATCCACCACACACACACACACACACACACACACACACACACACACACACACACACACACACACACACACACACACACACACACAGAGTTGCCACAGTAACACCCCTCCTCGCCCCGGCTGTGACAGAGAGACATTGGGCTGCAGAGAGAGAGAGAGAGAGAGAGAGAGAGAGAGAGAGAGAGAGAGAGAGAGAGAGAGAGAGAGAGAGAGAGAGTTATTAACCCTTCATTTCCCGGTTGTCAAAGAAAGTTGACTTTTCTTTTTGGACGTGAACTGATCTGTTGTGCGTCGGCGCAACACAAGTGTGTGTCTGCAGTTTCCCGACAGGTCCATAGACACTTACACAGACACACAGACTCAGTATGAAGTCCAGGTTCTGCATTTCAGTCACTGCTCCTGCACTTCCTGTCGGAGCTGCACGGCAGTGAAAGAGTTAAAGGTGTGGAGGGGAAAACATTCCAACCAGAACGAGCAGCACACACACACACAGAGAGGTGGAAAGTGGGTGGGACGAAGAGTTTCCACAGTTTTCTCTCCAGCTGAAGTTCCTTCAGTTGATTTTTGAGGAGCCAGTGGACATGGTGACCACGGAGAGCCACCAGAGCCAGGACCTGGTCGTCCCCACCCTGGACCAGGACCAGGTGGACCAGTTGGACCAGCAGGAGGAGGGGAAGGGCCCCGGGACGGTACCTCATGGTCCCGTCAATGCCATCACCGTCCTCACGCTGCTTGACAAACTGGTCAACATGCTGGACGGCGTCCAGGAGAACCAGAGCAGGATGGAGGTGGGCCTCACCCACACACACACACACACACACACACACACACACAAGTTCACCAGGTCCTGACGTCCCTGAATGTCTCAGGCTTTTGACTTGACTTGAGTCCGATCTGTTTCACAGCAGCAAAACCAGGTCAATTTCCTGCTGTTGGACCTGGACGCTGCTGCTATCCAGCTAACTAGCCAACTAGCTGAAACTAAACAGAACTTCTAGCCAGCTAACTGAAGCTAAAGAGAACTGCTAACCAGCTAACGAGATATAAACAAAGCTGCTAAGCAACTAACTGAAAATAAACAGAAGCTAAACAGAGCTGCTAAGCTGCCAGCGAGCTGAAGCTAAACACAGCAGCTCATTGGCCAGTAGTGGGGTGTAGCTGAGCGCTGGTCCTGGTTTCAGACCAAGCAACACCTTCATTGGAATCAATCATGTCCAGCAAGTTTCTGGTCTTTGACTCTGAGGGGCGTTGACATCTTTGAGCCTCTTGAGTGACCACTTCCTGTTTTGGGGGAAGTGGAGACTGAGACCAGAGACAATGGAACTTCTCCAGCATTGTTACCTGTTACCCTGTTAGGCTGTCGTTGTCGTCCGGCAACTCACTCAAACTCTCTGAGACCACAATACATAAGACCAAAAATACAAGGGCGATGGCTCCCTCTGGCTCCCTGCTCTCTGATCAGTCAGTCTTGTTCTCAGCACCACCAGGTGGAGATGGAGGGCGTGGTCAGGGGCATCCAGGCCGACATGACCAAGTTGTCCAAGAGCCACAGCACCACCTCCAACACCGTCAGCAAGCTGTTGGACAAGAGCCGCAAGCTGTCCGTCACCATGAAGGAGGTGAGCAGAGCGCCCCAGCTGGAAGCTAGCGGTACTAGCAACAATGTCTGGGAGGAGGCAGAGCTACTAACTGCTGTCTCTGTAGGTCCGCGAGAAGATGGAGCGTCAGGGGGCCCAGGTGAAGAAGCTGGAGGCCAACCACGCCCACCTGGTCAGCAGGAACAACTTTAGGGTCCTCATCTTCCAGGTAGGTCAGAGATCAGAGGTCAGAGGTCAGAACCACACCAGTAAGCCTTCTCCAAGAGAGAAGAAGTTCTCCTGAAGAACACTTCCTGCTGCTGAGTGTGGTGACCTTGAGCAGCGTAACCTTGCAGAGCGTGACCTTATGTAGTGCTTAAACTTCCTGCGCCTAAGCTGCCAATAAAAGCCACTGAAGGTCAGAGGTCATGGCAATCTGCTGAATGTGGAGCAGTCAGCGTCATGCCTGCTGCTCTGACAGTTCACCCTTAAGGCGACTGGCAGTACTGCAGCGGTGGGGCGTCAAGGTCAGGGGTGAGCAATTCATTTTTGTAGGGGGCCACATGAGAAACCTGAATTGTGTCAGAGGGGCCACACCAACATATAAATATACATATGTATGTATATATATGTATATATATGTATATATATATATATATATATATATATATATATATATATATTTATATTATATTATTTATATATATATATAAATATGTGTGTTTGTGTGTGTGTGTGCGTGCGTGCGTGTGTGTGTGTATATATATGTATGTATATATATATATATATATATATATATATATATATATGTGTGTGTGTGTTGATACATGTATGTAAACATCTCTATTTAAATAGACTATGTGAAATTGTGGCGTAACGGTCAAAGAAGAAAATACTCCCGACAGGAGTAACAAATAAAAACAAACATTGCATCAACGCAATTTATTTTTCAACTTGTTGAGCTCCACAAACACTGAAAAACTTTATCACCTTAAAGTCCAACATTTTTCCACATCCGATTTAGACAACTTGCCAGCTTGTCCCATTTCACTCCTAACTTGTCCAAACATGCGTTTACCTCTGTGAACAAGTCACTCCTAGTGGTAGTCCCTCCCTTTCATTGATGCCATGGCTGCCAACTCCTTCGTGATGTGAAAGTCTGCAGTTATACCACGTAAGAAGATGTGTTGTTGGGCTTTGTCACGAACATCGCAGCTCTCATCCAAAGCCAGAGAAAAATAGTCAAAGTCTGTTCTTCAGCTGAAGCTCCGAGTTTCCAGCGATGTCCTCGACCCGCCTTGTTACAGTACATCGCGAGCGTGGCACAGTCACAAATGCTCCCTTTTCTCTGAGCATATCAGTGCAACAGAGTCCAATAAGCCCTACTTGATAAACCCTCCATCGCTATCTCTAATTTTGGGCGATTTTGTAAGCAAGTTGCAGTTTTGTTAGCAACGCATCAGACTCTTGCATGTGCGCTTCATAAGACAGACTTCTGTATTCATCCTCATGTTTGGTCATGTCGTGGCGATTCAAATTGGAATCATTGAACGCAGCAACTTGTGTACCACAAATTAAGCACACAGCTTTACCTTCAATATTCTGTAAAGAGGTTCTTGGCAGTCCGTGTCTTGTTGAAAACATGGCATTCGTTATCAACCTTTCTTTTCTTGGCGTGAGCTGACACCTCGAATGTAACATAGCTGGCGTCACTTGTCGCTGCTCACCTCATTGCTCACCACTCACGCATGTGTGTCCATATGGAAGTAGTACGAACGAAACGGTTTTCAAAATAAAAGGAACACAGTTGTATTGTCTGTGTGGTGTACATTTTTTTAATAGCCTACATACTCTAAATTATGATTTGCCTCATGCGGGCTGGACAGTGACGCACAAAGTAATTTCTCTGGTCTGGTCAAGGTCGTTCCTGGCTCTTCTCACTGACACCAAACATTCCGACACTTCCCAAACATTCCGACATTTCTCCGAGGGCGTGGTGGTCCGTTAGAATGGTGGTCTCCACAGCAGCAGAGGCAATCCAGGCCCTTTATCAGCTAACCTTGAAGACACACTGAAGTCTAAAGCAGATCTTCAACCAGATTCCTCCCACAGGTTCCTCTAGAGTTCCAGGTTCCCCAGGGATCCTCCTCCAGTTCTCACTCGGCCTTCATGTCCCTCAGGAGGAGAACGAGATCCCTGCCAGTGTTTACGTCAAGGATCCTCCTCCATTCCCCCGTGACGAGATCCTGGAGGAATGTGAGGAACTGGCACCAGGCACTGATGGCGCCCAGGCCCAGGAGGGGGCACTGCAGACCATCCAGCTGTCGTCGGATGAGGACGTGGGTCTGGAGGCAGACCTGGAGGAGGATGACATCCCGCAGCAGGATCTGGAGAACATGGAGAGATCCAGAGCGGAGAAGCTAAAGCTCTCCAGTCTGAAGAAGGTGAGCAGTTCAGTCAGACGGTCCAGATGGTCCAGAGGTCTAACAGGGCATCTGTCTCCAGGTGGACAGTCTGAAGAAGGCCTTCTCCAAGCACAACATCGAGAAGAAGATGACCAAGATCGGGACAAAGATTGTCTCCCAGGAGCAGCGTGAGAAGATCAAACAGAAAACGTCCAGTCTGAAGGTTTCTCCTCTGACCTTCAGCATCAGGAAGGTACTGACACCTTCATCCACACAGACACTCCAGAGTTCAGCTGGAGCTTCTCCAGTCGAGTTCACATAGGAAACCTTTTCCTGGATCAGATTCAGAGAAACACTCTCTGAAGGTCATGAAGGTCCTCCTGGAATCACATGATCCATCTCCCTCCTGGGCCTTCAGTCAGTGTTTCCTCTGAGAGAAGCTTTCTGTTCCTCCACTTCCTGTCTGAACTCTGACCTCTGTTCCAGCTTCGCAGCAGCTCCGACTCCCAGCCGACAGACGAGAACCTCCAGGCCGACGACGTTCAGCAGCAGAGCCCAGACCAGGGCGTGTCCTTCACCGAGGTCCACGCCCAACTGGCTCCAGAGGGGGGTAGGGAGGAGGGGGTAGGGAGAGTGGAAGAGGTGGAGGTGGAGGTTGGGGCGGAGTTCAAGGAGGAGGAGGAATATGAAAGAGAGATGGAGAAGGGAAAAGCCGAGGAGGCCTCAGCAGTAGAGCAGGACCTGTCGCTGGTCTCAGAAGGTGTGAGTGAGGAGTACGCTCTGTCCTCCACCGTGCTGCATGAGGAGCTGAGGGGAGCAGGAGAAGAGAAGGAGGTGAAGGAGGTGGAGGAGGAAGGGGGGAGCAGCAGGACCTGAAGGAGTTCCTCCAACAGTAGATTCAGCAGATTTTTTTAAAAGAAAGTCTTTGAATGTCCTGAATCACCAAAATTCCAACTGAAAGAATTTACAACAATTTTAAAAAGCCGCCTTTATGGAAACTTTTAATACTTTTTCTGTAACTTCAAATTGTGACTGACCTCTGTGAACGTACCATTTCTGACCAGTTCTTTGGCCTGAAGAATCCAATAGCTCCACTCAGCAGGAGCAAGTCCCGGTGGAACCTGGAGACGGCCAAGAAGCTGCTCATTCTAGTAGTTATTATCCACACCAGTGGCTTCCACCTGCATTCCTCTAGAGTTCCTCTTGTGTTCCTGAAGGCTTCCTGAGATGTTGGAGGAACTTGAGCTAAGACCAGGCCGACCAATCACATTATCACAGAGTTCTCACAGAGGAACTGATGATAATTTATCATCCATCAATCAAATCACTGAGGATTTGTTGCTGCTATGAGTCTTCAGAGTTTCACTATCGTTGGTCAAAGCTTCTAACAACCAGCAGCTTGTATTAAATTTTCTTCTTCTTCTTTTCTGAACGATGCTAGCTTCCTGCTGCCAAAGAGCACTTCCTGTTTCACATAGTGTACCTGTGAGAGTCCCGCTCATCGGGTGTGTGGAATCACAAATTAAAGTCTGAAGCACCTGTCTGTCTCTGTGTCCGTTTCACTGACTGACTGACTGTCTCACTGACTGACTCACAGACTGGCTGGCTGTCTGTCTGACTGACTGTCTGAATGAGGTCACATGATCACAGGTGTCACATCATGAAATCAACAGAAACAACAACAACATCAGTTGATCTGGACGTCCTGAATCTAGGCAGCTGAATACTGAGCATGCTCTCTGAGTGCAGCTCAGTTGGTCTCATGACCAGCTAGTCACATGACCAGCAGCCCAGAGTCCAATGAGCAGAACTCCAAAGAGTCAACAAGGGGGAGGCACTTCTCCACCTTCAACTTCCCGTTGAGGAGGGAAGGAGGTCTGGATCAGCAGAGGAGGGTGTTCTCCTCCAGGGCCAATCAGAGGGCTGTGGGTGTGGCCTCCTACTACCTCAGCCAGCAGCCATGAGGGGGAGGAACCTGCTGAGTCTCTTCAAGTAGTCAGAGGGAGAAAGGTTCAAGGACTAACATCACCACGAGGAGGAGGTCAGGCTGAAGATTAAAGATGGGCTCCACAGCACCCCTTGGCCTCTCGCTGGTCTCCCTGCTGTCTCTGCTAGCATGTAGCCTGCAGCTAGCTGTAGCCCTGCTGCTAGCACGGTGCTACGGCGGCCGCAGCTCTAGGGTGGACTGGTGGGTCCTACTGTGGCTCTTCTATGACATCATCGTTCACCTGACCCTGGTAGGACCAATCAGGAGCAGGGAGCCCCACCACCACCTGTCTGTCTGTCTGTCTGTCTTACTGTCTGACTGTCTGACTGCCTTTCCACCAGGAGGGGCCATTTGTCTACATGTCTCTCGTGGGGACAGTGGAGTCATCTGAAGGTCCTCTTGCTGAACTCTGTAAGTCCAAGAGGAGGGAGAGGAGGAAGAAGAGACTCGTCCAACTTTACTGCATCCTTCTCCTCATCCCTCCTCCTCCTCTTCATCCCTCCGTCTACAGGGAAGGAGTACGGCAAGGCAGACAGCCGCTGGTTGACCTCCGACCCCACCATCGTCGCCATCGAAATCCTCACTGTTGTCCTCGACTCCCTGCTGGGTCTGCTGCTCATCCACGCCTTCTCAAGGACAAGCACTACAGGTAAAACAACCAGGAAAACTACAGCAACACTACAGGTGAAACTAGTGCAGTACTACAGTACAACAACTACTGCAGGACTGCAGCACTGCAGCTGATAGCCCTCCAACAGGTGGCGCTGCTGAGGAACTCCAGTACTCAGACTGCTGTTGTCCTCCAGGCACTTCCTGCAGATCGTTCTGAGCGTGTGCGAGCTGTACGGTGGCTGGATGACCTTCTGTCCTGATTGGCTGCTGGGCAGCCCTCACCTGGACACCTCTCACTGGATGCACCTGTGGCTCTACCTGGTCTTCTTTAACGGGCTGTGGGTCCTGGTGCCACTGCTGCTGCTGCTTCAGTCCTGGGGGTCTCTGAGGCGCCTGCACCACCTCCAGCACCAGCCACACAGGAAGACGAAGTAGCGGGAGGTCAGGGGTCACAACCCTTTGCACTCTTACCACCAATGGCGCCACCACGGGGTGGCCAGGGCCCCCCCTATAAATTTACTGGCCACCCTACTGGCCACCCCACTGGCCAGTATAGATTGTAGTAGGGTACTGACCGTTTCATCCGAAATGCGCAGCCAGCCAGGCAAGCCGTTTTTGATCTTCCCTCACAAAAAACTGAACTCGGCTCTAATCAGAGCGCTCCCATCGGCTCGGCTCCCTCTGCTCCGATCGGCTCAGCTCCGATCGGAGCCGAGCCTCAGTAAGTCAAAATAAGCCATAAAGTCAAAATATTCTTTGGTAGAGAAAGAGGGAGAAGTATGCGTCGTAACGTGTGCTTTTTAAGTGCTAAATAGTGCTGCTACAGCACCCGTTAGAGCAGCTTTTTGACGGGTTTTTGACATGTATAACTGAGTTACGTAGCTAACGTTAGCTGCTGCTTGTTTATGTTATGTCAGTCATTTTCAGACAATGAAGAGAAAGTCCACAGACATGTCTTCTTAATTTAAGAAGAACATTAGAACAGGAGAGAAAGAGACGACAAGGCAGCAACAGAGGCTTAGTGAGGAGGGGGAGGAAAAGGAGGAAGAGGAGGACGGAGTAGAGGAAAAGACAGAGCAGGATACACATCCAGCATCAATAACAGAGCCAGAAGCCAGGCAGGACTCAACAAAAGCAGTTGCTCGACCTGTTCCTGGTGAAATTATGACTGCTTGGCCTTAATAATGAAATTGACGGCTAGCCTAGATAGTATCGTCATCTGGAGAAATGTATGTTTTGTTTAGTGTGTTTCCATTAAATTACAAATCATGACATAATCAATTAAAGCTTGTTTATTGATAGTTGAGTTTCATTAGTCTGAATAGAAATACCTACAGGCTATTATTACAGTAGAAATACCTACAGGCTATTATTACAGCTATAATTGATAATTACTTTTGAGAGGGACTAAATATTATTATTATTATTATTATTATTATTATTATTATTATTATTATTATTATTATTATTATTATATTATTATTATTATTAACACCATTATTATCAGAATAACTGATTTGCCTCTGGTTTAGCATAGATATCTCCCAGTCAAGAGCAGAGCAGAGTCTGTGCACATTAGATCATTAGTAACATTAAATGTAACACAATAAACCAAAGTATATCAGTAGGCATTTCTTTAAGTCTTTCTGATAGTTTACTACTGGCTGGTTTACTACAACGGTATAATGACATCCTGAAATTATGACTTCTAGTTATGGTGTGCCACCCCAAGATTTTAAGTGTCCCGATCTGACCACCCCTATGAAGATTTTGTGGAGGCGCCACTGCTGATCACAACATGGAGCCGGGACCTCAGTGGCTGTGTCTCAATTCAGGGTCTGCTGCCTTCGACGCCTGCATTTGAAGGCCAGTTACGTCACAATACTGCGCAAAGGCCTGTCCCAATTCATTAACATTCGAAGGATGTTCCAAATCCGCCCTTCAAATGCGTCCTCCTTTTATGGGGTGGATGCATCACTACTGTCCTTTGCGGCCTCCCGTATCCCAGGATGCTTTGCGTGCTGCTGAAAATCATCCTTGGATCCTGAAAATGGCGACATCTACTGGCAAAGACGCGACATATAAATTTAAGTATTCAAATTTCACATAAAATATTACATTTTTACCGTAGGTTTTTTTTTTTACTTATTTGAACATCAAACGTCATATAACATATTATTTATATGTATATATTTTTTATATTTAAATAAGATGTTATTTAGTTAAAATATGTGACTGCTAATACTGAGTAATGGTTAGCTTGATCCTATGGAATCCTAGGAACGGCGGTGATGCAACCAGGAATGCGCCAAAGGCTAAACCGTCCCATTTGGTTACTGGGGAGGCGGGTTTGGTTCGTCCTCTGAAGGACCCGCCGGCCGACGTAGGCTGCAGACCCTGAATGACACTGTGACTGAAACACCTCTGACTGAGGACACGGTGAAGGTCCGAAGGAGCAACAGCTCCCCCTGCTGTTACTCCACAGTACTTCAGGATTACAGGGATTTGGAGTTTTGTTTTGAGACTGTTCCCCTGAACTCATCAAGTCCTCCTCTGCAGCTGGCAGCAGGAGATGATGTCATCAGTGTCTAAGCTTTGATTGGCTGCTCAATGATTTAGGACCAAGTTCGACCTTCAAATGAGCTTAAATGACCTTCGTGTTTCAGAGTAACGGCCCAAACATTTGCCATTTAAATAAAGTTTTTATTAAATATAAATAAAGCCCCCCGACCCTCGGTCCTCCTCAGGTCTTCTTGATCAGCTTGCTGACGGACATGAAGGCCTGCTTTAGGCCCAGCCCCTGGAGGGCGCTACAGGCCTGGATCTCCCACAGCCGGTCAGTGTAAGAGGGCAGCCGAAGCTGAGTGGAGATCTTTGAGGGTGGATGAAGAGGAGGAGGGGGAGGCAGCGGTGGAGGAGTAAAAAAGTACAAATATTTTGTTACTACGCTCATGTACATTTTTCAGGTATCTGTTCTTGACTCGAGTATTTCTTTTTCTGACAACTTGTTACTGTGTCTCCCTATGTTTGTACACAGATATGTGTACTTTTTGATTCTTACAATGAAAAAACACGCCTTTTTTGTGTTTAAAACTGTTTCAAAGATACAAATTCTGTTCAGTCATTTCCAGTAGTTTCTGTTCGAAGTGGAGCCACTTGAACTCTGCTCTTGTGTAGTTCAATAGAAAAGTGCATCATGTTTTTGAGGGACATTATTTTAGGAAATCCTTGGCTTTGGGGTCACTGGGGTCACTTCAGTCCACATTATTTTGAGACAAATTTTTCTTTTTTTTTGGGCAAAATTAATGTTATTAATGCAAATGCAAAATTAACAAGTAATGGCAAAAAATATACTTTTTACTTAAATACATTTTAGAAACTGTACTGTCTTACTTTTACTTGAGTAAAGAAGTTGAATAAGTACTTTTACTTTTACCAGAGTAGTTTTTTGTTTTTTTTAACACAAGTATCCATACTTTCACTTATGTACACAGTGTGAGTACTTCTGGGTACCTCTCGGATGGTCATGGAGTCCGGCAGGTCCTTCTTGTTGGCCAGAACCATGACAGGAACGTTCCTCAGCTTTTCATCCTTCAGGATCTTCTTCAGGACCTTCTGGGCCTCTGGCAAGCGGGACGGCTCACTGCTGTCCACCACGAACACTAGAGCCTGGCAGTCGTCCAGGTAGAACCTGAAGAGGAGCGGAGAACATGACCTCATGGAGGCGGGTCAGGGGTCAGGAGTGGGGAGGTGAGGTTACCTCCAGTTGGCCCTCATGCTCTGCTGGCCTCCAACATCCCACACCGTCAGAGATGTCTTCTTGTCCACATCCAACGTTCCCACGTTGAACCCGATGGTCGGAGACGTTTCCATCAGCTGAGGGAAAAAAAAAATGACAGAGAAACATTTTCACCTGTTGACCAATCAGGAAGGTGCAGCACCTGGGCAGGACTCACCTGTCCAGTCAGCAGCCTGGCCAGCAAGGTCGACTTCCCAGCACAGTCCAGGCCCACCAAGACCACCTGGACACACACACACACACACACACACACACACACACACACACACACACACACACACACACACATACACACACACACACACACAAAGCCAGAGGACGTTCAGAGTTGGAGGCAGGTCAAACCAGTTAGCGGTTAGCTGTTAGCAGTTAGACATGACCCTAGCCCATGTCTTAAAAAAAAAATCCATGATGTTAACTAGTATTAAAATCAACACAATAAAAAAAAACAAGTTCAGTTGTTGAGTCACTCACCTGAGCAGAAGTGCAGCTGCTGGTCTGACCCATCACTTTTCACTCTCAGACTGGTAACTTCCTGGTCCAACAGCGTTCAGCTGTGCTCAGATTTACTCATCAGTCGTCCAATGGGGGAGCAGCATCCATTCAGAGTGAGTCGGGTAACTGCAGAACAGGTTGGACCACATATTTGTGTCCAGGTGAGGGTTGTGATTCACCATCATGGCAACTGGAAGTAGCTCCAGGGTTATCTCAGTAAGCAGTCACCGCCAACAGAAACCAATAGTTATTCCACTGAACGCTACATATTGTTATCACATTAGACCACTGTCATTATTTCAATGTTTGGAATCATTTATTTTCAATCATTATAGATAAATTAGTTGAGGTAATGTTGCAATCATTTGATCATTTATAACATAACTTATACTTTCCCATGCATCATATATAAAAAATACACATCCCATATAAACATGAATACACACCAAAGAGTAACATGAGGTTCTTTTTGTGACTGTTGACGGTCCTGTCACTATGCCTCCAGTTGGTCATGTGCCCTGGCTACTTGTCCTAGGGGACATCCCTTTGGCCAAGTGTTTAGCGTGCATGACTATTACCTGGGAATCTGGGGTTCGAAGCCCGCCCGGGCCCTTCTTGGCTTGCCACATTTTATTGAGGTTTTTATTTGAACCCTCACCCCTCACAAGCTGCAAATGGTTAGTTTATTATTTTTGTACATTTATTTCAATTCAATGTCATTGTGATACCTACTATCTGTTTTTGTTGTTTTTTTTTTTAATTCTATCTTCATTTGGAATGGACAGGGAAATTGCACATTAACAACAGAATTAAAGATGATATAGATTAAAGTCCTTCCATTTTTTTGTTTATGTCCTGGTATCTTGCACTCCTGGGAAAACAGCAAACTTCCTCTTTAAGCCTGTACCAGTAGAATGACAAATACTACTTTGTAATAATATTTTGATACAACATAAATTTGTGAGATAAACAGTTCACAAGAACAGTGAACAACAAATAGGAACCAGAGGGTCAACCGCTGCCACAAAAATGAAAAAAAAAATTAATAGTAATAATGATATATTATATACATGTATATTGTATATACATGTATATATAACATACTAACCATACAAAAATTAAATCAGTAAATTGGAAGAAAAAAATACCATACCAGTAAGATCATGAAAAATCTGCTCTCATGGGGGTTAAAAATAAAATTCATTTATTCCAGTTTTGGTAGAATTTGTCTTATTGAATTCACAATTGACAGGTCAATTTTTCCATCCTAAAAAATTCTCGGATGGTTCCAAACCAGTCATCTAGAGTAGGTGGTGTCTGGGCAAGCCATTTCGTAGTGATGGTCTTTTTACTCGCCACCAAAAGCAATTGCAATAATTTAATATCTCGCCTATATTTCAAAAAAAGTAACGTGACCTAGATACAAGGGCTCAAAATTAAGAGGTATTTGGGTGTTAAAAGCTGCGCTTAATGAAGACTGAATATCCTTCCAGAACAGAGGCAATTACTCTAAGACTGCAAGGGAAGCTCAGCTTCCCCTAAAATGTCAGAAAATCAGTGCTGGTCAAATATGTACTGTTTGTACATTTCATTGACTAAATATGCGATATAACACGTTCATCTTTTGTTCAGTGTGACGGGACTTTCTTCTCATTCATCCCTGCAGTGTCACAGTGCTGAGACCATGTAGACGCTGAGCGTCTATTGAATTCAGTGGGGAGCATGGAGTGGGTTGTTCCACTGCAGCGAAACTTGACGGTCATTGGATAAATGCTGGGCTTTGTCCCGCCCATCGGACGCTCAGCGTCTCTGGGGGTCTATGGGGCAGTGGGCTGGCCTCGGCTGGCCCGGACCAAGTCCCCAGAGTCCAAGATGGCGTCCCATTTATTTCAATGAAGTTGCTCACCCAGCACATGGGTCCAAAAAAGTTTTTGACTTCCGCATTGATGGGATAATAGAGCATGCACAGTTGTGTCAGTCTGGAAACCGTCACTGACAGACGTGCGCGCTCACAAACCGTACAAACGTGGAAATGTATGTATTTTTGATGGAACAACTGACGATGTTGTTTCGAAATTTTATAAATAATAATAATAATAACTATTCAGAGAGACAAAAAGTCTAGGAATAGAAATATGCAATAAAAAGGTTATATTATAAAGCATGAGTTTGGTAGGAGGTGTCCTGCCAGCCATTTTACAGACTGTTTCTGAAAGACATGGAGTTGGACAGTGCAATACCTCAGCTGTACAAACTTGTCATTAGTGGCAATGATTGGAGCTACATCTGCAGGTGTAGAGAGGAGCTTCTCCTGTTTAAAGCAGCTCAAGTCTTGAACCCGCAACACAATGGGCTAAGGCAGTTTAAGCAGCCTAGCTCTGCTGGTCATTTTCTTGAAAGCAATTGAAGGTAGAATTTACGTATAAGTAAACGAATGATGCATTTTATGATGTAGGCTGAAAATGAGCTTCCCCTCCTTGAAAGACCAGCAGTCTTTCAAGGAGAACCTTTCCAGAACCCTTTCAATTTGGGGCAGTCCCAAAAGATATGATAGTGGTTAGCTACTGTCGATCCACATTGCCTCCAGCATGACATGTTTGTGCCTTTATATTTTTCTTGTTGTGGTGTCTTGAAGTATGTAATGATGTTCTTCCAGCAATGTTCTCTCCAAACCATGGATGTTGACCATTGAAATGACCATATGTTGCCCCAAGTCTCCTCAGAGATCTTCATCCCTGTCTCCTTTTCCCATGTATCTTTTATGTATAGCATATTGTGCTTGGTGGCATGGGATGTAGCTGTGTACAATTTAGAAATGGAGGTGGGTGGGGTCATTGTCAAGGCATTTTTCAGGATGTGGAAAAATTCTGATTCAACATCTGAGAGGCCTGTCATTTTACATTCACAGTTGATGTAGGAACGTAGCTGCTGATATCTATGAAAATCATTTTGTTGCAATCTGTGTTTTTCGTGCAGAACATCAAAGCTGTGTACAAAGTTTTTTTTTAGTGAGTGACAAGAATGTTGTGAGACCAAGTGTTGACCACGATTTAAAGCTGGAGTCATGTCTGTGTAAAATCAGAGTCAAAAGCAAACCATCTAAACAGCCTCAGCATTGTGTGTATGTCACATGCAGCACTCATAAAATCCTGGAACACTTTAATAGTTCATGGTTGTCCAACATGATGTCACTTTAAGACCCGGCTCAGGTCACTTTTCACCTCCTCCTTATTGGCTTTTCCACCCATCACTCACAACACCTGAGCCAATCAGATGCTGAGATCTGTCATCCTTCCTGTTTGCTGGGTGGAGGAGGAAGTGACACCACACCACCTGTTCATTCATTACTCACCAAGCCATCCACCTGAAGCAGCAGAACCTCTCAAACTTGATTCTAAAAAAAGTCTGTAAAATAAACCGGCTGGACATCTCTCAGGAGAGCCAAAAGACCAACCATGCAAGGCTTTTGTCCTCTCCTATGATTCACTTCCTTTTCATAGAGTTGGTGAGTTCCATCTCCTAAGTACTAGTATGGAAGCGGTCTAGCAACCATGCTAATGATAACACACTTGTGCTTCCATGTTAATGCTAACAAGCTTTCCCAACCACTCGCCACTCCACAGCACTCTTGCGAATATCCGGATGTGTGTTGCGTCTGTGGATCAACTCCTTTGGCTGGACACCGGTCAGGCTTTTAAGGACTGAAAGAAACCTGGATTCTGGAGACGAAGAACTGGAACTCAGACTAGAATGCGAGCCACCTTTGGAAAAACTGAAATTGAACTTTGTGGACCAAGCTTCATCTACCACATTGGCCGGCCTCACACCTGTCTGCTGCTTCATGCGCCTTCCCCAGTGGTGTGGTAGGACTTAACAGGCCTTACTGTTGTTAATGAGAACAATTACATTCACATTCACATTCACATAACCCATTGTAGAGAGAAATTGATTTACTTTGATGGTGCCTTTTGATTTTTGTTTATTTGGTTAAAATTCTTTCAAGTGATTGAATGAATGTATTTGATTTCCATATTGTGAAAGTATGATATATATGATAAGTTAAAAGGTGCCTTGAAGAAAATTGCAATTGATTGAATTACTACTAGTAGGACTTTATTAATTGACTGATTAATTGTTTTGCTTTATTATTATTGTTTTTTTTTTTCTCTGACTGTTATTTTGAAGAATTTCAAGCATCTTTTGTCAAATATACTACCGGAACATTCAATTCTGTGTTTGTGTTTCATTAATCCTCGCACAGCTCCTTAAATCAAACCTTGCATTAGTCTGTTATATTACATTTAACTGTAGCCAAACATATAATTAGTGTTACACACACTTATTAATCACTTTCTGCCAAGTTAGTAATGAGTGGGTCAGCCATGGGTTCCCCAGCCCCTGCAGCTTACGCATTAGGCCCTCATCTGCGATTGCAGCTTGAATTGGAAATGAGTCTGACAGTCTGGACTCCAACTCCTTCCAAATGCCGTATACGGTTCGTTGCTCCAGTATAGGAGGGGGGTAATCTGAGCGGCATAGTAATAGTTCTCATGGACCCATCCCCCCAGCTTCCTTCGCTAGTTGCCGCGTAGAATATTTAATTCTTGGTTTTCGACCCTGCCAAACAAACCTGGAGATCCATTTGTCTCAATCACGGAATTGATCCTCACTTACTTCAACAGGTAAATTCCTAAATAGATGAAGTAGATTCATTTTGATGGCACTTATTCTTGAACTGAAGCTTAGAAAGGGTACCAGACTCCATCTGTGCAGGTCTGCTTTTTTGGCCGAAGATATTGGTAGGTAGTTTGCCCGGAAGAGTTCGGATAGATCCCTGGTCAAACATATCCCTAAATATTGGGAAATGTTCACATTTTCCCAATTTACCTTAAATTTCTTGAGTAGAGAAGACGGAACTGTAAAATTTAACGTCATCACCTGGGTCTTTGAGATGTTAACCCTTTAAGCGCCATAATTTTTTCAAGAAAATATTCAATTTTGATATCAAGATTTCAAATGGCTGTGACTTGAAATTGGTTAGAGATAAAGCCATACTGTAATTGAGAAAAATCTTCAGTAAACCCAAACTTTTTGTTTGTTTTTGTATTATGTCAGATTTCAGGGATCTGTATGTCAGTCTCCACAATACCCCACAGGATCATCAAAATGTTTTATCCACTTTTGATAATTTTCCACATATCTCAAACAGACTCAGCCATCATCACTGTAATTTACAGGGTGACCACGAACATCCCTGCTGCCTCCACCGGCACTGGCTGGGCGTTTCCCCCCATAGCTTCTACCACGTTGATCACTAACTCCCCGCGCCCTCCGTCACCATTAGCGGTGTTTTGAGCACTCCTGCTTCCCCCACCACGTCCCCTCATCCACTACACCCCGGCCACGCTGAGGCGAAGCATGCGCTGCTTGGTGACTGTCGTGGCGCATCGACTCGCTGCTGCTGCGTAACTAAAGACGCACCGGCAGACTTCGCTCTAACGGGATGACTGAACATCATCGTCAGAGTGCGGATATTCCTCTTCGTTATCTGAGTCAGACATTACTTGACGATGTACTTCGTCAACGAACAAACCTCTCGGCGATGTATTCTCGGTAAAATTCGCTGTCTTTCTCTCTCCGCTCCCACTACAACCACTTCCTCGTCTCCTCGACTGAGGCGGGCTTTCTCTCTCTTTATTCTCCGAAATCTGAATATAAACACCCCCACAAATGCTGCTCAGATTGAAGCCACAGGTGTCTGCCATCTCCTGGTGTAAAGTGGAAACTATTTTTAGCACCATATTTGCCGCTATGGCCTGTTTAATTCAGCAATGACGCTTGTCGCAATTTTGCGACCATGGCGCCTAAAGGGTTAACTTTGTATCCCAAGAGGTAGCCAAAGTCAGTCAAAGTAGACATCAGTTTGTTAAGTTAGTCTGAAAACATCACCACCTTGTGTTCGACTCCTGACATTACAATATTGAATGTCAATTATTGATTGACCCAGCGCTTCAACTAAGAGGAGTGGTGAGATTGCACAACCCTGCACCCACGACTTAAGTTAAAGGACACAGAAAGGTCGCCATTAACCTTGTTACGGGCTGAGGGTCCGCATCTAAACTCCCAATAATTGCTGGAATTTTATCATTTTGTATTTGTCCTATAATGTGTAGTATTCTTCTGATCTTATCGGTTGTTTGTCTGCGATGAATATCACCAGTCTGGTCTAAAATTATGAGGTCAGGCAGCAGCTTCTCCAATCTGCGGGTGAGAATAGAGGTGAACAATTTATAATCTAAATTGAGAACACTGATTGGACAATAATTCCCGCATTCTTTTTTATCGTTGCCCTCTTTTGGGATGACAGCGATAGTTGCCTCTCTCCAGGAGGGCGGGATTACTCCCTCCTGTAAAACGTAATTAAATGTCTGCTGTAGTAGTGGGACTAGTTCCGACCTTAGGTTGTGATACCACTGGGCGTTGTAGCCATCTGGTCCCACTGTCTTTCCAACCTTTAGTCTGGTGATAGAGGCATTGATTTCCTCTCCTGTAATAGCTTTTACTATCTATTTTCCATTTTAGTTTCAATTTTGTTTGTTTTAGGATTCTTAATCTTATATGGCATATTCTTCCTGTTGTTTACGTAATTTGTACACCAAGTATTTTGTTGATTTCCCTCCTATCTCATAATATCTCTGCCTTAAAAAGATTAAGTTCTTCTGGGCCTCCTGTGTGTATATATCATTAATTTCACCTTGTATTTTCCTAATTTCCTGTTTTACAGTAGAATTTGGATTGTTTACATCTTCACATTGTTTTACCTTTAGTTTGGCCTGTAAATCTGCTAGTTTCTGGCCTTTCATTTTCTTTAAATAAGAGGTGATAGAAATCAGTTTACCCCTCATTACAGCTTTAAGTGTATCCCATATAATGGTTGATGACACCTCCCCAGTGTCGTTAATTTCTAGAAATTCTTTTAAGTTTTCCTTAATTTTAGATACTATGTTGGGGTTGTTAAATATATCCGAATTAAATTTCCATAGGGTGTTACGTTTTTTCCTAGTCACCCGTAGGGAGAGAGTGATGGGGTTGTGGTCTGATAAGTCCCTTGATAAAATTTCAAATTCTCTAACCTTAAATCTATCCACGTTAAACAGAAAAACAATAATCAAGCCTGACATAGACTTTGAATGAACCTGAATAGTGTGTATAATCTCCAGTTGTTGAGTGTAGCTTTCTCCACACACCAATTATTCCCAATATTCCAAATACAGGTTAACTTTTTTTCTGAGTGGAGTATCTTGATGAGTTGACTTCGAGGAATCTATTTTGGGATTAAGTCTGAAATTAAAGTCTCCCCCACAGATAACTGTGCCCTGCGAGCCAACCATTAAATCAAACATTTTTCTGTAAAAAACCCAGTCACTCCCAGGAGGAGCATATACATTTAGTATTGTAATTTCCGACCCCTTCCTATATCCTAAAAAATCTGCCTTCATCGTCGCTGGTTTCTGAGATATGTTCATAGTTGAGCGAACTAGAGATTAGTATAGCCACTCCTCTTTTATGCTTTTGTTTGACAGATGAAGAGAAGACATGTTTAAAACCCTTCCTTCTCAACCGTAAATGATCCGTTTGGTTCATGTGCGTCTTTGGGCTTTTTCTTTTTTTTAGTTTGCATAATATCTTACTCAACTTAATCACGTTTAGAACCCCTTGACATTAAAAGAAATAATCTTCACTGGATCATCAAGCATGTGGATGCATAAATTATACATTCAACATAAACATAGCAACAGCAGGTAACCCCCCATGAAAAAAGAAGTAAGAAGTAAGAAAAGATGAAAAGAAAACAAACACAACTGAAGCATGAATGCTCCCAGCCACAGTTCCAGCAGTGGAATAAATCCACCACTTCCCTTAGTCTCTGAAGGAGAACCCCTATTAACTCCCTGAGCTAGGGGGCCTTCAACTGTGATCCACCCCAACAAAAGAAAATTCCCACCCATTCCCATTAATTATATTTCAACATATAGTCCACTTCTTCAACATTTCACCTTAAGTCACTCTAGTTGACTTCCCGTCTGAATACTTGCAGCCTCTCTTTGTATCCTGCCGCTCCTCCGCTCCCCCGCACGGACCACCCCCCGCGCTCCGCCACGACGACCACCCCTGTAGTTTGTGTCTGAGGGTCGCCGGCGGTTCAATGATTTTCACCAGTAGCCCCCGACTGGCCAGGTCTGCCGTCGCGTCTGTATTGTAGATTTTTGTGCCTTCTTCTCTTCATAGAACACCTTCCAGGCGGGTGGGGTAGATGGTCCCGAACCACAGATTCTTCTCTTTTAGAGTCCTACGCACCTCCGCGTACTCCTTCCGCATGGCCATGATCTCCGGAGGGTAGTCATGATCAAGACTTATCCTGTTGTTGTTCCATAAAAAACTCTTTTTCTGCCAAGCCAGTCTAAGCACGTCCTCCTTTGCTGTAAAACACAGAAATTTTACTACGATTGATCTGGGCTGAGAGCCATTCGGTGGGGGAGATGATAACACCCGATGCGTTTTCTGGATCTGTAATGCTGTTGATGAGGGGATGTTAAGATTCTCCCTGAGCAGCTTCTCCACAAATTGAGTCATAGATGGTACTTCAGATTCAGCTCCCTCTGGAACCCTGTATAATCTGAGGGTCTCCCTCCTCGAATAGGAGTCTAAGGACAGTAGTTTATTTTGAAGTTTTTCCTGAATTGTTATCATCTCAGCGAATAAGTGATTGGAGTTTTGTAGCTTATCTTCGTGGCCAGCGACCCTAGTTTCCACCTCGTCTAGCCTCGCATTAGTCTTGTCCAATTCACCTTGAATGTCCTGAAGTTGTTGTTTAGTCACCTTCCTGAATTCTTTAATCTCTCTTCCGACGGCTGTCAGCTCCTTTAGTATCAACGTCAGGTTTACTTGCTCGTCCTCATTCTCCGTTCATGTGTCATCGTAGCTAGGCGAGGGGGATGCACCACGGCCGAACCCGGGAGAGCTAGCACTAGCTTCCTCTGCTAGCTGCAACTCGTAGTCTTCGAGTTGCTCAGCAGTTGACTTTTTACCTTTTTGGGATTTTTTGGACTCCATTTGTGCCCCTACACCAGGGGTCGGGAACCTATGGCTCGCAAGCCAGATGTGGCTCTTTTGATGACGGTATCTGGCTCACAGAAAAACCTTAGCTGACCTTTCTTGACACAAGTAATGAATAATTCTGCTGATTTTCAAGTAAAACATTACAAAAATCACAGTGTTAAAAATAATCTTCCCACAAAAATTCTCGTGCATTTTATAGGCTACAATATTTTTTTTAACTGCAAATGTTCAGGGTTGCGCTCACATCTGTGCTTCGGTATATGGGAGGGTTCGACACCTCTATTTTTAATTTCTATTTTTTTGTGAGGTGAAGCAGAACTTCCTGCCGTTTAATCAGAAAATTAGATTGCAGCGGAAACCCTTATGCCGAAGGAGATGGCGAAGAGAAAAAAAGACGAGTACCGTACATTTCAGCAAGAATAGACAAAGGAATTTGCTTTTGTTGAGAGAGCAGGGACCGCGGTGTGTCGAAAATGCAATGATAAAATTTCATCTCGGAAACGGTCAGATATAAAGCGACCCTTCGACACACGGGGTGGACAGCAGGAAGAAGGCCTGCCAAGAGCTGCTAAAGTTAAAACCATGCAGCACCAGAAGTCGCATTAATGGTAAGAAATGTTTTATGTCTTGGATAGCTTCAGTATAACATTGTTTTAAAGAATACATTGAGAGACTTATTCTACCTTAAAATTGTTGGTCTTGGAGAATTCTCTGTCTTTTACCGATTTGTTTGTTTGTTTTTTGTTTTAGTTTTGACAGATAATTCTGAAGCCTGTGCGGCAATCTGCATTAATTGATAATTAGGATGCAATTAAAGCAGAAGTGCCACTGTACGCAAGTTTAGCGCAGGCAGCGGCACTTCTGGACACTACGCGCGTGTGGCGGTTTCGTAATTCGCTTTCATACTTTAATTCTCTTCACAGCATTAAAACAACATTTTGATGCCAGGATAGTTGCCCCCACGCACCACAGACAGTGAAAAAGGGAGATGAGAGGAGAGGAGAGGCGCGGCGCGGAGGTTAGATGTGGAAATGGCCCCAGCGCTTCCTTCAGACTCCAGTTTGGCAAAATCTCTGTATTTAGTTGTATTAAGAGTTACTAATTAAAAATAAAAATGACAAATATTGTATGGCTCTCACAAAAATAATTTTTAAAATATTAGATTTTTTTTACCCCTGCCCTACACACTCGTTGTTGTGCACTTCGCTGGTTTGTTTATTCACTTTGAGGCCGTTTTAAATACTCTTGTTGGGCGCTATCTAATTAAGCTGCCATCCCTCAAAACCGGAACCAGAAGTCGATACCTACTACCTTAAAGGATAGATAATTCAACCGTTACTCTTCTCACTTTTTATTACCATAACGTTTTAATATTTCTAATAAGTTGCATTTCAGGGTACATGAAGCACCTTTCTTCTAACCTTATGAATGATACCAGTGTTTCAGCTTCCAAGCACTAAAGTAGGATTACAGATTAAAACTTTCATAATTTGAGACCTTAGTGTCATCTCTTTGTAGGCCAAAACAAAAAGACACCATCGTAATTCAATTGACCTTTATTTATTTTAAGATTTGTCATGTTTGTCTTGTTGAGTATGGATTTGAAGGAAATGAGGACTACTTTAGTTTTATCGCTGTTAAGTTTAAACAAATTAGAAGTGAACCAGGATTTGATTTCTTGTAAAAAAAAAAAAAAAGGGACAGAGGGAAGAGGGCGGGAAGGTGGGTTAGGCCTCTCATCATCAAGAATCCCAGAACACAACAAATGTAAATGGTCGCAGTTTGAAACCTTTTGTATTACACAGACTAGACCTTCAGAAGGACAAAATAAAAAGAATGATCCGGAAGCGTTTTGCCCCATTTTAATTTTATAGCCCTTGACAGTCGCTGTACGTTAAACATTGACCAAAATCGCTGAAAAACAAACAAACACCTGCATATTAAAATACCCATAGCGCCCTCTAGGAACATTGAAAATTTGTGCAACAAAAACCCACACGTTCCTCTCGTCAAGCTCTACATCCCATATGCTCTATTTTTTTTTTTTGCACGAAAAACAGGAAGTGAGATATTTGATTGATGATGATTGAAAATTGCGCAAATGTAAAAATGTGCTGTACGTTTTTTAACTGACCATGCCTACACCGTTATTCACACCCCAGTATATGACCTTACACAGTTAGATTCCTAAAGCCCTCAGCTAAAAGATGATACCAATATCTGTCATGTAGACGCAGAAATGACTGAGTTAGAAGCGACTGTTTCCCAGGTTGCAAAAACGGAGCTAATGTTTTCTAGTCAGGAGCCCTAACGCCTTTCTCTTCTTCTCCCTCTTTTTCAACACACACATAAATGGCTGCAGTTTCCATTTGGAAGGTGCTAGAGATTTCATTCAAACACCCACGTGTTTGTCTCATCGAGGCCTATAATTTACATTCCACAGCCTCTTCAAAAAAATGGAGGTGAAAAATCTGCATCGTTTGCATACATAGGCTTATGATTTCTTCCAGAGTCGGCAGATGTCGACGGGCGTCGGCAGAAGTCGGGGGTCATCGGTAGTCCCGCCAATGCTGCTTTCAGCTTCATTATTCGGGACTGAGCCTCTGCGAAGGCCTGCTCTCATCAGAGCAGGACTACGCAAGGCGAAGTCTTGTTCGGGACTGAGCCTCTGCGAAGGCCTGCTCTCATCAGAGCAGGACTACGCAAGGCGAAGTCTTGATTGTATTTGTTGTAAGGTTTATTCTTATTCTTCCGCCGCCCTTTTGCGCTCAAATTTGACCCCCTGACCATAGAAAATATGCGAATTTTTTTTGCCACATGGTGCAGAAATTGGTGAAAATTTGATAAAATGAAGAGAAAAAGGCAAAATTCCACTCTCTAGCGCCCCCTACAGGCATCCAAAAAGTTAGAATGGGACCTAGCTTCCACTAGGAAGGTCGAAAAAATATGGGGAAAAATTCCACGCGTTCGTCTCGTCAAGCCCGACATTTCGTACGCTCTAACTTATATCGTCCGACATACAGGAAGTGAGTTATTTCCACTTTTTGATTTCACGTTAAAACTAACTTCTTACGAAGGTCGTAGAGACATGGGGCCAACACCCACGCGTGCGGGCAATCCAGACCTATTTGCTGATATGCTGACCTTTGACCCCACACAAACCGGAAGTGAGCTATCATCACTTGTTTGGAAAAGAGTGAAAACACAAGGCTCAGACAGCGCCAAGTCCGACGGGCTTGAAAATTCAGTATGACATCGACTGTACCTTCAATCCACGGAATCATCAAAAAAAAAAAGCGTTCAATTTTCAAACCGTTTTGCAACAGCCCCCTCAAAGTCGATGCACATTGAAAATTGACCAAAAATTGCTCAAAATCCCCTGAAAAAAATTAAAATGCCTCTAGCGCCCTCTAGGAAGGTCGAAACGACATGGGACAAAAACCCACGCGTTCCTTGGATACAGACCTACATTCTGACACTTTGACATTTGACCCCTGGCAAACCGGAAGTTAGCTATTTCCACTTCTTTGAAATCATCCACAGTGACAGTACTCGACTAACCGTCAATGCTGCAACTTTCAAACCTTTTGTATTACACAGACTAGACTCTCAGAAGGTCAACGTAAAAAGAATGGTCCGGATGAGTTGCACCGTTTTCGTTTTATAACCCTTTAAAGTTGATGCATGTCAAAACTGACCAAAATCCTAAAAACACACCAGAAAACTAAAAATGCACCTAGCGCCCTTTAGGGACATCGAAAATTGGTGAAACACATATCCACGCGTTCGTCTCGTCAAGCTCTAGGCCGCGTACGCTCTAATTTTTGGCATCCGACAAACAGGAAGTTAAATATTTCGACTTGTTTGAGATCGCCTGAACGAAAAAAAACGAAGTTCGTATTTTCACTCACCACGCCTACACCGTTACTCACACCCCGGATACCTATACATAGTTAGATAGCTGAAGCTCTTAGCTAAAAGAAGATACCAATATCTTTCCTGTAGACGCCGAAATGGCGGAGTTCTGAGCTTAGATGTCCATGCTTGCAAAAGCGGAGCTAACGGAGCTAGCGACGCTGACTCTGCTCCTGCAGGTTGGGAGCCCCTCACGCCTGTCTCTTTCTCTCCCTCTTATTCAACAGACACATACTGTAAATGGCTGCAGTTTTCTTTATGAAAGTGCTGCAGACGTCATTCAAACATCCACGTGTTTGTCTCATCAAGACCTATATTTTACATTTGACAGCCACTTAAAAAAAAAAGCTGCTAAAAAATAAGCATCATTTGCATACAAAGGCATATCATGATTACACCTCTTGTCCAGGTTTTTCAACACACAAATGCCTGCAGTTTCCTTTACAAAAGTGCTACAGACGTCATTCAAACACCGACGTGTTTGTCTCATCAACGCCTATAATTTACATTTGACAGCCTCATCCAAAAAACAAACCAACAAAATAAAAAAATGCTGGTGAAAAATCTGCATCATTTCCATACACAGGCTTATGATGATTAATTAGACCTCTTCTCCCTCTTTCTGAACACATACAAAAATAGCTGCAGTTTCCTTTAGTGAAGTCATACAGACGTCATTCAAACACCCACGTTTTTGTCTCATTAAGGCATATAATTTAGATTTGACAACATCTTCCAAAAAAAAAGAAAAAAACTGAAAGACTTCTTTCAGCAGCTGGCGTCGGCAGAGGACGGGGGTCAATTGCAGGCGTCTGCAGAGGTCGTGGGGCAATTGCAGGCGTCGGCAGGGGTCGTGGGTCATCGTGGGTCATCGGGGGTCGCGTCGCCACGGCGGCTCAGTCCCGCAAACGCTGCTTGCAGCTTTAATTATTATTATTATTATTATTATTATTATTATTATTATTATTATTATTATTATTGCAATTATTTCAGCGGAGCAGCGAGTTCGTATTTGTGCACTGCTTACGCATCCAGACGGTCTGCGATACTTTGCCACGCTTTTCTCTGTTTAATCGCTGTGGTGGTGTTGTATTTCTTCTTTTACCTCCTTATAATCCTCCGTGAAGATTTCTACCTCGGACGGGGAAAAGGACGCCGCTCTAGTTGTCATGGCGAATCCTTGATTCTGGCCTCGATGACGGGGGTCGATTTAAGGAAGCAGCGTGCGCGCGCTTATCCAGGATACGTTTCACCTGGCTTGATGAATACGTGTGTGCTCATTACATATACATATACATCCTGGATGTTATGGTGCAACCGATTCAGCCTGGCTGGACACACGTGTTGTGGATTGGTTGAATGTGGCTAAATTACTCATCTTGGATGACGGAATCCTACTTCTGTGCAACGGACCCCAGATCAGACAGCAGATGAGGTGCTTCCTCATATTATACATTAAGAATTATGACAAAAAATAATTTCTGAAAGGTTTTACTGTAAAAGGTTTCCGCTTGTTAGTCGTACTTTAAATTTGAAAGGCCCGGCCAGGAAGCTCCTCCCGCTTCCTCTTCCTCCAAGGCGGCGCTGAGGAGGAGTCTCTCCGGCTATAAAGCCTCGTCTTGCCCGGCTCCTCCTTCCTTCCTTCGGCCGCTCCGCTCAGGAACGACACTCCTGCACCTCATCATGGGCTTCGGCGACCTGAAATCGGCCTCTGGCCTCAAAGTGCTCAACGACTTCCTGTCGGACCGCAGCTACATCGAAGGGTGAGAGGAGCAGATGAGGAGGAGAAGGAGGAGATAGAGGAGATAGACAGACGAAGAAGAAGAAGCAGTGAAGGCCGTCTCGCCTCCGCCATGTTGGCTCTGCTTGCACCACCGGTGGTTAGCGGTTAGCAGCTAGCAGGAGAATTGAGCGCAGTTAAAATTCGAGCTAGTCGAAGCGAGTCAAGCCTCAAGTGTTTCCGGTATACAAAGCTGAGGGCGAAAGATTCGAGTTGACAATTCTACATTGTAGAATTGCTAACGTGAAGTAGCAGCATGCTAATTGTAGCTAGCCGAGATCCACATGGCGCACAATGAGCCTGTGGGGGGTTGTGTGAACGCAGCTCGGACCAGTGTGTGCAGTTTAAAGTAGTTTAAGGCCCAGAATACGCCAGCCAATGTGTGTATTTGTCTGCAGTGAGCCGATAGTTAAAGAGTGACGTCACGTGTTATCGCCCGTCCTCAGGTACGTCCCCTCGCAGGCCGACGTGGCGGTCTTTGAAGTGCTCAAGGCCCCGCCTACCACGGACCTGTGCCACGCGCTACGGTGGTACAACCACATCAGGTCCTACCAGGACCAGAAGAACAGGTGAGGCTCTCCCGTCCTCCTCCTAGGTCCTGGCCCGAGCCGAGAGCTAAGCCCCGCCCACTCTCCTGTCAAGCCTCCCAGGTGTTAAGAAGCCCCTGGGTCAGTATGGGCCGGCCGGGGTGATTGACAGCACCTCTGGCCCTGTCCCCCCAGCTGCCAAAGACGACGACGACGATGACCTGGACCTTTTTGGTTCAGATGAGGTGCGACTGCAGTGACCTAATTCTGACTGGTTCTAACTGGGTTCTGACTGGGTGTGATGTGTCCCTCTGGTCCTGCAGGAGGACGATGAGGCCAAGAAGATCAAGGAGGAGCGTCTGGCCGAGTACGCTGCCAAGAAGGCCAAAAGTAGGTGGAGCCAGTCTAATTCAAGATTTAAGAACTTTATTAGTCTCATGCTGGATGTGCAGTGAAATGACAAGAGCGGAAACGATACTTCCAAGAGATGATGCAAACGGCACAAACAGTCTTCACAGCAGCAACACAATACTACAATCTGAAACCCGAGAAAACGACCTCGTTTTGTTTTCAATAAATACAGAAGATGCACTGTTCACTGAGGCAGTTAGTAAAAATATCTGTGGAGTGTCTGCTAGCTTCGGGTTAGCCCCATGTAGGGTTGTCACATACCAGAATTTCAATAGTCGATACAATACCTGTGAATTTCCACGATTCTTGTTGCTAATTCGGTACTACAATAAAAAAAAAAATCAGAACCCATGTACTTCTAAATTCACTACATTATCAGAAAGTGTTTCACACATCACTGCGCTTCAACATCTTTTTGCATAGAATTTAAATTGCAGTACCAGCTGCTATCAGCCAAAGGTTAACTATACATTTAAAAAAGAACAGCAGTGGCCTCAAACTATATTGTTCTTATTAATATGCAAATGAGTAAAACAGTGGCCTGATCTCATAAGCCATAATGGTGTCGGTGATTTTTTTTTTTTTTTTTGTTTTTAGTGTGTGCCTTTCCTTCTGCTTCTCCTGCTCTGGATTACACTGATAGTGTAAAGGGAGAAAAAGTTTTAGTTTAAATAACATAAAGTAAGAGGCTGTCAGACAGTATCTCATTGTCACCTTGCGTATGATACAGGCAGACCATATCGTTGCATTACATTAAACATCTATTACCATCAAGGAGCAACCGAGAGACAGAGGAGAAGCCTTTCGGCTGCATCCCAGCTGGCTCTCAAGCCCGAATGATGGAACGTAGGCATATTCGGGTATATGTATCGTGACACACGGTGATAGTAAACACAAAACTCGCCTTGAATTCTCTATACACGTCGAGGTGCCTGTCTGAGGTGTTTGGCCAGGATTGACGCGCTTCCTTCTTTTGTTTGAAAACTTCTGAGGCACTGTTTGTCTAGAATTGCTTTGTCTTCGCCCGCATCAAATGCAAAATATTTCCATACGCCACTCATCGCTTCTCTTCTTCAGCGCTGAATGCTCTGCTCAATTGTGTATACTGCCCCGTCAGTTCCGCCAAGAATCGACACCGCTCTCCGATGGAAAAATTGTATTTTCGGTTCTGACTGTGTCTGAAAAAAGCGAGTATCAATTGTTTTTTGTTTATCTGTTCTTGTGACAGCCCCAGCCCCATGCTAACCGCTAAGTGCCCCTCCCCCTCCCCCTCAGAGCCCACACTGATCGCCAAGTCGTCGCTGCTGCTAGACGTGAAGCCCTGGGATGACGAGACGGACATGGCCAAGCTGGAGGAGTGTGTCCGCAGCATCCAGATGGAGGGGCTGGTCTGGGGCCAGTGTAAGAACTTCCTCCCACCACCATTAACCAATCAGAACCTCTGCAGACCATATGATGATTCTTTCACCATCTTTCGCCTGAACACCAGATGACACCTTTTTAATCTGACACGTGCAGATGAAATTCAGTCTTGAATCAGTTGATGTGAAGTGACTCACTGCGTCTTTCATGAGCTGTGATCTCATTGTTTCAGCCAAACTGGTGCCGGTGGGTTACGGCATCAAGAAGCTCCAGATCGGCTGTGTGGTGGAGGACGACAAGGTGAGTGGCGCCAACAGTAATGCTAACTTGTGCTGTGTCTCAATTCAGGGTCTGCATCCTTGAAGTACGCATTTTGAAAGGAAGTTGCGTCATAGCACTGCGCGAAGGCTTGTCCCAATTACCAAAATGCGTACTCGGAATGCGCCCTCGTTTTAGCCGATTTCCAAGGATGCACTGCGACTCCTTCGCGTACTTATGTATCCCATGATGATCTGCGTGCTGCTGCAAAGCATCGTGGGATCCTGGGAAGTCAGCTGAAATTAGCGGCATGTACTGGCAAAGACAATTTGTATAAATTGCGAACCAATGGTTAGCTTGATGCTATGAAAATGTCACTTCTGGGGTTGGCCAGCAGGAGGGAACCACGGTTACGCAACCAGGAAATACGCCGAAGGCTAGACCGTCTTGGGTGGTTACCGGGGAGGCGGGGCTTGGTCCGTCCTAGGCTGGGTCCTCGAAGAACGCTTCCTTCAGACGGAGGGCACTCGGTTTGAAGGGTGCAGACCCTGAGTTGAGACACAGCACAAGTCACTGTGGGTGTCATGTGATGCTGGACTCACCTGTAGTTGGCGCTCTGCAGGTGGGCACAGACATCCTGGAGGAGAAGATCTCCGAGTTCGAGGACTATGTCCAGTCCATGGATGTGGCAGCTTTCAACAAGATCTGAACATGCTCCAAAATAAAACCAGTCAAACAAAAGCAGTCTGTTGTTTTCATTTTCATTGATTGTCATCAGGGCGACACGTGACGTCACTTGGCTCGCTTGGTGTTTTGTGTGATGCCGTAGGATGTTCATGAAATGCAGTTACACCCGAAGGCCACTTGGTGTCACACTAGCTGGTGGAGAAACCGAAGTGCAGGACCTTCCACTGCCGCAAGGCGGCAACACTGCCGTCTGTTGGACGGACGTCCTGCCGCAGAAGAAGACTGGCGGGAACATCAGCATCTCGGCGGAGGCGTGAAAGACGGAAGAAATATCACAAGTGAGCGGGGAAGGTGAAGAACCGAGTCTGCGGTCCGTAGCAGCAGGTGGAGTCTATTGAAAGTGGGCTTCTCCACAGCCCCCGGGCCGCTAGCGACCCGTCCGCCCGACAGCATGCTAACTGCTAGCTACACACACAGCAGCGTTGACGTCACCAGCGCCTTACTGATTTTTCGTAAACTGCCTTTTATCCGACAGTTACGGACATGTTTACATCGGAACTGGTAGCGCTCGCGCTAGTTAGCAGCAACGAGCCAATCATTGCGCAGGTCATCCCGTCAGCCAATCACTTCATTTTGCACATCTTAGTCTTTAGTTTGAAGAATATGGAATCGATTCATAGCGGTTTCGGGTCTTCCCCGACTTCCTTATTCTAGAAGCTTCTCTCATATTCCAACATAGGCGCATGAGTGTCACTGACTGGTCTTATTGGTTAGGAGACAAATATTCCGAGCAACAGTTCGATTATCAGCATGACCGAAAGTACTGTTGTGTTTCTTCTGTGGTAATTCTGTTGATCAACGTCTGTGACAACATAGGTTCAACTTATCATGTCGCCCGCAGCAGCAATTAAATAGATACTTTATTAATGTTCAGGTGTCCAGTAGCAAGAGAAATACCCACAAGGACACGTAGCCCCCGAAACACATTCATAAATAGGTAATAATTAAAATGAAACAACTATTCAACTATACAAAATTAAATAAATAAAAATATTAAAAAGAGTCGTGCTGCTAGAGCTCCGTCCGTGTGAATCAGACTGACTCATTTCCTCCAGTCTCATGGAACGTCCCAGCGGCTCACCTCAGTTATGGGATGGAGCCCTGTGATTGGAGTGACAGCACGCCGCCCCCAGGTGAGGCCCCTCTCCCCACAGACCTTCAGCCTCAGGTGACCTGTGACTCTGACTGAGTGAAGGTGACCTTTGAACCCAACTAGTGCAGGTGACCTGGATTGTTTCTTCTGTGTTTCAGAGTTTCAGCAAGTAGAAGCATGTCACACTCCTCAGAGAAAGGTAAACACACACACACACACACACACACACACACACACACACACATAGACAGCTAATCAGTCCGATGAGCCCTGAGGGTGTGTGTGTGTGTGTGTGTGTTTGTAGCTGACAGGAAGGTGGAGGCTGCCAGCAGGTGAGTTTGCTTGATAATGTAATAGTAACTGATAATGATTTGTTTTTCTTTTTTCTGTAAAGTGTTTTAAATTCCTTTAACATGATGCTGAGTGACAGGATGTGGGAGGAGCCAGAAATGGGGGCAGAGCCAGAGGCAGGGCCGTCTGGCCATCAGCCCAGCAGGCAGGGCTACTGTGGCTACTGCAGGCTCCTCTACAGCAACCTGGACCAGGTAGCAGCACCAGTTTGGTCAACAGACCCCGGTGGCCAATTTGGGTGAGCAGTGCAGTAACAACGTGTCATTTCAGCACCTGTCCAGCCTCAAACACCTGGAGTCCATCCAGGCCACCACCCGAGTCCCCAACCCCCGAGGCTTCGCCCACTCCACCTCCACCAGCTCCGTCCTGCTAGAGCGCTTCCTGCAGGACGTCCTGCTGCACCACCCGCACCGCTACCAGGACCCCAGGTGACTGAGCAAATCAAATGCACCTCCAGCTTGTGACCTACAGTGACCCACAATGACTCCCAGTAACCTCACAATGACCCTTAGTGACCTCAAAATGACCCCACAGCGACCTCACAATGACCCATAGTGACCTCACATTGACCCCCAGTAACCTTCCAATGACCCACAATGACCCCGAGAGTGACATCACCTTCTGTCCCTGCAGACCTCCTCACATCGACCTGCCGTCTGGCTCTGCCCCCCCACTGCCCTGGGGGGAGCCTGACCAGGATCCGAAATGCCCACCCGGGTCAGGTGAGACTAAACGTCTCTCGGCCGATCAGGGAGCAGACGGCAGACTGGGCCAGCAGAGTGAGGCTGGCCTTCTGGTCAGATTAGCTGCACCAATCAGAGCAGAAGACCAGAGGGCCATCTGCGTGGAGGGCATGCCCACGTCCTGTGGAAAGGCCCAGTCTCCACCCCCACAGGCCCAGGCTCCACCCACTGTCCACAGGAAGGTCCACAGAAAAACCAACAGGAGGAAAAGCAGTGAATCCTCTCCCTCTGTTCCCTGGGGGAGGTGGCCGGAGACCCAGCAGGAGACGCTCTTCTCCTCGGACAACCCGGATCCCCTGCTCCCTCCGGTCACCCCGTACCCTGTGGGCCAGACAATGGAGGAGGTGCGACCCCGAGTCCTCTTTGTTGTTGTGGTTTTGCTCCATGACCTTTTGGTTTCAGTGTCTGCTGCTGCTACTGCTCCTCAGGTGATCCGGAGGTTCTGCCACGGGCACAGTCCCAGCAGCTGCCAGCAGGAGGAGTTCAAAGACCTTCAGCTCAGCCTCCCCATCTCTACGGAGACAGTGAGCGATGACTGGGACTCAGCTCTGCAGGTGTGTGCGGGGATCGAGGGGGGGGGGTTCACATGATCTCTGTCCTGAACTCATGTTGCCACCAGGTGGAGCTGCAGACGCCCAACCAGGTGAGCCGGTCAACCAGACAGGAGCTCACCTGTCTGATGGACCTCCAGGTGCTGCTGGAGGACCAGGTCTATCAGGATCAGCTCCACTCCACCCTCCACCTGTCTGGGGGCGGGGCTAAGCAGGACCAGGCCCCACCCCCGGAGTCTCAGCATGTCCCAGAATCCTTCAGGGGGAAGTCGTGGGCCCAGATCCAGCAGGAGGACGAGGAGAAGGTGGAGCGACTGGTCCGCCAGTTCAGACGACACACCTTCACCTGCTACTTCGACAGCGAGTCCCTAGCCAGGTAACAACCAGTGACCCCTCGTCACCACAGTGACCACTCCTGGCATCCTCCCTAGTATTTTTCTGACACTACATTTACATGACATTCAAGAAAACCAAATTATTGTCTTAGTCTGACTATGACTGGACAACTGAAGTGCATGTTAACGCATTAGTCCAACTATCTATTAAGACACCCAGATAATGCAGTTCTCACCTGGAGTGGAATTGGCGCTTGTAGTTCCTTCCTGAAGGCTCAAAACACCACCAGAAGTCCTAAAGGTTTCTCAAATGACCTGCACGTTAATCAGAAATTGTTTCTCCATTATGTGTTGAAACTCTTTCTCTTTTTGCAGCCATTGAGGTGTTCAATTATGTTCCATCAGCACTCAAAAATTGTTCATTGTGCTCTGGCCTTTTCTTTCTTTTTTCTTTTTTCTTTTTTTTTTACTTTCTTTTTATTTTTATTAATAGAAACACACCACAAACAATACAACAGTTCCCTGACAACATCACAAGCCATGCATGAGTGCAGCTGACATGACAAGAAAACAAAACAAAAAAATCCACTAGGGTCCAGATAAGCCGAACAGAACCAGCCATTGAAAAACAACAAACGAACAAGTGGACACCTAAGACAATCCAGCCTAGTGTGAGGTTCCCCTCAGTTAGAGAGGTATCTTGCTATAGGTAGCCACCTCCTCCCAAAAACATCAGACCTTAATTGTAGTTTAGCAGTTAAAGCCTCCATTCTATACACTCCCCTCAGCTTCTGTTTCCACTGTGCCACTGTAGGTGGCTGTGGATTCATCCACTTTATTTTTTAGCATTTTCCTAGCAGTCATCAGGAGTATATGTAGCAAGTGCTTTTGGTCTCTAGTGTACATGCCTTCCGTAGCTAAATCAAACAGAAATTGACTTGGAGTGAGTATTATATATTAATTCCCAGAACTTTATCTACCTCGCTCTTTATCCCCATCCAGAAAGGAAGAATCCTTGGGCAGTCCCAAAATATGTGTGAGTGGTCGCCAACCATGCCACAACCTCTCCAACAGTATATTGCAGCTGGGTTATCTACAAATGTAGAGACAACGGAAGGTGTCTTAAAAAACCTTGTCATCGTCTTCCAGTCAAACTCCTTCCACGTGTTACTATTGATACCTTTATGGCATCCACTGCAGATTGTTTCCCACTCTCCATCCTCAATTATAATATTTAACTCTTAACTTATCTCCCATTTGTTTTTGATATAAAACATAGTGTCTGGTGTATCTAGTAAAAGACTTTTGTATATATGGGAAACATGCTTTTAATTGGGTAGTTGATGTTTAATTCTGTTGATAAAGTAAATTTCTATGTTCGTTGGAGCATTTTTAATTATATTCCAATCTGCATGGTTTGTGATGTAGTGCCTTATCTGAAAATACCGGAACATATCGCTTAGAGTTAGAATAAATTTGTCCTGGAGATATGCAAATGGCTGTACACCAGTGTCACAGAGCAACTGGTCAATAACCCTCAGGTTTCTCCTTGCCCATCTCTTAAAAGTGAGATCTGTTGTTGAGGGGGGGAAATCTGGATTCCCCTTGAAAGGGCAACTGCCCCTCTTATTCTCTTTTGGACTGTTGACCATATTTTTAAGGTGTGTTTCACCCATATATTATTGATTTCAAATTTCTTCTGGGACTGTTTACTCAGAAACACTAAAATGGATAAAGGTATTACTTGAAATGAATTCTGTTCAATGTTTACCTACCCTGATTCCACATCATTGTTAATCCAAGCTACCACTGCTGTTAGTTGTGCGGCCCAGAAATAACATTTCAAATTCGGAAGGCTGAGTCCACCCCTGTTCCTCCCAAGAGTAAGCGTTTCTCACCTTTGGTTTCTTGTTTTGCCAAATAAATTTAGATATAAGATCCTTTCCCTCTTTGTGTATAACTATGATGATTGCCTCTGCCCAAGTTTTTGGGGGGTCCCTTTCATCCAGTGCATAGTTGCAAACCCTACATAAAATTGGGGCTAGCTCGTTAACAAAAAATTTATAGTATTCCCCAGGGTATCCATCGACACCCGGGGATTTACTATTCTTTAATTTACTAATACTATCTATTATTTCCTGTGCTGTTTTGGGGGAAGATAGCAACTCGGCCTCATCCTATGATAATCTATTCAATTGGATTGAGTCTAGGAGTTTTGTTATTTTTTCCTCCTTCCCTGTTAATTCTTGACCTTCATATAATTTTTTATAATATGCAGCAAAAGCCTCAGTTACTTCTTTTGGTTGGGAGGTAAATGTATTTGTGTCTGGGTGTTTAATTTTAGGTACCACACGGTATCTAAAATGGGTGGCGGGAGAGAAATACAAACTTATATCAGTATTTTAAAAAAAAAAAAACCATAGGGATATATACATGTATACATATATATATATATATATATATATATATATATATATATATATATATATATATATATATATATATATATATATATATATATATATATATATATATATATATATATACATACACACACACACACACACATATACATATATACATACATAAATATATATATATATATGTACATATATATATATTTATATATATATATGTATATATAGATACATATATACATATATATATTAACATATACACACACAAACATATATATAGAACCCATATAACCATTTACCAGTAGCTTATTCGCGGTTGCTCATCTATCTAATTAACATGGAAAAACCTTACTTTATTACCCAGTATTCCCAGTCTTTTCAAGGGAAGAAAAACCTGCAGTCCTCTGTAAAACATGCTGACATTCCGTCCCCCTCGGTTGGTAACCCGTCTCTCCCATCTGTGACTGGCCAGCACACGCTCTGCTTTATCCCGCTCGTCGACTCGGACCTGGATTGCTTTCACGTTTTTCTCCTTGAGCTGTTTTACAATATATCTGACCTGAGCGCGTTTCTTCTGTAGCTCCGGCGAGTAGTCATTATCAAAGTAGATCTGCTTCTCCAAGCATGCTGCAAGATCTGTTCCTTCACTGTGTAGTCCGCAAAATTTAATCACGATGGAGCAAGGCAGGTAGTTTTCTTTCGGTTTTGGCATGAGTGCTTTATGCGCCCGGTCAATCCTGATGTCGGCTTCGGTTAACGGCAAACTGGTCAGCGCTGTCGGCAGTATCTTTTTGATGAAGGCGGTCATATCTCTCCCCTTGCTTCCTTCAGGTACCTGATACAGCCTTAGATTTTGCCTTCTGTGCCTGTTCTCAAGATCCTCACACCGTTCAAATAATTCTGCCTCGCGCTGCAGTAGGAAGCTGATGGCTTTCCCGTGGGCTGCGTTGGTTTCCTCCGTGGCTGTTATGTGCTCCGCCACGTCAGCGACCCTCTCTTCCAGCTTTGTTAGTTGTGCACTTAAACCTCAAATTGATGTTTCAAGCCTTGTGAATGATTCCTTGGTTTGGCCTTCAAATTCTTTTACATCAATCCTCATCTGTAGAATGTCCCCTCGTATTTCTCAGTTTGACTGGCCAATAGCTTGCAGCATCCCCTCCAGGTTGCTAACGGCAGTTTCAGAGACATTGCTAGCGCTAGCTTCGTCGGGGTTAGCAGGCCTATTAGCATCGGCTGATTCCGACGATCTTTCATCTCCTTCTCTGTTTCTAAACTGATATCTAGCGAGTCTATCAGTAGTGCTCGTTTTTGTGGTGTTGTTGGGCATGTTTTTGCTGAGTTTTGTCCAAATAACGATTTGGTAAGTTGGCTAATCAGCAGAGCTCAAACTTTTGTGTCCTACATGAACATGGTGCCGCTGGAAGTCCCGTCCTCTGGCTTTTTCACTCGCAGCTCGCACACAAAATAGACCAGACGCCGAAAGTCTGACGTGAACGACACCATCGTTCCGCGGTTATTCGCGGAACTATTTTACATTCAAAAGTGCCCAACAACAAAGAACACTGGCCACCGCCGGACGCACTCTCCATTGTTTCATTCCCCGAATTATGTCGCATTTTATCTACACGGTCTCAGTGTGATGATGTCAGCAGACCCGCAGCGGTAAAAGTGGAAGCTGTGGAGCTTGCCAGTGGAGTCAGACCTCAATGGTTTTGATCCGTGGGAAAGGGGCCAAATACCGATTGATAGAGAGTCGACCCACGTTAAAAAAAACACTGTCAAACCCCTAATTTCAGTAGGAAAGTGGCTTTTACAAACCCTCTCCCACCAGTCTTTTCTCCAAACCTGCATGCACCAAGAACGAAGGGTCCCGGTCAGTTGCCACAGTGACGGCACAAAGTGTGAAATCAAAGACATTGTTTTGTTGTAGCTCTCCAAGAACATACAACGTTGTAGTCTGCCTCTCCAAATCACCGTCGGTTTCCTTACCAAACAGCTGCAGCACCACCGTCAGTGGATTGTCAAAAAATTCACGAACATACACAACATGTTACTGGCAATTTTAATGAAAGTAAAGAAAATATGATGGCCGAGGGAAACGAGTCTCAGGCAGCCCACAAAATGTTATATGGACGATGAAGAATATCCAATTTTGGGCATAGCTTGATCAAGCTGTGTATGTAAACGTAGTCTGCGTAGTGGGGGCCCGGGTGTGGGGTGGAGACGTCCATCAGGTCATGTGACCCTCTGCCTCTTCAGGTATGGTAGGCGGCGCCTAGGCCAGAAGGTACCCGTCCAGGAGGAGGAGGCGGCGGCTCCGCCCCCATTGGACGTCCAAGACGAGGAGGACGTGGTGGGCGTGGCCAGGAGGAAGATGGGGCGGGGTTTCACAGTGGCATCCAGGTGTCAGGTCGTCAAAGTGAGTCACGGCACCCAGACATACCGTCTGCTCGTCCCAGAGGTCCGGCCGGCCAATCAGGAGGCCCCAGCCCCCGCGGCCAAACAGGAGACAGCAGCGGCGGTGACCACGGTGACTGCGAGGCCTACTGGTGGTCAGGCTTGGCGCTGCCTCCCATCCAGCTACTCGCCCATCGTGACGCCACTGCAGCCTTGCACCACAATGCTCTACCTGCTACCGCTGTCCCCTGGCTCTGTCCCCTTACCCCGCCCACTGGCCATGCCCCCTGGCTTGGCCCACTCGCTGTCGCCCGGCTCCACCCCCAGACGCTGCAGGAAGAAGCGGCGCCCGCTGGATCTGCAGGGGTCAAAGGTCAAGTACAAGCAGCTACCAGTGAGGTTCTACGACCCCAATAGCCGCCGTGTCCTGAAATCTCCGCCTCCCTCCAGATGCTCCGCCCCCTCCTGCAGGCGCCAGCTGTTCCGCAGCCTGAGTCCCGACCTTAATGCCCACCGACCACAGGGGGAGGGGCCGGCAGAGGTCAAAGGTCAGATGTGCTCCGCCATTCTGCTGAGCACACTCAGTAGAGACCCGGCGCACTCTCACCGGGGGGGCCGGAGCAAGGTGGCCAAGGCCCTTCTCAGGAGGCCACGCCCCCTCAGGCTCCGTCCCCTGGTAGCCAAGAGATCCAGCAGGGCCGAAGCCCTGCCCCCTCAGGCCCCACCTCGGAGGGAGGGACTGAGGCGGACAGGGAGCAGTGGGCGGAGCTCCGCTGCTCCTCCCCTGAGGGGGAGGGGGCGGAGGGGGCGGAGCTTCAGAAAAAATTCAAATAAACAACTTGAGTCGTGAAAAGCATGAAGTGACATTTTTCCTGGGTGTCCTGAAGGTTAAAGGTCAAGTTAGTTTTCAGTTAAAAATCGACAACTTCAGTCTCCGTTTGACCTTTGACTTTATTTTTGACCAGATGGTTTATTGGCAGCTGGAACACAAGCAGCAGGTCTCAGGGGAAAACACTGTTTCTTCTATCTGCTTTCATGTGTTTTGATACTTCAGTTTGACTTTGTTATTTAATATTATTGTTGTTGCTGAATAAAACATCTTTTCTAAGCTGGAATTGAGTTGTGATGTCTCACCTCCACCAGCTAACCAGGTGAGAATAGGGGCCTCATGTACAAAAGGTATGCACAAAAAACCGGTCGTATGCCCGTTTCCACGTTCACGTTCATATAAAAAGTGACTTGACCGTGGAAAACATGATTTGTTAGCTTTGTGACCACATCTCAGCTCTCAGCTAAGACCTGTCCAACTTGGGTGTCCCACCTGAAGATTAAAGCTCCTGCTTGTATAAGGCTTAGGGTCACTGAGGCACGCAAACCCCCTGACCACAGGAAGGTGGCAATCCCTCAGGGGGAAAACTGAAAAATAAAAATGAAGTAAAGTAAAAATGAAAGTAAAATAAATATCGTTTATCCAGGTTTTAACAACCAACAGCATAACATTTATGTTAAATGGGTCACCTAATTCTCAAATACATTTCAACCTAAAGGAAAGACTTGTCATATAATCATTATTTACAAAACTGAAAGGTAGTCTTATGAAAAAAAAATTACCAAGCATCACAAGTTCTCAAACTAATTTGTAAAACACAACAGAGGGAGGAGGAACAGGAGAAGCAGTGATTGCTGATGGCCCAGATTTATGCTTTATTTATATAGCACTTTTCATGCAAACGACTGCAACAAAAAGTGCTTCACAAGATAAAACAAAAATAAAATGCTGAGACATGCAACATAAATATAGGCTCATCCCTCCCACCCCCTCATCTGGACCCGCCCCTCCACACAGACGCACACACGCATACGCCCACACTCATTCTCACACACATGTTGGTAGGATAGCTTGGCACTAAGGATATTGGTGAGGAAAGGCCACTAATGGGTGGCCATCCACACAGAGAGGCACCATAGTCTGCATCCGCAGGGAGCACCGCCACAGAGACCCCTCCCTCCACACCTGACCCCAGCCCGGATAGACCAAGGCAGATTCCACAAATGCAGAGCCCCCCAGTCTTCCGGGCATGAGGTATTTCCAAAACGACGTCGCTGTAGGCAGACTAGACACAACTCCCAGCTTGGAGGGCCCCCATGAGGAAACGCTGGAGTTAAAAAAAACAAAACAACAACTTAGATTTGGACAGTGGGATAAAAAGAGGCAATAATTAAAATATCTAAAAATCTTCAATGGCAACAAAAGGCATAAGAATAGTCAAATAAGAGAAATAAGAGTAAAAGAAATCAGTTAAAAGCCAGATTAAAAAGGTGTGCCTTAAGCTTCCTTTTAAAAAATATCAACAGTCTCTGTGGTCCTGAGGTCATCTGGCAGGCTGTTCCACTGGTAAGAGCCATAAACGGCTGAATGCAGCCTCACTGTGTGTTTAGGGTCGATATGATAAAAGCAGGTCACATCGATAAGACGGCCCTAGACATTTAAAAACTAATAAGAGAACCTTAAAACCGATCCCGAAGCAGATGGGGAGCCAATGCAGCAACTTTAAAAGTGGTGTAATATGATCCTGTCCTCTGGTCCTCGTCAGCACACGTGCGGCTGAGTTTTGTAAGATTTGTAGACTATTTATACTTTTTTTTGGGAAGACCAGAGAGCTGGGCATTACAATAATCCCCCCGTTTGGACAAGGCTCGGGGAAAGGAACGGAGGCAGCTAGTCCAGGATGAGGTGAGAGCAGCGGTGGAGGAGGAGAGATCCAGCAGAGCAGTGGGATTGAGACAGCAAGGCGCCTGGACGAGATGGGAGCAAGTTGCGGAGAGGAAGATCTCGTGGGCTGACCTCTGGAGGGCAAAGCCACACCGCATAAAGTTCTTGGTCCAGGCTGTTTACGATGTACTTCCCAGCCCTTCCAACTTGCACTGCTGGGGTTTGGTCGATACACCAGCATGCCCCTCTTTGCCAGAGAAAGGGGACCCTGTTGAATGCTGCTGGGGCACAAGCTGAGGCATCATGAACCTCAGCTGAGCCGCCTGAGAGAGGGTGTCTGATGTTCGAAAGGCCCGAAACATCCCATGACCTCAGGTCCATCACTGATGATGTGCCCCAGCTACGCATCAGAAGATGTTTCACTAGAACTGGTAAAAGATTCTCTCTCTGGTCTTCGGGACCAATGAGTAAAAACTCAGTTTTGTCCTGGTTGAACTGTTAGAAATTCTCTGCCATCCATGACTTTATATCTAAAATACAGTTAAAAAGGGCATCAATAGCCCTGTGTCATCAGGAGACACAGTGATGTACAGCTGTGTATCATCAGCATAACTGTGGAAGCTGATGCCATGTCTCCTGATGATGTCCCCCAAGGGAAGCATGGAAAGATTAAAAAGAATTGGACCTAAAATTGACCCTTGGGGCACCCCACACCTAATTTCATGCGTTCTGGAGGAGCATGTATCCATACTTATAAAGAACCATCGATCTGTGAGATAAGAACGAACCCAATTAAAAACAGTACCAGAGAGGCCTACCAGGTTTCTGAGTCTATTCAATAAATTGTGGTGATCTACTGTATCAAAAGCAGTGCTTTAATACAGTAGCACCAAGACTGTCAGTTTTTATGAGTCTGCGTTACTCCTGACGTCATTTAAAATCTTTAAAAGGGCTGTCTCAGTACTGTGGTTCATTCTAAAACCAGATTGATATTTATCTAAAATATTGTTCGTATTTAAAAAATCATTTACTTGGTCAAAAAACAGTCTTTCTAAAATCTTACTTAAAAATTGTAGGTTGGATACAGGTCTGTAGTAATTAAAAATGTTAAGTTCTAAATTGCTCTTCTTCAGAAGGGGCCTCACCACCGCTGTTTTAAAAGAGACGGAGAAAACACCCGTCTGAAGAGAGCAATTTGCAATGTTTAAAATCTGCTCCTTAAAGAATCCATAAAATGTCTTTAAAAGTAATGTGGGAATTGGGTCTAAAAGGCAGGTTGTGGACTTTACTTGGGAGAAAACTCGACCAAATGTCCTTGCATCAACCAGGGCAAATGTAGCAGGCATGCAGACTATGCGGGTTATTAGGACCAGAGTCTAGGTTCAGGTGAGTGATTATTAATATTAATGATAAGTAATAATAGACCACAGACCAGTGAATGAGTTTAACTGCCGGCTTGTTTATATAGAAAGTTTGTACAAAACAAAACAATATATTGGTACCAAGTATTTACACACAAACACACAACAAATAAATCACTAAACTCTCTCCTCAACATTTACAAAGCCCACAACTTCAGGGAAATCAGGTTACATATCCATATTTATCCAAGTTAGATTTGATCCAACCTATTTGAGTTGAGATATAGTTTGGTGTCTATATTTCTGTTATGGGTTGTTTAGTCACTAGTATAGAGTTTGCTTTTATCTATTTTGTTAGATTTCAGATTGTAATTTAAATGTTTTTCATCTGAATATTTCGTGAGATGGATCTGCACAAAGTAATCTAAGTTGGTGAAGTGAAATGAGAAAAAAATATATAAAAGAATAATTTAAAGAAATAAAAAAGTGGAAATTGGCATGTGCATATTTATTCACCCCCCTGAAGTCTGTACTTTGTAGAGCCACCTTTTGCAGCAATTACTGCTGTAAGTCTCTTCTGATAGGTCTCTCTGAGCTTGCCACATCTTTCAACTGGGATTTTTGCCCATTCCTCATGGCAAAACTTCTCCAGCTCCTCCAAGTTGGATGGTTTCCGCTTGTGAACGGCAGTCTTCAAGTCAAACCAGAGATTTTCAATCGGATTGAGGTCCGGGCTTTGACTAGGCCATTCTAGCACATTTAACTTCTTCTCCTTAAACCATTCATGCGTAGCTTTAGCAGTTTGCTTCGGGTCATTGTCCTGCTGGAAAGTGAACCTCCGTCCCAGTCACAAATCGCTGGCGGACTGAAACAGGTTTTGCTCCAGAATGTCCCTGTATTTAGCACCATCCATCTTCCCCTCTATGCGGACCAATTTTTCCATCCCTGCTGCTGCAAAACATCCCCATAGCATGATGCTGCCACCACCATGTTTCGCTGTGGGGACAGTGTTCTTGGGGTGATGGGAAGTGTTGGGTTGCCACCAGACATAGCATTTCCCTTTGTGGCCAAAAAGTTCAATTTTAGTCTCATCTGACCAGATCACCTTCCGCCATACATTTAGGGGGTTGTCCACATGCTTTTTGGCAAACTCAAAACGTGCCTTCTTATTTTTAACACTGAGTAAAGGCTTTTTCCTAGCCACTCTTCCATAAAGCCCAGCTCTATGGAGTGTACGGCTTATTGTGGTTCTATGAACAGACACACCAGTGTTTGCTGTAGAACTCTGCTGCTCCTTGAGGGTTACCTTTGATTGTCTGTGTTGCCTCTCTGATCAATGCCCTCTTTGCCCGGTCTGTGAGTTTTGGTGGTCGGCCCTGTCTTGGCAGGTTTGTTGTGGTCCCGTGTTGTTTCCATTTGGCGATTATAGATTTGATGATGCTCCGGGGGATCATCAAAGATGTAGATTTCTTTTGTAACCCAGTCCTGACTTGTATCTCTCTATAACTTTGTCCCTGACTTGTTTGGAGAGCTCCTTGGTCTTCATGATGTGATTCTTCTTGCTGTGAGTTGCAGCCCATTGGGGCCTCTCTTGTGAAGGTAATGGATTGCACCAGCACTTTTTAAGAGGCTTCATAGCAAAGGGGGTGAATAAATATGCACATGCCAATTTCCACTTTTTTATTTCTTTAAATTATTCTTTTATATATTTTTTTTCTCATTTCACTTCACCAACTTAGATTACTTTGTGCAGGTCCATCTCACGAAATACTCAGTTGAAAAACATTTAAATTACAGGCTGAAATCTAACAAAATAGATAAAAGCAAAGGTGGGGTGAATACTTTCGCAAGGCGCTGTAGTTCTATCTTTCTAATTTCTCTTTGGTTTGTTTAGCCAGCTCTTTTAACTCAATTTACCCGACCCTCCCATTAAACACCACTTTGGCATATAATGAAGGAAGTAAGAAAAGGAAAAAAATAACACAGTTCAATAAAATATAAAAAGATAAATCAAATCTCATATCTCCTAGACCAATATGAACAATAACTCAAAATTTCACAGTTTGGTGTTTTACCAGTCATTTGGTTGAGTCCTTTTCAAATAAAGTTCACTGTGTTGCTATGAAACCTGTCAATTTTGTCCTACCACGATCCCAGAGTCTGAATAAGAGTCTCTGTCCACAATGTGCAGGTGAGTCTGCAGAACCGATCTCTTCCTCGTCTCTCTCCTACAGGTGGCTCGCCATCTTCTATTCACAGCTCCTGGTGTTTCCTCCAGACTGGTGATCCCAACTAAAAAAACCTGGCCTGCCATACAACAAGGCAACGCACATACAGGCATTTTAGCTTCATATATATACATCAAGAAAACAGAAAATATATTACTAGTGAATATAGATTAACTGTCAGTCTGAATCTAATCCACGACTCAAAATGGCGGCTCCGCTCTCACTCCTCAGTCCAATGCGAGGCAACCTGACCGCGCAAGACACACATCGCACAAACGAAAAACCTAGCTGTAAATAATATTGGCCCCACATTGAGCCTACACAACAAAAGAATGAACATGCCAACACACACACATTGCAGCACTAGACTCACCAAATCCTCGTTACAAAAAACAACCAAACAGAATCCAGCGACACGGACAGCAGGTGAACAAAACATCTCTCCAAAATACGAAAGAAAAACCAATGCAAAAACCCCCAAAACACACTTTCATTCCTACTCACTCCCCTTCTTCCTACTGCTCTTGACTCGACCCTCCCGTCCGCTCGCCCTCCCATCAATCACCCTCCCTCCAGCAGGGGCGCCACGTGCTTGGCTGTCACCGCCACACTGGCCAAAGGAGCAGCACACACACAAAAAAAATAACAATTTGAGCATTAACTGCTCCCAAGACACCCTGCTGCCTTAAACACGATTATTATTCATCTGTTTACATCTAGGTTACACAAAACTATCCAGTGTTTCCTCTGATAAAAGCGGCTGTCCAGATGTGTTAAAAATTTGATTTTGATGAGTTGAAAGACTGGGCCTAATGTCACCAATTTTACTTTCGAAGTGGTCTGCAAAGTCCTCACAGAGGGCATCTGTTGGTGCCTCTGTGTTTGTTTGTTTGTTTTAATTGGCATTGGTTAAAAGATTGAAGGTGGAGAAAAGAAATTTAGGGTTGTTTTTATTGTCTGTGATGAGTTTTGAGAAATGGGATATTCTTGCCTGTTTGACAGTTTTATTGATAGGATTTGAGTTAGTACATGCAGGAGAAACACTTTTGAACCCTCTGAAAAAGGATGCATCTTGCAGCTTTAACTCTCTCTTTGTGAGCTGCTGGAAGTTGGAGTGCAAAGTGAGTAAGTTTTGAGAAAACCGCATAATAACTGTGCAGAGCCCGAAAAGAAGTCAGGACCTCTTTCAGGACCTCATTCAGCACCTCACTCAGTGAGAGAAACGGACGCACACGGTAAGAGCAACGTCTCTATCAGTAAAGGTCTTTGGATGGTGCAGTGCTGCAAAATTTGTTAGAAGTGAGCAGAAATTTCTGACTGAGAAATAAAAGCAAGTTGTAATAGAAAGTGTTACAAAAATACAAACAAAGATAATTCGGGACTGAGCCTGCCAAATTCCACTCTCTAGCGCCCCCTACAGGCATCCAAAAGTTAGAATGGGACCTAGCTTCCACTAGGAAGGTCGAAAAAATATGGGGAAAAATTCCACGCGTTCGTCTCGTCAAGCCCGACATTTCGTACGCTCTAACTTATATCGTCCGACATACAGGAAGTGAGTTATTTCCACTTTTTTGATTTCACGTTAAAAACTAACTTCTTCTAGGAAGGTCGTAGAGACATGGGGCCAACACCCACGCGTGCGGGCAATCCAGACCTATTTTCTGATGTGCTGACCTTTGACCCCACACAAACCGGAAGTGAGCTATCGTCACTTCTTTGGAAAAGAGTGAAAACACAAGGCTCAGAAAGCGCAAGTCCGACGGCCTTGAAAATTCAGTATGACATAGACTGTACCTTCAATCCACGGAATCATCAAAAAAAACATTCAATTTTAAAACCGTTTTCGTGCAACGGCCCTCCAAAGTCGACGCACATTGAAAAGTACCAAAATCGCTCAAAATCCCCTGAAAAATTAAAATGCCTCTAGCGCCCTCTAGGAAGGTCGAAACGACATGGGACAAAAACCCACGCGTTCCTTGGATACAGACCTACATTCTGACACTTTGACATTTGACCCCTGGCAAACCGGAAGTTAGCTATTTCCTCTTCTTTGAAATCATCCACAGTGACAGTACTCGACTAACCGTCAATGCTGCAAGTTTCAAACCTTTTGTATTACACAGACTAGACTCTCAGAAGGTCAACGTAAAAAGAATGGTCCGGATGCGTTGCACCGTTTTCATTTTATAACCCTGTAAAGTTGATGCATGTCAAAACTGACCAAAATCCAAAAAACACACCAGAAAACTAAAAATGCACCTAGCGCCCTCTAGGGACATCGAAAATTGGTGAAACACATATCCACGCGTTCGTCTCGTCAAGCTCTAGGCCGCGTACGCTCTAATTTTTGGCATCCAACAAACAGGAAGTTAAATATTTCGAGTTGTTTGAGATCGCCTGAACGAAAAAAAACGAAGTTCGTATTTTCACTCGCCACGCCTACACCGTTACTCACACCCCGGATACCTATACATAGTTAGATAGCTGAAGCTCTTAGCTAAAAGAAGATACCAATATCTTTCCTGTAGACGCCGAAATGGCGGAGTTCTGAGCTTAGATGTCCATGCTTGCAAAAGCGGAGCTAACGGAGCTAGCGGCGCTGACTCTGCTCCTGCAGGTTGGGAGCCCCTCACGCCTGTCTCTTGCTCTCCTCCTTTACACATACTGTAAATGGCTGCAGTTTTCTTTATGAAAGTGCTACAGACGTCATTCAAACATCCACGTGTTTGTCTCATCAAGACCTATATTTTACATTTCACAGCCACTTAAAAAAAAAAGCTGGTAAAAATAAGCATCATTTGCATACAAAGGCATATCATGATTACACCTCTTGTCCAGGTTTTCAACACACAAATGCCTGCAGTTTCCTTTACAAAAGTGCTACGACGTCATTCAAACACTGACGTGTTTGTCTCATCAACGCCTATATTTTACATTTGAGAGCCTCATCCAAAAAAAACCCCAACAAAATCAAAAAATGCAGGTGAAAAATCTGCATCATTTCCATACACTGGCTTATGATGATTAATTAGACCTCTTCTCCCTCTTTCTGAACACATACATAAATAGCTGCAGTTTCCTTTAGGGAAGTCATACAGACGTCATTCAAACACCCACGTGTTTGTCTCATTAAGGCCTATAATTTATATTTGACAACATCTTCCAAAAAAAATATTCAAAATACTTTGAAAAATCTGCATTATTTGCATAGACTTCTTTCAGCAGATGTCGCCAAGCGTCGGCAGAGGACATTGGCGCCCGACAGGCGTCGGCAGGGGTCGGGGGTCATCGTGGGTCATCGGGGGTCGCGTCGGCCACGGCGGCTCAGTCCCGCAAACGCTGCTTGCAGCTTTAATTCTCCTTGAGCTCTTTTTAGGTTTAATTCCATACTTCACCGCTGAAAATGTATTAAAATAGATAACAATATCCTAATGTGCTCATTCATCTGTTATTCCTCATTCTGGGCTACTCACGCAGAAGTTTGATTTGAGTGCACTGACAAGGGACCAAGGCCATGTCCTGTTCGACATGTCCACATACTGGGGAGAGGGAGTTGTGTTTGTTTATCTCTACCAAAAGTCCATCAGCCCACACTTCAGCATGTTTCAGTTCATTGAACTTTATTTCTCTGAGCTTCAAAGAATAAAGTTCCTTTATGAAAAACATAAAAAATCTTTCATTCTCCATCGCTTTACGGCAACACTCAGAGCTCGGTCTCTGAGAGGCTAACTAAATAGAGCTTGAGGCACCAAAGACATAATGCCGGAAGTGAGAAACAGCCTCACACCGCGTACCTTGTGCAGATTTTGCACAAGTTTGATTTTAGGGGGTAGGCCACTTGTTTGAGGGGTCTCTGCCCCCTCTTGACCGTACGTAGAGCCGGCCCCGATGCTGGCTGTGTGTTGCTGAATCATCCATGTGTCAACCAGGTATATCAGATTTCCAGTCAATGCAGTTGATCAGGTCGACATTAAAGCGCAATTTGCAGCGAGAGGCTGATTTCCAAATGTAATCGGAGTTATCGACTGCACTATGCAATACGTCAACTTTATACATTTCATTCCATCAATGTAGATCATCAGTGGTGCACGTATGTAGCTGATTATTATTGCGGCGAGGGCTGCTTCAGCACACGATTGAGTGAAACTGGTCTCCAAGTGGCATGATGCTTGATGGTTGACTCTTTGGTGAATAAATGAATTAATAGTCTTGATAAAAACCCCTGGCAAAACAAGAAGGACGCCCACTGTCATCATGTGTCTCATCAGTCATGTTTTGAACATCCAGATTTTTTTTGGACGAATGTTCCTGGATTTGAACGTACGTCAGGTGTCAGGATGACATTCACGCACGTTTTTGTACATGAGGCCCCAGGTGAGGAGACCAATCACATCACAGTGTCCACTAAGTGTTGCCCCCTGTTGGAGGAGTGGAGCTATTGACAACCCTCAAGTCCTTCAGCAGCTCCTCCTCACTGGTCCTCAGTCAGAGGTTGTAGTTCTCACAGCTTCCACCAGGTGGTGTATGGAGGCCCCGATCCGGCCTGCTGCCTCCACAAGCTCTGCCCCCTTTCTGCTGCCTGCTGTCAGGGATGATACATGTGAGGGCTGTGGTTTGCTAACGGCTGACCAGCAGCAGCAGCAGCAGCAGCAGCAGCAGCAGCAGCAGCAGCAGCAGAAGAGACTCACCTGAGCAGCTCCACCTGTCCCCCATCTCCACCTCCATCTCCATCCTCAGCCGGACCACCGCCTGCTGCAGCTGCTGCTCCACACTCACACTCACACCCACGCTCTCCTGTTCCTTCTGCTCCTCCTCCAGCTCTTCCTCCTCCTCCTTCTCCTCTTCCTCCTCCTGCTCCTCTGCTTGAGGGAGGAGGAGGTCCATTTCCTGTGGCCACGCCTCCTCCTGTCCAGGAGCCTCAGGCTCCACCTCCTCTTCGCAGTGCCTGTCCTGGATGACCTCCTCCTCTTCATTTTCATCTTCATCATCCTCCTGCTGCTCCTCCTCCTCCTCTATGTGTTTCTCTGCTGCCTTGTTCAGAGCCTAGAAAAAGAGTGGCACACTGAACTCCTACTCCAATGATGCCTCGGCCCTCCCAGCCCCTGGATGAGTAGGGGGACATGGTGGAGGAGGTCAAAGGTCACCTGAGTGAGGAGCCCCTCCAGCCAGCCTGTCTCCCTCCTCAGGACCTCCAGGGTTCCCTCCACACCAGAACAGCGCTTCTCCAGGATGCTCTGTTCTGATTGGACGCTGAGCCTCCAGGCCTGCAGCTGCTGCTCCAACAGCCTGAGGACCATCACAGACACAGATGAGGTCAGGGAAGATGGCCTCAGGCCTCAGCTGTGCTCTGATTGGCTGCTCACCACTTGTCCCTCTGCAGGTCTCTGACCTCAGCCAGGAGATTGGCCCCCTGCGGAGCAGCGAAAGTCAGGGAGCTCTGTGATTGGTCAGCCAGACTCACCTGCACACCATCACCTCACCTGCTCCACCTGCTGCTCTTCCGTCTGCACACACTTGGAGGAGCACAAGGCATCATGGGAGACGTGATGACTGACAGCAGCAGCAGCCATTGAGGGGGTGGAGTCTGGAGGGTGCGGAGCTCTGACAAGCGAACAACACAACATGACCAAAGGACCACAGCTCATTAGCTGCTGAGTGACACCTGACTGACTTACTTGTTCGAGGTCCCTGGAGGCTCCGCCCACATCAGGTTCCCCTCCACCCCCCGCTGGTTCTGTCGCCGGGGCAACATGGCGTGGCCAGAGCAGCGGATCATTGAGGTCAGAGACTCCTTCCAGGTGGGCTGAGACACAGGTTACCTTGCTGGGGTCACTGAGGTCACTTGTCTGGGGGCACTGTGGTCATAGTGGTCACCTGGCTGAGGTCACCTGTCAGAGGTCACTTAAGTCTCCTGGTTGCGGTCACTCAGGTCACAGGGCTTACCTGGGTGCTTAGCTCCAGGACTGGGTGGTCCCTTTTGTGTCTCTTTGTGTGTCTGTCGGTGAGGAAGCAGTTCTGACACACCTGGACGTTGCAACACCTGAGGCAGCGATACCTGCGTGCACACACACACACACACACACACACACACACACACACACACACCTGAGTCCGGGGTCCTGCCCTCTGATTAGACAGTGCCGACTCACCTAAGGCCAATGAGGGGGTGGGTCTTGCAGCAGTGGCAACGGGCGTCGTGGTGGAGGTGGCGGCTGAGCGAGAGGCGAGAGAGAGCCGATAACCATAGCAACAGAGGGGGCTCTGTCCCCAACCATGACATCACCTGCTTGGGACTCGCTGTCTGGGAGCTCACCTGGAGGAACAACAGCCTCAGGTGACGTAAACACCTGAACATGAACAGGACCAGACTCTGACAGTTGTTTCATTCTCACCTGGTGGAAGCAGGAAGTCACAGCTGCTTCCACGCTGCTGCTGGCCACACCCAGTTCTTGCACTGCCACGGGCACCTTGGCACACACGCACAAATGCACACTGAGGGAGTGGGGCAGGGAAGAGAGGCATGCTGGGAAATGTTGAGTGTTTCACCTGACTGAGGTCTCGCAGCAGGGACTCCAGTCCAGACCTGCTGATGGAGCCATGCTCCCCAGATGACCATGCCCCTTCCTGGGCCACGCCCACCAGAGCTGCAGGGTCCAAGGTCGAAGAGAGACAGACGAACGATCAGTCAGTCATAAAAACAGTCAGTCAGTCAGTAAAACAGTCAGACATACAGTAAAACAGTCAGTCAGACAGTGAAATTCAGACGGTCAGTGAGACAGTCAGTCAGTAACAGTCACTAACTGACCTGTGTACTTGCCCTGCAGACTGTCTCCTGATAGGACGATGAGGAGCGTCTTTAGGGACGCTGCTGACACGCCTCCACTTCCTCTCCTGCAACACAAGGGCCACATGACATCCTGTAAAGTGGGCAGAGCTACACCACAACCAGATGCTCTGATTGGACATCTGTCCTGTGAGCTCCTTCTGTTCTGGACTGGTGGAACCTCAAGTCAAGAACATGGGAACCTTGTGGAAGCAGAGCTCCACAGCTGCCAGTAGGGAGAAGCAGGGGGCAGTAGAGTGCAGCAGAGGACCAACCGGGGGCAGCAGAGGGCAGCAGACAAGCTAGCAGAGGGCAGCATAGAGCAGCAGAGGACCAGTGAGGGGCAGTGGAGGGTGGTAAAGGACCATCAAGGAGCGGTAGAGGACCAGCAGAGGGCAGCAGAGGACCAGCAGGGGCAGCAGAGGGCAGCAGGGGACTAGCAGGGGGCAGTAAAGGGCAGCAGCAGCTCAGCCAGACAGACGCCCCCTTGTGGACACACCCATCAAAGATCCTGAAAGTCAGACTGCAGATCTCCTCCACGGCCTCCTGGTCCACCTCCACTTCCTGTGACACCTGCTGGAACATCCTGCTCAGAATACGGTTCACTTCCTGTCGGTTCAGCCTGGCGTCTGGCTGCAGGTTGGCCCCACCCACTGAGCAGAACACCGCCCAGACGTGTCGCAGAGACACGACTTTCACTGAAACACGAGGAAACCAGATGTGAAGACAGAAGCTGCTGCAGCACGAGGTGAAAGTCGTAGACAAAGGTCAAAGTGAAGGTCAGAGGAGGAGAGGGTCAGAGGTGAAGGTCAGAGGACTGACTATGGAGACGCTCCTGAAGACATAGAAGCTTGATGGAGACCCTGTAGAGGGGACGACGGACCTCCTGCACCCCTTCTGGAGGAAGAGACACAAACTGAAGTTCAGACTGACAGCAGAGGAGAAATCACAGGAGGTCACAGCACCTTCAGAGAGCAGGTCCATGTCTGGAGACACCGTCACACCACAACCTTCTGGGACTCTGACCTGCAATACAAACGCACTGAAGATGCCACACAGATAATAATTTCCTCATCACCACACACCAGCAGATCAGCAGCTGGACGGTGAAACTCAGGAAGTGAAACCAACCTCCAGAGTAGAACCAGTGTATTTCCTGCAGTACAACCAGACTATCTACTGGAGTAGAACCAAACTACATACTGCAGCAATACCAGTGTATTTATTGGAGTAGAACCAGACTTTTTACGGCAGTAAAACTAATAAATGTAGTATATTTAGTGAAACATACTAACCTACTCGGTGCTGTTGTCCAGAGACTGAAGCTCCTGAAGATTGTGAAGCTCCTGAATGATGAATGAGTGAAGGCAGGAGGAAGGCTGGAGGCTCAACTGCTTCTCACCTTTCAGCCTCTCTCACCTGACATCTGTGACCAATCAGATTCAGGCTTTTTGTAACATCATCAGGACTGTCAGGTGTCAAGTGACGTGACATTAGCGTGTCTCAATCATCAACAACATCAATTATCAGCAATAAACGCATGACTAAACCAACAAAGGAACAAACAAACTGATCAATAATAAGTAGGAATACGTGGGCAGCGGCAGTGCAGGAGGTCACATGACCCGGTGTGTCTGGTGTCGCAGCCTTGGTGGCCTGATGAGGCTGAACAGTGGCCTGAGTGTTGCCCGTCAACATGTCTTTGTTCCCCCAAACTGCAGCCGCTTGTGAGTCTCTGAGTGTCTTTGTATGACGTCACAACACAACAACACAACTTCTCTTCTCCTCCGCTGAGATCACTGTAGCAGCAGCAGCAGCAGCAGTCGTGTCACTAATGCAGAAACATGTACATGTACAGTGTGTGTGTGTGTGTCTGCAAGTAAGAGTGAGTGTGTTTGTAAGAGTGTGTTTGTGTGAGTGTGTGTGTGTGTGTGCTTGTGTGTGAGTCCATCCTGGGTTGATTATTGGGATGTGTTTGTCTCTCATACAAACTGTGTGTTTAAGTTGTATTTAAATGCCAATAACAACACAATGTTGTGCAATATGTCAACATGTTCAGGAAAATAACAACAAACGGGTTCATTTGAATTGTGTTGAGGCTCCTCCTAGTGGGCATGGCCTACCAGTGTGCGGGACCTCCCAGGGGGCCGGACCTCCCTCGGAGTCAGTCAGACTGGGGCTGCTGCTGCTGGGTCAGTCCAGGCCAACGACACCAGCCCCGCTGCACTGTCTCACCCTCAGCTCATTCTGCGTCACTCCACCCACCCAGCCAGCTGAGGTGAAAATGAAGCGCTCCCTGGGGACCTGCCTGCTGCTCTGCTCAGTGCTATTCGAACTGGGTATGTTTGAAATCTGCACTTTCAAACTGGATTTCATCACGTCGAGAGACCTGGAGTTTAACACTTGACCTTGACCCTGACCTGGTCCTCGTGGGATTCCATCCAAAGTTTATAATTGTATTGAAAGTGAAGATCAGGCAGATCAGTCCAACTGTCTGAATTTGTCTGACTAGTTGAATGGTTGTGTATGGTGATGGTTCTGGGTTTCGATGGGTCAGTGTGGCGATGGTTCTGGATGTCGATGGTTCAGGGCGTAGATGGTTCTGTTTGTCAATAGTTCTAGGGGGAGATGGTTCAGGGTGTCGATGCTTCTGGGGGAGCGATGGTTCTGGGGGACAATGGTTCATTGGTTCAGGATGGGTCAGGGTGTCAATGGTTCAGTAATTCAGTATGTCAATGGTTCAGGGTGTTGATGGTTCTGGGGGGCGAAGGTTCTAAAGTAGCGATGGTTCTGGGGGGTGATGGTTCATTGGTTCAGGATGTATCATGGTGTTCAGACTGCCAGGATGTTGAGCAGCTACAGGCAGACAGTGACGGATGTACCAGCAAGGGTGTTTCCAGAAGTGGCTCTAGTGGTGGTTCCAGTGGTCAGTGGTTCCAGTGGTGTTTCCAGTGGTGGGTCCAGCAGTGCTGGTGGTTCCCAGTGGTCAGTGGTTCCAGTGATGGTGTTGTGTTGCAGGCTCAGCTATCCGCTGCTACAGCTGTAAAGACTACACTGCCAGTTGCTCCAAGCAGAGGGACTGCAGCTACGACGACGCCTGCCTGACGCTCAGTGAGAGAGGTAAGACCTGCTGCCCCTTGGAGGCCGACAGCAGAACTGCAGGTTGGAATAGCTCTGACGCTTTCTGGCCCCTACAGGTGGGATGACGTATCGCCAGTGTCTCAAGTATTCTGACTGCGAGTACAGCCGACTGGGCCAGATGTTCCCCCAGGTAGCCTCGCTCCCTGCACACACTGACATATGTTTGGACACATGTTCCTGCTCTCCAGGGGGAGACAAGACAAGTGTAGTTTGTGTCTTTGGAGCAGCTGTGAGGCTTTGAGTGCACCGCTGACCAACAAGCTCCTCCCCCCTGCTAACAGACTCCTTCCACTTCTAATAGGCTCCTCCCCCACTGCTATCAGGCTCCTCCCGCTGCTAACAGGCTCCTCCACCACTACTAACAGGCTTCTCCCCACTGCAGACATGCTCCACTCACTGCTAACATGCTCCCCCCACTGCAGACATGCTCCACCCACTGCTAACAGGCTTACCCCGCTGCTAACAGACTCCTCCCACACTGCTAAAAGGCTAATGTTGTGCTGTTTTTAGGTCTCCAGTTTTACCTTCAAGTGCTGCAACTCAGACCTGTGCAACTCCGCCCCCTCCATGGCAGCCAGCTCTGTGATTGGACTGCTGGCCTCGCTGGCTGTCACGTGGTGGTGCGTCCACTGAGGAGATGATGATGATGATGTTGGCGCCTCCTTGTGGCTGCAACTAATTCCTTCAGGCCGCCTGCACTGACGTCAGGAAGTATTCAAACACTCCACTGATCTAAATGTTCTCGCTAAAAATCCTCTCTGCTTGTTTCACTGTCTCACTGTCGGCGCTACTGACCTGACCTGAGGCTTTGACCTCTGACCTGAACCCTTGTCAGAAGGTTGTCATTTTGAAACTGTGGCCAGACAGACGCAGTGATGACTCAGTTTCACTAACTCTTGACTAAAAAGCTTCATTTAAATGAATAAATTTAATGGAATGTGTCAAAACTCTGACAGACTGATGTTGCCAACACGACTGAACAGAAAACAAATACACAACACATCACAGCGACTTCACGGACATCTGATGGTTTACAGTGTGTGTGATTTAGTTCAGGAAGTAGTCTGGTCCCTTCCTAGCCAAAGTCTTAAAAAGGAAGTGGACTCCAGTTTGTTTCCCTTCAGTTGTTTCTGATTGTATTCAAGTTAAAATAATACAATTAAAGAAAAACGATGGTTTCCCTTTTGTCATTTTTCTTTGGAATAAATGGTGTGTGTGTGTATACACATGGAGACATATACAGATATATACATATATAATACAGTATATATATATATATATATATATATATATATATATATATATATATATATATATATATATATATATATATATATATATATATATATATATATATACACATATATACACATATATCTACATATCAGAGGTTGTGTTAACCTAGGGTTACCAACTTCCAGAGTTTCAAATAAGGGACACCTCTTGGCCGCGCAGAAAACCCATCCAATTTCAGGTCTAAATTTCATGTGTCAAACCCCCAAAGTGTGCAGTAATGGTAAGGATATAGACTACATGAGAAACAGATATCATTCAATAATTTGTTTTGTAAAAATATGCAAAATAACAGTCCATCAGCTGTAATAATAATATTTTCATTATGAAGAAATATTAGTCATTACATCAACTTGCATCATTATGTGATTCAGTTGATCTTTTTGTTTAAAACTATCATGGTGTATCAGTTTTGGGGCACTTAATAACAATGAACATTTAGCAGTGTGAAACTGACAAAAAAAAATCAAAACATTCGTAAAGGTATGATTAGGAAGGTATACATGACTGGAATGAATCTGCAGTTTGCACTGAACTAAAACTTTGCTTGACCCCTTCAAACTTATATTTTATGCCATAATGACATTTTTTACAGCATACAAACTATCAAGCCTAGAATGTTATGCCTTATTTCAGACAGTTTTACAAAGCTTACCGGCTTCTCGGGTTAGTTAGATAACAGTGCCCACTACTAGTACCCACTCTTCTGATTTAAATTCATATATCCATATTAGGATACTACTAGTAGCCTAAGCATCAAAATCAACATGCTTATTTGACATACCAGGTTCTGGGGTCGACAATATACAGTATTTAAAGTACCCATGGCCCAGTGGCCCAGGGGTACTTCATTCTGACAAAACACATCAGGGCCACCAGAATGCGCCAACCACTGGCCTGGTGGAACCAGTAAAAATAATGCCCTTCAAAAAAATTAATAAATAAAAAATAATAATAATCTAATGTCACATCAATTCCCAGTGGGTTTGTGTTTTGCAATTACTTCTGTGAAAGTACTTAGATAACTAGATAAATAGATAAGTACCGCTAACAAGTTACGTGATCCCGATCAAAGACAGCCAGTGCTGTGCTCTCCGTGGGACGTAAACACATCTCGCTCGCTCCCGCAGGACGCCTCCTTGACCGGCTTTGTCTAAACGCCGAAACCGATCATTTTTGGAACGCTGACGTCATAGTTCTAAATCTGCAATCTGAGTGGCCGTGACGTGCAGACGACCACTCAAAACTACAGCGATGGGCACATCGAGGAACTGCTACTACTGAACAGCCTGCAGTCTTCTCACAGGCTGTCATACTTCACACGAGCCTCGCGCAGTAGCTCCAGCTAGCGAGCTATCTGCCAGCAAGCTGCACATAATGGCACATAATATGTTATGGCTTTGATTCAGTGAGACTGAGGTACGAACAAGTCCTGCTTTGAATACAGGACTTGCAGGGCAACAGAGGAAAGCTGTGTGATCCCCGGTGGGTTTAAATAGCCTAGCTCTGCTGGCCATTGAGAGGACACTGGTCAATTCCTTGGAAAAGACGGCTAGTTGGCACAACAGGGTCACAGATCATTTTCTTGAAAGGAATTGAGGGTATAATTTACGTATAAATAAGTAAACAAGTGTTGCCACCCGTCCCGTTTTTCCCAGAATTGTTCTCTTTTTTCACCACCTGTCTCTCCCGGGACACAACTTGTCCCGGTTTTTTTTTTAGGGAAAATGACAAAACCTCATTTGATTTCCGTCTGTGGTCTAGATAGGGTTGCCAACCCTCCTGCAAAATACGCGATTGTCCCATATTTGGCAACTAAAAAACCTGCCCCGTAATGAACTGATACGGGACGCACTTCACTTTGTCCCGTATATTTCGGGGAGCGCCCCCCGTCGTCGACAGACTTGAGAGATCTCCACCCCCCGAGATGTCCCGGATTTGAAACTCTAGGAGTTGGCAACCCTAAGGCTGAAGATGAGTTTCCCCTCCTTGAAAGACCAGCAGCTGCCACTGTGAGTGCTTTGTGACGGGGTCTCCCCCACACAAAGCACACACAGCGGGAGGCTCATCCGCTCCCGCTGTGTCAGAAATCAGTCTCCAAACACAAGCAGCTACAGTCTACAAAAACCAGAAATAGATGCTAGAATTGTTGCTAGACGCTTTTAACAAAGACAATGTCGCTAAGAAGATCAGTAAAGTCTCCAGATCATCTCAAAACAACGGAATGAAAAACTTGAAAAATGCTTCGGCGGATGGTTATACTTCAAGATCGCTGATTCGCTCGTTTCACTTGTCAATCAAAAAGGACTCAGCCTCAAACAGATAATCCAATCATCATGCAGAAGCCGAGCATCGGGGCCAACCGAGGCCAGCCCATTGCTCCATAGACCGCCAGAGATGCTGAGCGTCCCACGGGCGGGACAAAGCCCAGCATTTATACAATGACTGTCTTGTTTCACTGCAGTGGAACAACCCACTCTATACTTCCCCATTGAATTCAATTGACGCTCAGCGTCTGCACGGTCTAAGCACGGTGACGATGCGGGGATGAATAATGAGAAAGAAGTTGTGTCACTGTCAGTTACCTGCGATAAGTAGCTGATTCTGAACTAAAGATGAACGCATTCTATCGCATATTTAATGAATGAAATGGACACACAACAGTACATTATGTGACTACTTATTTTCTGACATTTTAGGGGAAGCTGAGCTTCCCTTGCAGTCTTAGAGCAATCGCCTCTGTGTGTTATTGTTCACTTTTGTTTGCGGTTTGTTGTGGTGGAGGTTAGTTGGAAGACTGCAGGGTGATCATAAGTAGCAGAAGCAAGTCCGTTGCCCGACGCTGTTGTTGTCGTGAGTGGTCGCCCGCACCTCACCGCCACTCAGGTTGCAGGGTTGGTGGTGGTACCAGGTGAGGCGTTTCCAAAAGGTTTCGGCGTTTACACGAAGCCGGGCAGGGCAGCGTTTTCAGACTCATCCAATATGCGGTTTCGATTTCAATATACCGACCCAGGGCCAGACTGGGGCACTTTTTCAGGCTAGGAGTCAGTCATTTAACAGGCCACCCCTGCCTTGCCCACACACACAAGTTGACACCTAAATGCATGGGCGTGCATGCCCATGCATGTAGGTGTGCCCACACAAGCACACACACACAATACTGTATATGTTTTTGGCTGACTGAAAACAAATATGCACTCCGATATAAGCATAATAGTCAATTTGGCAATAACAAATTTCATCAATACCATTTCATTAAAGAATGATATTGTCAAATACATGTTTGTTTTTTTCAAATGTTTCATAGTCATAGCCTACTTAATCCTAAACCACTGACACATACTGTACTGTGGTAGATGACTATCTTTACCTGTCAGTTGCGCTGAGGCTGAGCTAGAACTAGGCTCAACGTCTGAAGCACCAGAACTGGTAATATCTCTACCTTTGCATAGGAAACATAGAAATGTAAATTTCAAAATTGATTTTTGCAATTGCCAGTCACAAAGTTTATTAATCCCAGTGGGAAAATTCAGTAAATCAGAACGTGCATGGAAGAAAGCATAACAAATGACTCTTTAGCTAGCAAGCCAACTAGAAACAAACCTAACAATTAATCTACAGCCTTATTACACATGGCAGTGGCACGTACTGTATGCACACTACATATGCAAACTGGCATGCATGGGTGGGCATGCAGCGGACACACACGCACGCACGCACACACACACACACACACACACACACACACACACACACACACACACACACACACACACACACACACACACACACACACACACACACATGGGACCTAGTGTAATTTGTAAGGTTGGAATATACAGTAACCTTACTGCTGTATTTGCAATAGCAGTAAGAGAATAAAGGTTTTATATAGTAAGTACTGCCAAGTTTAGAGCTATACATAAATAGTCATGTCATATAGAATATCAACTGCCTCAGCGGCACATCATTAAGCCAGGGAATACTAATGAACCTCAACCGACAGTAAATCCAAGGTTGAAATGCACAAACTTTCATGTTTGGGCTAGGATTCATAACAGCAAGTCAGCAACAGACAGAAAAATTCAACCACACAATCGCTTAATAGAATAATGATGTAGTGCCAAGAAAGCAATGAGAGCCATTTATGTCAAATGGCAGTGTCTCTTGGTGTTCATATGTCTGCAACTTGCATGTTGCATGTTGTTGCTCTACTGTAGAAATGGTTCTGTACCCTCCGCCATTTTCTCTGCAGGAGAACCTGAAGCACCAGCAGGACTGGTGTCATCACCATCACCACCACCACCTTTGAATAGCAAACATACATTAGCAACATTTGTTTTGTTTGATAACTTGCTTGCAGACGTATCTTTTTTGTTAAGGGCACCATGGCTGGGAGGCGGCCTGAATAAGCTTGTGAGTTTTCGGCATTTGGCCGCATCATTCTGTTGGTTAAGCGCACATGGCTGTTTCACAGAATTTTGCGTTTATGGACTGCAGGATTGTTCATTGTTTCAGCGTTGTCTCTTCCTACAATCCTCTGCCTCATGGTCCGGTTCACTCCTGGGCTGTCCAGAGCTTTGGAGGCCTCTGAGTGCCTGCCATGGCGATGGGAGGGAAGGTAGGGAGGTGAAGGAGGAGAGGGTCAAAACTGGAACCCTTGGAGAAGCAGGATCTGGAGACACTGGGAAAACTAGGAACATTTCAAACACTAGGAACATGCTGAGCACCAGTGATTTACCAAACTTGTCACACATTTATGATTTATTTCACTTTATTACAGACCTGGACATTCAGACTCATTCATTGTCCAACACAAGGCCACGCCCCCTCCACTCCAGCACAGTGGTAGGGATTAGTCATGGAAGCCAGAAGAAGAAAAGAAGACTTGATTTCCAGGGCCTGACTGACATTAATTGACAGAAGTTCCGTGAAGCTGCAGAGACAAGAGCCACGCCTGCACCAGTGGAGGCCAGTCTGGACCAGCGGGGGCCAGTCAGTTTAAACACCCCTAATGATGTTTGAAGGACTGAAACCAGAACCTTCAAACATGAGTTCCAGTCCCAGCCAGAATAATGATCTCCATCCAACATCTGGTCCAGTTTTATCAAAGTATTTGATGGGGAAAAATGTCTTGTGATGCTTCATCGTCTCGCTGAGCTCAGGACGGACGAAACTGCACAGAGAACATTCATGGTGAGAAACGGTCCCTGCTGCATTCCAGGAGAGTGGACCACCAGAGTGGTCCAGGTCCGGGACCGAGACGACATCCAGGTCCAGGAGAGCGGACCTGGACCTGGACCTGGACCAGGACAAGGAGCAGGACCCCACCCGTCCCAGCAGTCACTGCTCCACCAGCAGGGGTCACTGCTCCACCAACAGGGATCAGTGCTGCGCCAGCAGGGCGCTGCGGTTGGCCTTCATCTTCTCCAGCCGCTTGGTCAGATGTCCGTTGGAGGCCTCCAACTCCACCACCCGGTCCAGAGCCACTCGGAGCTACAAGGGAACCAGAAGAGACTCCTGATGAGGTCCAGCAGGGAGCTGAAGCTGCTGCAGCCGTCTAACACCTCACCTCTCTCTGCAGCTTCCTCTTCTCCACCTTTAGCTCGTCCTCCGTCCGCTCGGCGCTTTCTGACGCCACCCTGTATCGTGTCACCTGACCTTCGAGTCGGATCACCTGAACATCAGACAGGAAGTGGCTCCATCACAACCAGCAACATGCATGGCGTCTGTCTGACAAGGAGGGGGAGGACTCACGTTCTGCTCCATTGAGGTCAATTCCTGTTCACACTTGACCAGCTTGAACTTGAGCTCACTGCTCTGCCTGTTGGCATCCCCTGGTTGATGCACATGGAAACACAGTCAGGGCCAGACCACAGAGTCGCGCAACCACATTGTTGAGACTCACGCTGGAGCTCCAGCAGATGAGACTGCATCCCGTTCTCCAGGGTGCCCCCTTCTAGATGCTGGACGCCGTCAACCGTATCCCTCTGAGCCAGCTGAGCCCTCAGCAGTCTCACCTGCACACAGGTGGTCAGTTGACCAGGTGGTCAGGTGACTAGGTGATCAGGTGACCAGGTTCCTGCAGATCCACCCAGAAGAACCGTGTGAGCTCACCTCGTCTTGGAGACCCTCCCGCTCCTCAAACAGCTTCTGCAGCCGAGACTCTGAAACAACACACATACAACCACAGAACAGACACACAATCACACCACAGACACCCACAGGTGGACATCAGGTGATTCTTTAGTCCATTTCAGAGGGACTTTCTGGGACTTCTTCAGTCCTATAGGTCAGAGGTCGCCCAGGTGGAGGAGCCTCACCTAGAGTGTGCGTTCTGCTGTGGTGAGACGCCTCTTCAGCCAATCTGGGGTCAAAACTGGTGGCCCCATCCTCCTGGCCGCTTACTGTCTCCCCACTGATTGACAGGCTGGGGGCGGCGGCCACGCCGTGTTCCTGAGGCAGAAAGCAGCAGCCGATCAGACCCAATGCAGCCGGAGCTGGCAAGAAGTTCACGGTGTGGATGACGGCCACAGCGCCGCCCGGTGGAGGAAGTGGGGTCACGACTTCCTGTCAGTACCTTTAACAGACCGAGGAGCCTCAGAAGCTCAACCCTCAGCCGATCACGATCGATCCGAACAATCTCAGACACCTCACTGTGTCTCTCTAACGCCTGATAGGGGGCGGAGTAGGGAGCAGGACAAGGGGTGGCGCCAGGGGTGGAGCCGATAGGAGGAGGAGTCAGGAGGAGTTAGAAGAAAGAGACAGAGGGAAGAGTTAGTGACAATTCCTGACCCTCGGGAGTTGGTTTAAGATGCTAGCTGCTTGTCTGAGTGGCACATTAGCGGGAAGATTGACACATCAAGAAAGTAGTTCCAGCAAGGAGTCAAGAGTTGGAGAGTCTGAATTACAGAACCTGACTACCAGATTCTGGATGATATAATCTGACTACAAGAGTCTGGATAATATAAAGTGACTACCACAGAGTCTGGATGATATAATCTGACTACCAAAGACTCTGAATGATATAATGTGATTATCTGGCTGTACCCAGTGTGACTGTCAGAGTTCAGGATGGTTATAATCTGGTGCCACCGACTCCTGGGATTATTCTTATCTGTCTGCCACTGACCGCCATCTTCTTGTCTTTCCACTGCAGGACCTCCTGCAGGTCAGACACCTCCTGACATTGAGTGCTGCTCTTCAGTCGCAGGTCAGACACCTCCTGAGGAGGCAGCGGTCAGGATGAAGAGACAAAGGTGAGGAAGAGGGTTAGTGGAAAGAGAATAACAGTTAGATTAACTGTTCAGTGGTGCAGAAAATACAGGAAGAGAGAAGAGTTGATCACTGATCAATCGGTGGATTAGAGTGTAATGTAAGATAATCCCAGTCTGGAGCTGGAGGAGGTGGTGGAGGAGGACGGACCTTCATCAGCTCCTCAGCGTGTCTCAGGGTCTCCTGGGCCTCTTCCAACTGCAGCTGGAGGAGACGCTGCTTCTGCCGCTCGCGCTCACACTCCTGAAACACACCAAAGGTCAGGTCAGGTCCTCCTGCAGGCCACCCTGACCTGGTCCGCCTCACCTTGTTGAGCTCGTCACGGTGGCGCCGCGTCTCCCACAGAAGCTCCTCCAGGTCACTCAATTCGTCCTTCAGCGCCTCCACCTGATACATCAGGGTGGACTTGTTGTTGTGCAGCTGAGCGTTGGACACCATCGCCCTGCGGTACCTTTCCTCTGCCTCCAGCAGGGCCTCCTGGAACACCAGCACCAGCTCATCATCAACATCGTCTTTACCACCACCACCAACAACAGGAAGTACATTTTGTGCTCTGACATTGTGGCCTTGAGACCGACCTTCATGTCTCTGATGGAGGCCTCCGTCTCCATGGAGAAGGACGTGTCACAGCTTCCTCTGCGAGACGAGGCTCCGCCCAGCGAGGCCAGCGTGGCAGCCGACAGGGTGGAGGCCGTCCTGGAGCCCTGAGGAGGACGAGGAGGCAGTGCCACTTGCTGGTGATTTTATCTCAACACCGTCCTAACATGAGAAGGCAACGAGACTCACCTTGTCCAGGAGGTCCCTGTCAACCCTGTCCTCCACCTGGACAGACAGACAGACAGACAGACAGACAGACAGACAGACAGACAGGCACACACAATCACTGATCACAGTCATTGACAACCCACTATCGACGGAGCGTGTCGTTGCAGTGTGGCTACCAGGTGGAGCCAGACTCGGCTGTGATGGGATGGAAGCAGAGACACAGACAGCCAGAGGGTGGCACTCACCACTGGGCTGGCCCGAGCTGAACTGGCCCTGGAGGAGGCCCGAGAACCTGAACCCAGGAGAGCACTGTAGTCCGAGGGCTGGAGGAGCAGAGAGACCAGAGGAACATCAGAGGAACATCACTTCCTGTGCGCAGAGTGCAGACAGGAAGTGATGTTAGAGTGTAGCGTGCACAGACAGGAAGTGATGTCATTGGCTGGTTTGAGTGGTGACAGACAGGAAGGGTTGGAGCGGCGGCTGCTTCTGATTGGTTGACTTTCTCACTTACCCTAAAGCTTCCTCGGCTGCCCACCGACATCTTCTCTTCGTCATCAGACACCTGCAACAACAGGACACACCCATTGAGAGCACAGCCATGCTCACAGTGATGTCACCTGCTAGTGGGCAGAGCCTATCCCACAGAGTTATCTAGCATCCAGGTGTGATGAAGGTTACTGAGGAAGCAGGAAGTGGAGAGGAGGCGGGTACAGACCGAGGCCAGGTGTCTCCGAGAGTGACGAGAGTAGTGTTCACTGTCCTCCTGGAGCACCACCGCAGAAGAAGAGGAGGAAGGGGAGGTGGAGAAGGAGTAGGAGGAGAAGGAGGAATAGGGGCAGGAGGAGGACGAGGAAGAGAAGAGAGTTAAACAACTTCAGCTCCAGGAGAAGCTCCTGATAGACACCATCCAGGTAGTAGACACCTCCGTCGCACTGACTGAGGCCACGCCCCCCAGGGGTCATGTCACATTGGAGGAACAAACACACAAACGAACACACAAACAAACAAACAAACACAAAAGTCAAACAAACAAGCAAATTAGGCAAAACAGCAACAGCAGTGAGTCAAACACATGCAGGAGGGATTATGTTGGATTAGGCAGTAGGGCTGCACAATATATTGCAAATTTATCATTATCGCAATAACATGTGCGATAGACATATTGTAAAAACTGCGATAAGTAGCATGGTCACCATGCGCTACATATAAAGAAATTTGGCCAATCAGATTGAGCCTTACTGTGTTATGCCAGCCTTAAAGTAACTGCTTCTGGTTGAGGTCGCATGTGTCACGTGTGGAGAGAGTGAGGGATGCGTGGTCATGGATGGAGCGACAAAGATATGCGAGGAAAACGTGGGCGAAGAGGAATTGGAGCACGATACAACACCGGCGTAGTTTATACTGTTCTTCAATTTAAAGGGTTTCCTCACCGAACAGCTGCAGATGTGCTTTGCCACCGTCAGCGGATTCGTCAGAAATTCACAAACGTATACAACATACTACTTGCAAATTCAAAGTCGCAGGCCACATCTACAACAGCAAATTTGCGTTAAGCTGTACTTCTTTCACCCGAATGAAAAACTCAGTAAAATATCTATCAGCTGTATACCTCTGTGAGCTGAAAAACATATAGCATCGTCATAGCACTGTGTTGTTGCAAACCCTTTTTAGATGACACAAATGAACATAAAAGGTTTGCGTACTGCCTCCGCAAGCTCAAAAGTGCCAGGCGTTGAAGGAGCTCACGCCAACGCGGTGGGTAAAGGGGGTGGGGGGTGGGGGGTGGGGGTGGGGGGAGGCGGGTCACATGCCGATAATAATACCCTGCCAACCCCAGGAACAACCTCAGCTGTTTTAAGGTTGTGGGAGTTGGCCAGAATTTAATGATGGCAATCTTTTCAGGATCTGTTTCAACACCGCGCACCGACACTATGTGCCCCAGGTAGCGCACCAAAGTCTGGAAGAATTAAAATTTTTCTGGGGAAAGCTTTAACCCATACTCCTTCAGCCGGTTCAGTACTTGAAGGAGTCTTCTCTCATGCTCCTCCAGAGAGCTTGAGAATATGATCATATCGTCAAGAAAAACCAGCACCTCTTTGAGATGGAGGTCCCCCATCCACCACTACATCAGCCTCTGAAATGTGCTTGGTGAGTTAGTGACCCCTTGAGGCATCCTGTTAAACTCTTAAAAGCCTAAAGGAGTAACAAAAGCAGTCAGTCTTGGGTTTGTCAGCCTCATCCATCTTGATCTGGTAGTTTCCTGACTTCAAATTGAGTACAGAAAACCTTTTAGAACCGGTAAGCGCAGTAAAAGTTTGCCAAATTCGGCAGGGCATAGGCATCCTTTATAGTCTGGAGATTGAGCTTGTGATAGTCGATACACAACCTTACATCAATATTCTTCCACAATAGGGGATGAAAACAGAGATGTTGACTCCCTAATTACACCAGCATCCAGAAGATCGCAAATATGTCTGCGCACGGCTTCAATGTCTTGTGGATGGATAGGGCGGGCACCTTGTTTGAATGGTGTAAATGTTGTTTTATAAATATTTGGTATTAAGCATAATTTAATTGCATAAATAAGTTTAATAATTTCATTCAGCAATAAATAAATAAGTGTGAAGTAAAAATATAATTTCAGGTTAGGGTTAATTAATTTCTTGTTAAAATACAAGAAGGAACCAAAGTTCGTTCTTTGTTGTTGCATGGGAAAAACTTTTAGATGTGCATCTTTCTTGGGACCGCATGGTGGCCTTACCGACAGCAGCAAGTGTCTTTTCTTTTTTCTTTTTGATATGATTGTTCCTTCAAAGCATACTTAAAGCCTCTGTTCATGACTAGCAGCCCAACGAGGTAATGTTTGTATGTGAAGTTTGATGTTGACGCCTTGCGCCATTTCGTGTTTTTATTCTCTTGATGTGCATTTTATGTTAATTTGTTACATTTCAGTTCTCACGGCGTGAACGTGCTGATCCGTCAAGAACATGAATAAACGCCCGTTTTAAAAGAATCGTCCTGCGTCAGTGTGATGAAGAGAGCTACAAATGGTGTCTCATCATGACTTGGTTGGTGCATCCAAAGTCAAGATCGTGGTTGGAAAAGATCTCAGATATTGCACCTAGCTTCTTATTGACTCGCTCCTTCCACTCTGATGGTATGGGAGAGTTGCCAAAAATCACATTGAAGGTGGGTGATGATTGCGTGGCTGAAAGATCGGTCACATGATGCTTAGGCAGAATGCAGTGGTACACAGTAAAAAATGCAGTGTCAATGTTTCAGAGTTAACCTATTTTAACCTACATAGAGTATTTTCAACTGTATAGAGAGTAAACCCTCTCTCAATGTAGAGTTAAAAGTAAGTGTTAAATCCTGTGGCCGCACAGTGTAGACTTAAACTCTATAGAAGTGTCAAGTTCGCGCCAGTCGCGTCATGTGACGTCTTGAACGCTCTGGCATCACCTGGGCAGTCTAGCGTGCACTTTAGTTAGTCGGTCTAAGCCAATAACTCTGTTTTCTTGTGTGTCAAACACACACACACAAAAAAAAATCCCTGGGCAGTTTCTTTTAGAATGCCCCTGCCCCAGTCCCTTCTTCATCTTCTGAGCTTCAAGCATTGCAACTGGCACGAATTGTGAAAACTGAACTCTTTCATAGTTTAAGGCTTAAAATGTAAATTATTATTAACTTATTTTACTTACTTAATTTTTATTTCAACAATACAGCTAATGGGCGATGTTACTGCTATCCTTTTCTTTAAGTAGTATAAATGTTTTATATTAAAATGGTCTGTTTAAGTGATCAGGAAATTGTGTTGCTGTGCACCTAAGTTGGTTCGGTGTCAATATAGCAGCTGCTGCCAGGTGCAGTTCTTTCAATAAAAACATCTTGTTGGAAAGGAAACATTGGATATAGTTTTTTTCAGTGTCTGCATAGGCTACTCATTGTCTGGAGTCTATGTTACCAGCAAATCCAAAGCAGAAAGACATGAACACTGTGCACTTCGTATTTGCTTATTTATCGATGGTCATATCGATTCGTTATCGCAACATACAACAGCATTATCGCATATTGCATGTTTTCCTAATATCGTGCAGCCCTATTAGGCAGCCTGCTGATCCAGCAGTGAGTCTGTCTGAGCATGTGTAGCACAGACACACAACAAGACAACAAGACAACAGCTGCAGGCACATGGAACCTTCTGCTGTGGAGGCAACAGTCTCAGACTGTGTGGTGGCCAGCAGGGGGAGCCCGACTACCATCACACTAGGACTCCCAAATCTGCTGCAGGCTGGTTCTAACCTCAGCGCCCCCTGCTGGTAACCAACACCCTGGAGCCACCAACACTGCTCACACAACAGTCGTACCATCCACTGCTCAATGTGGCTCCACTGGGTGTCCAGGGGGGAGCACCTCTGTGGAAAGGACACAGTTATGACAGGAAATGGGACAAGAAGTCAGGAATCAGGACAGAAAGTCAAGAATTGGGACAGGAAGTCAGGAATCAGGACAGAAAGTCAGGACAGGAGGTCAGGAATCAGGACAGGAAGTCAAGAATTGGGACAGGAAGTCAAGACAGGAAGTCAGTAAGTAGGGACAGGAAGTCAGGGCAGGAAGTCAGGACAGGAAGTAGGGACAAGAAGTCGGGAATCAGGACAAGAAGCCAGGAAGTCAGGACAGGAAGCCAGGAAGTCAAAAGCGGAAGTGTGGGCAGGAGGTCAGGACAAAGGTGTCCAGTGAGTGTGTAGAGATCAGTGGTACCTTGTGACTGAGAAACATCTGCAGCAGCAGTAGAGAGAGAGAAAGAGAGAAAGAGAGAGGGAGACAGAGAGAGAAAGAGTGTGAGTGAGAGAAAAATTGAGAGAGAGAGAGAAGTACTGAGAGGTTAGCAGGAGCAGCAGCAGCAGCAGCAGCAGCAGCAGCAGCAGCAGCAGCAGGTCTCAGGTCAGATCTTTACCACTGACTCCTAAAGCTACTGCTGACTCACTGATCTGAACAGCTCACCCATGAGACTGAGTCTGGACTCACCAGCAGACTCTGGCCCCTCACCCCCACTGATGGAGCGACCAATCAGACCAGGCTCACCTCCCTCTGCTGCCGCTCCAGCTCCTTCATCCTGATGTCCCTGGCCTCGGCCCTCGCCGCCCGCTTGGCCGCCAGCCGGGCCTCCGCCTGTCGGCCAATCAGATAACAACACCATCCATTAGTTACTGATGATGATCGGTCCATCAATACGAAACAACGTCCACATTGATTCTCAATCACTGACTTCTGTCTGGCTCTGTTTATTAAATCTCTCTCTCTCTCTCTCTCTCTCTCACACACACACACACACACACACACACACACACACACACACACACACACACACACACACACACACACACACACACACACACACACAAGCATCTTTACTCTTTCATCAAACACACACAACAACAGTGAACACACACCTGGTACACACATTACACATCTGTTAAGCACCAGTTACACACCAGTTTCACACCTGGTAAACACCTGGTACAGACCTTCGTACACACCAGGTACACACCAGTAAAACACCTGTTACACACCTGGTACACACGTGAAAATTTAATCAATGTGTGGTGTTATTGTTAATGTTGTTATGACCACCTGGCTCACGGGAGATCACAACAAAGGGGAGACTACACAGTTTCACCAATTCAGAGTATTTTTTAATTTTTTTATTTAAAAAAAAAAACAAAAAAACAAAACAAAACAAAAATACAAAGAAACCTAAGCATCAGTGTAAGTGTCAATTTAGTGTGTAATGTGGTATGGACTGTTGCATGAAAATGTGCAAACTAACAAAAATTAACTAAAGCGAGCTGCTGGCAGTCATCACGGCAGGCCAGGAGGGAGAGAGAGACTGGAGGCCCTGGAATCTTCTCCCTAAATACTCTCCCAGGCAATCAGGCCCAACCATGTGCACCTGGACGGGACCTGACCTGGAAAGCAAAACTGGGCAAGGCACCAGGGAAACAGCGCCTCCCCCACCAAACAGGAGAAGGACACCTGTCCCCAGGAACACATACTGAATGAATAATGCAATGAAAAAATAACTGCTCTGAATGCTTCATCTCTCAACTTCTGTTTTTTATACTCTACTCTTAGTTATGTGCCTCATAATTATGAGTTATTGTTCTCAAATTGGATTCTCGTACCTGCAACAGCCTGGTATATGTCCTGGTATCTGTTGGTATCCTAGCAACGGGAGCCGAGAGCAAGGTTGTTGCAGCCTGTGCCTGGGACTCCTTGGAGTTTGTTATCTTGCTTCTTCTTTCCCTCACAGGATAAAATATCTTGACTGTCTTTGTCTTCTCGCACTTGCATTTTTACTGCTTTACTGTCACTGTGTGTGTGCCTCAGAACTCTGAAAATAAATGCTTCTCAGACTCGGATTCTAGTTCAACGTCTTATTTTTTCCACAACAGATAAAATCACACTCTGTCCGCTACATGCTCATTTGTACCTGCAGTGCTGTACTTCGCCCTGAGGGTGGTGTTGCCCGTTGTTTACATCTTGCAAAAAAGTTTAGGAATATTTCATAGAAAATAAAGCCGTAAAAACCAGCACAATTCTGTGAAGCTCACCTTGCATTCCATGGTAGCACTACAAAGAGAAGCGAACAACTTAAACACCGACACCCCGGAGCCACTGTACCATCACGCACCGCAGTGAGGAGTTCACAAATAATGTTGAGGATGGATATTTCGTTGATGTTTTTTTTTTAAATACATGCTTATTTCTTAATTAATCATCAGCCTATGACACAAGTACATAATATTTTTTTTGCACATCAGTAAATCAGGGAACAAGCTTGCTTAGCAAACAATATGCGTACTTTACGGCAGCAATTAGTGAATTACAGACCCTGTCAATACTAGCATTAAAAACTGAATTGTATCACTCTTTCACTTATCACTTATCAACTGCCCTAAACTTATCAACTTTAGGGCATATTTCGATATTTAAGTTGTAAGAAATCTGTTGAAGGTATTTGACTGTGATAAACATTGCATATAACCTTTAAATTGTGAATTAACCCATCTATGATATTTTTCATTGAAAAAAAAAATAAATATACATATATATATATACATTATACCTACTATGTCACAGATAAATGCTTTGTGTGTCTGTTACTGACCACCTATAAAGCTCTTCTTGGCCTGGCTCTTCCTACCCCTCTGACCTCCTCCGCCACGGCACCCCCTCTAGGGCGCTACAGTCTGCGGATCAGCTGTTCCTGGTGGTATCTGGCTCAAGGCACAAGACCAGGGGGGATAGAGCTTTTTCTATAGTAGCCCCAAGATTGTGGAATGCCCTCCCCATCCGGGCAGCCCAGAACCTCAAGGCTTTCAAGTTCCTCCTTAAAACTCACCTCTTTTCCCTCTTTTTATTGTGCTTAGTTTTGCCCCTGCTTATTTGTCTCATGTATATGTACTTGTTTATACCTGTGAAGCACTTTAGTTCAGCCCAGCTGTTTGTAAATGTGCTATATAAATAAAGGTGACTTGACGCAACATTATTTTGATATATTTGCTTAAAAACGTATGCTGTCAGAGTACACAGGTGTGAAGATTTAAGCAAGTCACGATAAACAGAAGACCAAAATAAGTGGTGAAAATAAAGAAGATAATCGTGATTAATGGAATGATCAAAAAATTAATCGATAGATTAGTTGAAACAAAAATAATTAATTGCAGACCTAGTAGACACCAGGTACACACCAGTAACATACCTGTTACACACCAGTTACACACCAGGTACACACCTGTCCAAGTGCAGTCTAAATCAAAGTCTTGAGAATTACACTCCCCGTCTACTCATCTCAGTCACTTCCTGTGTTGCCATGTGTCTACAGAGGAATGTGGACGTCCAACTGTGTGTGTGTGTGTGTGTGTGTGTCTGTCTGTCTGTGCGTGTGTAGCCCCGCCCTAATCACATGACCACCGGAATGCCACCGGACTGGTTGGGCCGCCACTTCCTGTTTTTGAACAAAGCGGCAGCAGATCTGTGTCAGACAGATTAGTCAGGGATTAACACTCACTCCCAGTAGGTCACCAGTAAAAGGGGTCGGCCCCAATCCCCCCAGGTCCCCTCACCACCACCGCCATCACAACCACAACTCCCATAGTTCAACAGGGCAGCTCCCCAACGCACCAGAGATGACAAGAAGAAACCAAATCAAGTCAGGTGACTTCCAATCCTGGGACCATCCCCCTCCATCATCTGCCTCCCTACCCCTGCCATCCTTCTTCCTCAACAAGAACCACAGAAAAAGTACAGCAACACCTCATTCAGCAAAGCCACATTCCAGCCTTAGTATGTAGAACAACACACACACATACACACACAAATGCTATTGTCCTGACAGACAACTCTATAAGAAGTCAGCAGGGACACTCTTCCAGTAGCCAGTGGATTCAAAGCAGATCGATCAGTTTGATCAGACAGAGCAGCAGGAGGGGAAGCGACTAAGTGAGAGCACCCCGCCCCAACACACACACACACACACACACGGTAATGACATCTGAGTCATTAATCAGCTGATCTGGAACATGTGACAAATGAAATTACATTTCAAATATCAACACGGTCCGCTCACGTTATGTGTGACGTCATCAACATTGTGGCCCAGTCATAAAAGCAGCGCAGATCAATAATAAAATCGATAACAACAAAACAGCCCGCTGCGACAAGCCGCACTGTGACGTCACCGCCGCCTGCACCAGCAGCCTCACCTCGCGCACGACCTGGTTGAGGGCGTCGTCCTCGGCCGTCAGCCGCTCTCGGTCCGCAGTCCTCCGGCGGCCCGGACCGTGGGAGCCCATGGCGACCGGCTGACCTGCGGAGCGCGTCCCGCCGCCTCCAGGCACCGAAACTAGCGGGTCGCCCTGGAAACACCGCCGCAGCTCGGGCCTGTCGCAGGTTGAACCGCCGGAAGTCCGCGGCGTGACGCTGCTGCTGCTGCTGCCGTGAAACAAAAAAGCCGATGCACCTCCCGCTCCTCCCACACGCAATCACTGCCCGCACACGACTAGCGCTAATCCGCCCGCAGGCGGCGCGAACATTGTGCGTCAGACAGAGTCCCGCGGCCCCGTGATGAGCTGCAGGTGCGCAGGAAGTGGACCGTGAACGCACCAGGAGGAGTTAGGAGGAGGGAAGGTGAGGGGTAGAAGGAGGAGGACGAGGAGGTGGAAGAGGTGTTCACCTTAAGGTGAAAATTGATTAAACTGTTTATAACCGAATAAGCGGGGGGGGGGTTTAATGAACGCGGAGCGTCACGTGACGATCAGCTGATCGGAGCATCAGCTTCAATCACAGTCCCGTTGCCACGGCAGCAGCGCGGTGGGTCACGTGTTCGGCCGGTGTGGGCGTGGCCGAGGTTGCTTTAGTAAGAGTCCAGCAGACACTTGCAGTGTTTGGAGCCCTTTATTAGTCATCATTGATCTCAGAGAGTCAGTCAAACTGATTACATATCGATCGATAGTTTAGCGTGTCTGGAAACATCACAACACTTCAGCTGTTAGCATCACAATGTTTCATGAGACAGAAATATTTAAATTATTGTTGATTTATTTCTGACTTCCTGGAATCATCCAGTCAATAAGCAATAACTGCCCTGATCTCACAAAGCTTCCATTTTATTCTCTGTATTCTAATATTAACCAGTATTACTACTAATATTACTATTAACCAATATTACTATAAATATTACTAACCCAGGCAGGCTTTAGGTCGACTTCCTTTCAGTGTGCCAGCGGCATCAATACTTGATTGTGTTAGTTTTGTTTCAGCCAGCTAAGGTTACAGGGTCAGAGGTCATGGGGTCAGAGGTCATCAGGATCCTTCCTTCCTTCCTGTGGGCAGAGTCAGAATCAGAAGGCACTTTTGCTCTTCCACGGAGCCCCATTGGCGTTTTCTGCAGAGGAGCGCAGAGTCAGAACAGCACAACAACAACACAACAACAACATTGCTGCTAAGCAGTCACTCGCAGACCCCCCAACCACACACACACACACACACACACACACACACACACACACACACACACTGTCTCTGTGGGTGTGGCCAGGGGACTGTGGAGAAGGGGGCAGGGCCTGCTTGTGGCTCCGCCCCTCCTCAGCAGGATGCTGAAGCAGTGTGTTTTCAGCATCATACGCCCACTGTCACTTACTGGCTGAGTCGGTCTTCTTCCTCTGAGAAGAGCCTGCCCCCTGCTGAAGTAATAGCAGACAGTCAGACCAATCAGACGGTTCAAGCTGGTCCGGACCAGTTCTACTTAGACTCACCTTCTTCCTGCCAGCAGCGTTCAGGGCGGCAATCTTACTCTCGATGTCGGACACCTGCAGGGAGCAGACAGGTTAGCAGCAGGCAGGCCAGGGGCAGTGGATGCAGCCAGGGGCTGGGACCTCTACTCTGTAGTCTGACGCTCTGAGCAGGAAATGAGCTTCTATAGTTTTTAATGTAGTATGGTTGTAGTTTGTGCTTCTTGACCTCTCAGTGCTACATAGAAATTAATGTCACTGTGACTGATCGGCTGAGAGAAAGGCCACTTCCTGTCGGCCGCTCTTCATCACAGGCCCCACCACCAAACCAGCGACTTGGCCTAATCATGGCCAACGATATGAGCGTAGTCATCATTTGGGCGTGTCTACACTTGACTTGGTCATAAGAGGGCTTTTGGAGTTTAACCCTGCCCCTCACATGATGACACGCCCACTGTCCCGCCCATCTTGGTCTCCAGTGACCAAGACTTGACCTGCTATTGGTGGACTCGCTTTTCTTGGAAAGTCCACTAATGAAGTCGTGGAGAAATTTTTCATTCCTACTGTGAGACAAACATCTCTCCCACCCTTCAGTACAGGCGAGACAGGTGAGGGCAGACAGGAAAGGTGAGACAGGTGAGGACAGGGGAGGTGAGACAGGTGAGACAGTAGATTCCTGAGGTGAGACAGGTTAGGACAGGTAAGACAGGTGAGAACAGGTGAGACAGGAGAGTCCTGAGGTGAGACAGGTGAGGACAGGTGAGACAAGAGATTCCTGAGGTAAGACAGGTGGGTTGAGACAGGTGAGGACAAGTGAGACAGGTAAGGTGAGACAGGTGAGGACAGGTGAGGTGAGACAGGTGAGACAGTAGATTCCTGAGGCGAGACAGATGAGACAGGCGAGGACAGGTGAGGTAAGACAGGTGAGAACAGGTGAAGACAGATGAGACAGGTGAGGCAGGAGATTCCTGAGGTGAGACAGGAAAGGCGAGACAGGTGAGGACAGGTGAGACAGGAGATTCCTGAGGTGAGACAGGTGAGTTGAGACAGGTGAGGACAGGTGGGACAGGGGAGACAGGAGATTCCTGAGGTGAGGCGGTGTGGACAGGTGAGTTGAGAGAGGTGGGACAGGAGATTGCTGAGGTCAAACAGGTGAGGACAGGTGAGACAAGTGAGACGGGTGATTCTGAATTGAAACGGGCACCTCGCTCTCCGCGCTCTGCACCCTGGTGGCGGTCCGGGCCACCACGTCCTCCAGCTCCGATAGCTCAGAGTCGGTGGTTCCTCCGAAGCGGGTCTTAGCATTCTGCTCCAGGCGCCGCAGCTTGGACTCCAGCTCGAAGGACTGGCCGGCTGCCACGTACACCTGGGCAGGTAGGGCACACATGAGAGCTCTGATTGGTCCCCGGACTCGATGGAGGCAGAGCCGGGACAGAGCAGCACACACACACACACACACACACACACACACACACACACACACACACACACACACACACACACACACAACTGCTTCATCCAGCCAATAGCCTCTGATCGTCCCTGATGTGACTCCGCCTACCCATCAAACCAGGGTAGGCCCCACCCACCCATGATGTCACCACTGTGAGACCTCCATCAGGCTGGATGAATCATCTGGTTGTGCATCCACTCAGCACTATTCCTCACACAGCGGGGAGGGGGAAAGGGGAGGAGTTGTCAAGGGGGGGTCGGGGGGGGGGGGAGGGGTGGAGGGGGCATGGTGGTGGTGGTCGGGGGGGTTGAAGCCAGCCACTAGGGGGTAGTGTAGCTGCAGACAGACAGGTGTGAGCACTGGAAGTTGAAGCTTACATTTTCCTCCAGTTCCCTGAACGCATCGTCAGCCTGCTTAACGTCAGCAGCTGCCGAGTGCGGCCTGTCAGCTGGTTCTGATAGGCCGAACTCGACCATTGCCTTTTCTGTGGCATTAATGGTCCTCAGCACCTCAGTGGTGAGGTCACAAAGGGCGGCAGCAGTCGATTTCTGAAAGCCATGTAGAGGGACAGAGGTTAGCAGGAGGAAACCAGGTCTGAGCAGCTGGAGGCCTGGACCCTCTGTTGCTGCTGCTGCTGCTGCTGTTGCTGTTGCTGCTGCTGCTGTTGCTGCTGCTGCTATATCTGCTGCTGCCGCTCCTGTTGCTGCTGCTGCTACTGCTGCTGCTGCTGCCATAACTGTTGCTGCTCTTGCTGTTACTGCTATTACTGCTGCTGCTGCTGCTCCGCTGACTCAAACTGACTCAATAGAAACAAGCATCTTCCTGTCTGAGAGCAACAGAAGAAGAGTCCGGGCCGCCAGCTGCTAAGTTCCGCCCCCTGCACAAGGTGACGGAGGTCAACGACAGCAGGACAGTCGGTTAGTGAGCAGGATGTCATGCAGTCAAGGGGACGTGGTTAACTCGGTGAACTGGGTCAACTTGACCATCGCAGTGGTCGTGGCTAACTGGACTCCCCACTCTACCAACTGGTTGGTATCTGGAGGTCAGGAGGTGAAAGTTCAGGGTCAAAGGTGGAGGTCAAGGAGTTCCCGGGTCAGTCGTGGAGGTTCTTGGGTCTCCTACCTTCTGGGCCTGAGTTGGCATCTCGTCGCTGGAGGAGCTCAGCTCTTTGTCCTTCAGGGCGTCCAGGGTGGTGGCCACGCCCCCCTTGGCGGGCGCCGCTCCCCTAAAGGAGCCCCTGCCCCGAGCCTCATCTTCCGAGGACACGGCCTTGTCACTGAGGTTCCCGGCCAGCTCGCTCAGCTTCCTCCTTAGCTTCTCCTCCTCATTGTGGCCCAATGGGCTCTGCACAAACACAGACAATCAGGAAGACCTCCTGAGGCTGGACCTGGTGAGGGATAGATGGGGGGCAGTTGGTAAGGCCTGGTGGGCTGGTGGTGGGTGAACCTACCTCATCCGCTGGGCCCATCTTCTCCTCCAGGCGGCTGAGCAGGTTCTCAATGGCAAACATCCTCTTGTTGAGCTCATTCATCTGTCCAGAAGGCAGAAGATGATCAGCGAAGGCTCCTCCTCAACTCAGGAACCCTCCACCTCCATTCAGGATTTTACCGGTGGCGCCTGGCCAAGGTTCTCCTGGGACGAGGCCCTGCTGTTGCGGCGGCGGTGTGCGGGGGGGGGCTGCTGGTACATTGGGGGGTAGCGGGGGAAGTCTTCCTCGTCCGAGGTGTCCGCGTACTGCTGACGAGCCACCGAGGAGCTGATCTTGGACAGTGAGCGGGTCCGGACCATCCTGCTGTCCCCATAGTCATCTGACACACATGCACACACACACTGAAGACTTCTGCTGCTCCTGCAAGAGCTGCACTTGTCATACTGGCCACTACGGGATGTCACCGGCTCTCATGGCGTAGCGGTCCAGGCTCCTCCTGCGGTTGGCTCGCTGCTGCTGCTGGTAGGCCTCGTACTCCAGCTCCTGCCTGCAGGCTCGCTCCTCCTGCAGCTGCTGCTGTGGACCACAGAGGGCAGCAGACAGCTGAGCTTAGGAGGAACCCCAGGATCACAGAGAGAAGCTGCTGCGAAGCCGGCAGGCATGGCTGTACCTGCACTGACTGGCGGCGAGAGTGAGGGAAGTACTCCTCAGGGTCAAAGTCCAGAGGGTGGACGGACAGCAGCCGCTTATTCTTCCTCATCTAGAAGAAACCAAAGCAGTGAGAAGGTCCTGAGGAGGAGTGAGACGGTTCAGAGGAGTGAGAAGGTCCTGAGGAGGAGTGAGATGGTTCAGAGGCATGAGAAGGTCCTGAGGAGGAGTGAGATGGTTCTGAGGAATGAGAAGGTTCAGAGGAGTGAGATAGTTCAGAGGAGTGAGAAGGTCCTGAGGAGTGAGAAGGTCTTGGGGACAGGTGAGATGGTCCTGAGGAGTGAGAAGGTCCTGGGGACAGATGAGATGGTTCTGAGGAGTGAGAAGGTCCTGAGAGGTCAGAGGTCACCTACCGCCTTGTATCGCTGGCTATCAGCCTCCCCGGGGTCATCCTCTAGCCCGTTGTACACATCTGCAGGCGACACAAACACAGTGAGTGGCGATTGGTCTAAAGCACCAGCAGCTGGTGACCAATCAATAGAGGGCCAGAGTGTCAGCTGACTCACGGCTGCGGACGTCTGGCATGCTCTGAGTATCGTCGTCACGGCTGCCTGCAAACAGAATATGGGTGGTCAGGGCCGGTGTTGGCGAGCTAGGCAGCCAGTTCCCATCATGCACCTGGGCCTCACTCACCGTCCCCGTTCAGCCTCTTGTACAGCGACCTCATGACCTTGGCGCTGCCGAAGCGCTTGAAGCGGTTCCTCACGTTGTCGTGGTACCAGCCGGCCGTGCCGATCTTCACCACCCTGCAGGGGGCAACGACAGCCAAACACAGCTCAGGAGGGAGCAGCCAATCACAGCTCAGGAGGGAGCAGGGGGCAGCGACAGCCAATCACAGCTCTGAGGACTTGCCGGTCTTACACAAGAAACCAACAAATTTTGCCACAACGTGTCGTTACTTAATGGATCCAGCCCCGCTCACTGGGTCATCACCAGGGGGTGCGTCTGATCAGACCGCCGGGGTAATGTCACCAGCAAAGTCAGCGGGGACGGGGCTCTCAGATCACAGCCTCTCTAACACCCTAATAATCAGCTGTCATGCAGGCAGTGCAGTACCCTGGCCAGTCCAGCAAAAGGGGATAATGAGTTATAATGTGGGCAGGGCAGTACCCTGGAGTGTCCAGCAGAGGGGTAAAAAATGAGTTTTTAGTTTAGTGAATTTAGTGAGTTTATTTTGGTCGTTTTTCAATATTGTACATGCATTATACATTAAACAAAATAATAATTGTAATAATATACATCGAATGAAAAGGTGCAGGCTGAAACCTTTGCTTATTTTGCCTACCCTTCTAACATTAATAAGATAAGAGAAGTTTTAATGCGAGCAGGACAGTTTTGTGCATTAAACTGCACTGCAGGACTGGCCAGCAGGAGGGCTTATAGAGAGCTGTGAAACGGGCAGGACAGCAGTACAGAGGCAAGGCCAATGCGGTGGCTGGGGTAGGGGGCCTAATAATGAGTTGTAATGTGTGCAGGGCAGCATTATTGTGGCGCGGGCAGCAGGGGGCAGGGCTGCACTGACCTGGTCATGCGGCAGTTGTCACACACCCAGCCGTGCTCCTTTTTGTTGTAGCGGCTGCAGGCCTTGCAGGAGAACATACTGCAGTCCAGGCACTGGCGCTTGCTGTTGACCAGGAACTTGAAGGGTTGCAGGCAGCAGATGCACAGCGAGTTGGACAGCTGCTCCTGGGAGCCCAGCAGCTCCCGCTTAGAGCCCTCCTTCTCAATCCTGGTCTTCAGGTCGCTGCAGGAGGAGGAGGAGACACAGTCACGGACACACACACACACACTGGCTGGTTACACGACCGCTGGCTGACTGGTTCTGCTTCTCCACCACAGCAGCTCTTTGTTCTGCCACACCTTCACTTCCTGTCTCCCTCAGACCACTTCCTGCTTCTCTCACACCACTTCCTGCTTCCTTCAGACAACTTCCTGTTTCCTTCAGACCACTTCCTGTCTCCCTCAGACCACTTCCTGCTTCCCTCAGAGCACTTCCTGCCTCCCTCATACCACTTCCTGCTTCCTTCAATCAACTTCCCATTTCTCTCAGACTTCCTCTTAGAAGTGACTGCTGCCCCCATGGAACCTCAGTCAGTGTCTAGTGGTTGGCCCACTCAGTCAAGGTCATGACAGGTCAAGGTCAACAGGTTGTGTCCAGTGGTGGAGCGTCTGGACTTCTATAATCTAGTCTGGATTTGTTGTGAAGTTGTATAGTTGTGTTGAGATGTTGTGTTGTGATGTTGTGTTGTGGTGTTGTGATGTGATGTCGTGATGTTGTGCTGATGTTCTCCCTCCTCTCCACACCACGCGGCTTCTCCGCCCCAGGGGCTGCTGGGAGTTTCCGGGAACACAGAGTCTTTGTGAGGAGCTGCCGACCGTGTGACCAGGACGTGATGGAGGAGAACAACTGGCGTCTGTGAGCCATCAGAGAACGTTCCTGGAAGTCACATGGTCACATGGTCAGGAAGCAGGAAGAGAGCTGGGACACCTGGATAGGTGAGATGCCTGAGTGGGAGGGGCCTAATGATTAGAGTGTGTGGCCAGGTGGTAAGTGGGAGGAGAACAGACAGTCTGTCAGTCAGCAACAGCCAGTCAGTAACAGTCAGTCAGTAAAAGTAACAGTAGTTCAGTAACAGCCAGTAACTTTTGTTCAGTAACAGCTTTTCAGTAGGAGTCAGTAACCACTTTTCAGTAAGAGTCTGTAACAGTTGGTTAGTAACAGTTGTTCAGTAGCAGCCAGTCAGTAACAGTCAGTCGGTAACAGTGGTTCAGTAACAGGCGGTCAGCTCTAGGTACCCCAATCTCTCCTCCTCGATCTTGCGGAGGTTGAAGTCCCGCTGGATCACCTCCCACACGTGTTTGGCCTCATCATCCGTCAGCCTGGACAGGTCCAGTTTTTTCTCCATGATGCTGCAACGACAACACAACCTCCTCAGTGGTTCCTCGGGAAAGTCCTGGACAAGGAGGAGAAGCTCGAAAAGGTTTTCCCTCTGAGCCCACAGCTCAGGGAAGGTTCTCTCTACCAGTAGTTCAAACACACAGAGATGATATTCTCCCTCTGGCACCACCGAGGCATCAGCAGGAGCTCCTGAGGGAACCTGAGCAGTGATGATCAGGGCTGTGACCTGGTCAGAAGGTTGCTGCTGGACAGGTGGACACCAGCAGCACCTAACTGATCCTCCTTCGGGTCCCTCAACCTACCTGCAGATGATTCAAGTCTTTGACTGGACCACAACGAGACCAGACACTCACCGACCCACAGCAGATACTTCCACTGCGAGAGTCCAACTAGATCTTCTCCAAGTCAAACTGAAGTTATGAATCAAGTTAGAAGAAGTATAAGAGAAGAAGAGACTCACCTCCTCTCGGCATCCAGCTGCTGCTGATGACACCACGGCTCCCTCTACTGAGTCAGCTGATCACATGACACCCAGCCCCATGACAACACAGACACACACACACACACAGTCTCATGACAGAAGGCTGAGAACACACACACACCCTCTCTCTATCTCAGACACACACATACACTCAGTCTGGGGAAGTAACACACACTCAAGTCCAGACACTCAACTGCTGAGACCTAACTGATCTCCAGTGGAGGATAGTGATTATGTCATCAAGACCTGCTGTGATGACATCATCTCTTTGCTACTTCTTGGTTACCTGCTGTCCTCCAGCCTCTACCTGGTCAGCAGGTGGCGCCCTGCTGCTGCTGATGAACCTTCATGTTGTCTCACCTGAAAGGAAGTGACATTACTGGGGACAGAGACCTCCAACTTCTTGGCCAATCACTTCATCAAACTGCCACGTCACCCCTCACATATACACATACATGTATAGGTCATGGATCGTTCTGACAGCGGCCTGTAGGGCGCAGGATGTTCATGACCATTATCACCATCATCCCCACCACCAACATCACCATCATCAACAGATTTAAAATCAGAAGATTTGATTGACAGAAAGCAGAGTTTTATTTGTGGGCGGGGCCATCTGCAGATGATTGACCAAAACAGAATCAACAACCTGAGGAAACAGTTGACCTGGTGACCTTCAGAGGACCCCCAGAGAACCTCCAGAGGACCTTCAGAGGATCTTCAGAGGACCTTCACATCATCATAACCTCACAACTGACATTCTTCAAACTGGGAATTTTTATCACTTCAAACAGAGAAAAGTCACAACAGTATTTACAAAACGTTTTTTCAGGTGAGGATTTCATGGTACTGCTGGATGAGCAGCAGAGGTTCTCTGACATCAAGTCAGAAAAACTCTGACATCAAGAGTCAGAGAAACTGTCAGATGTCAGAGAAAATGTCAGAAAAACTCTGACATCAAAGAGTCTTAACGGCCTGAAGACTCTTATGATGGTAGGATGAGGTGAAGTGATGTCACTTTCTGTCACTGTCAACTGCACCAATGAAGTTTTACATCTTTTCCAACAGGAGCTGATTGTTTCACAGCGACAACATGTGAACGGGGCCAAGCTGCTCCAACACACTGCTGCCTCTGTGCTGGTCACATGACCTCCAACCACTGAGGAAACATCCAGACCAGATGACCTTCAAACCACTTCCTGTCTGGCAGGAGATTAATTTTAAAAGAGGAACATGGAGATCTCCAGTCAGAGCATGTTTACAGAGAGTCTCTTGTGATGACCGCAGAAGAAGAAGAAGAAGAAGAAGGAGAAGAACAAGAAAAAGAGGGTGGTTCCTCCTTCCTCTGAGTGCAGTTCCTCCAGGAGGCCGCTAGAGGGAGGAGAGTCCTGAAGATCTGGAGGCTGGTTGAGATGCAGCTCAGACTCTGATGATGCTGATGGATGACGAAGCTCTGTGGAGCTGAAGGACACACACACACACACACACACACACACACACACACACACACACACACACAGATCTGTGAGTCAGACTCGTGCGCGGCTGCAACTCACTAATGATCTGAGCAGCAAATCAAGACCAAATAAATTCTGCTCTTGGAGGCAGAGTCTGCACTAGAGGCTGAGTGCTGATTGGTCGCCTTGCAGCGGGAGGCAGGACCAAGTGGGAAAAAAAACTGCTGCTGCTGCTGTTGTTTGGCCTCCAGTCAGAAGAAGTTCACTGACATGTTTTAATGTTTATGAGTGTTTGAAGGTAGCCAGAAAGAATTATTATTATTATTATTATTATTATTATTATTATTATTATTATTATTATTATTATTATCATTATTAGTTATAATATCATTATTGTGATGATGAGGTCACCCTGCTGCTGTGCACAACGCCGTTGTGGCAGAGTGGTGAGCTGGAGGCTGATTGGTTGTTGCAGTAGGAGGGGGCGGTGCCAAGCAGTGGCCGCTTGGACGTCTTCTCCTTGGCGCCGCTCGACTCGCTGTCCTTGATGATGTCATACTGGCGGCAGAACAGGGCAATAACGGCTGTGCGAGACAGAAAGAGAGAGAGGGAGATGGTCAAAATGCTCACACACACACACACACACACACACACACACACACACACACACACACACACACACACACACACACACACACACACCTGCCCAGAGAAGCAGCACAGTGGTGATAATGAGCAACTCTCCAGTCTGCAGGTGAGCAGCACCACCTAGCCCCTCCATGGTCGGTTCATCTGAGGAGGCACACACACACACACACACACACACACACTGGTCAGCCAGCCATTCACCACACCGCCCAGCCCTGGTGTTTGTGTGTGTGTGTGTGTGTTACGGTGGTCCAGGGCTCCAGCTGGGTAGTGGTCGCTCCTCTCGAGGGTCCTGAAGTGGACGGTCCTGCTGGGAGGACTGTCCCCCTTCATCCCCACCAACTGGACCTGGAGAACGAAGAGGAGGAGGGGGAGGGGAAGGGAGCGGAGTAGGATGGGGAGGAGGAGGAGGAAAATTGAGAAGGAGCAAGTGATAGAGAAGGAGTGGTAGGAGAAGGGGGGTGGGAGGGAGATGGGGGGGAGAAGGAGGAGGGGGGGAGAAGGAGGAAAAGAAGGAGGAAGAGGAGAGGAGGAGGGGGAGGAGGAAGAGGAGGAGACGAAGGAGGCGAGGAATAAGGGGGAAGGGGAGGAGGAGAAAGAAGGAGGGCAAAGAAGAGGGAGAGAAGGAGTAGGAGGAGGATGAGGTGGGGAGAAGAAGAAGGAGAAGGAGAAGAAGTAACAGGGTCAGGCAGCTGAAAGCGCCACCGTGTGGCTGGCTGGATGGCTGGCAGGAAGTGTGCACCCACCTGGACACTGTAGTGAGTGTCCTGGTCCAGGTCCCACAGGACACACCATCGGCTGGAGGTGTTCACCTCCCGGATGGAGCGCTGCATAAGGCCGTCCTGCCGCTGCACACACACACACACACACACACACACACACACACACACACACACACACACACACACACACAGAGTAGAGGTTCAGACCTCAGCACTGCCTCCTGTTTTTCAGTATTAAACGCTTTGGCCACCACGGAGGCTGTGAGGGGTTCAGGTTAGAATTACTAGTGACATATGAACAGTTTCCCCACTTGGTTGAGACTAATGAGTGTTTGTTCTCTTCTCATATATAAACATTGCATGTGCATAGTGCATAGTGCACATTTTGAAGTGAAACTGGCCAAAATGTCTGGATTTTTCTGTCAAGTCCTCAGAGTTGTAGAACAGCTGACTGGTCTGAGCTGCTTGTGTCCTCTGGGTTCCTCTGAACGCTAGCTGACTGACACTCACTGCCAATGTGAGGTCCAGGGTCACATGACGCTTCAGGCGTCAGGATCTCAGAAGAAAAATGTCTCCTCCCGTTGGCTGCAGAGTCTCCACCCCCTCCGGCACCTGAGCATCTGCAGCACCTGAATGATCGAAGAGCCAAGACTCTCGGGAGGAAAAACCACTTCCTAGAAAATTGTTCTTCACCTCCCCTCTGAGTACGAGCAGACGTTCAGGTCTGACCTCTGACCTCCGGCTTTACCTCCAACAGTGGCACAGTGTGCCTGAAGGCAGCACAATCACTCATGAATGACAACCAGCTCGTGGTGTTTAATTGTGCAGTTTGTGCGTGTCGCACAATGTGTGTGTGTGTGTCTCTGTCCAACCCCGACCGACCAAAACAGGAGACCCACCAAAACAGGAAGTTACAGGGGCAACAGATGGTGAACACAAGCTTCTTCACATGGGGACAATGGAGACAAACTGAGAGCACAGAGTGATCTTGAGCTGCACCAGCAGGGGGTGCCACTCACAGACAGGCAGTGGGACTGACAGACAGACAGACAGACAGACAGACAGACAGACAGACAGACAAATAGACAGACGGACCGACATACAGACAGAATGGAGGACAGATAAATAGGTACCTGCTGGGAGATGCAGTAGCCAATGACAGCACCCCCCTCAGGAAGGCTCCAGGTGACCAGGGCTGAGTGGGCCTTCAGCTGGCTGACTGACACGTTGACTGGAGCTGCTGGCACAGCTACACGCACACGCACACACATGCACGCACACACATATACACATACACACACACACACACACACACACACACACACACACACTGGTCAGTATACAGGGCAGTATACAGTCAGTTGTGACTCCACGGCCCCCCCTCCACGCTGGAGGTTCCACCAGTCGAAGCTTCAAGAAGATCAACTCTACCATTATGTGACCAGCTCAGTCTGTTGGCGCCCTCTGCTGGACACAGCCTGACAGGCTTGAGGCCACTACCCACAATCCCCTGAGAGAGCGTCGGCGGTGATCGAGGAGTGGTGGAGTGGAGGGGGCTGCTGCAGTGCATGATGGTCTATTTTCTGCCAGCGTGGGCGGCCACCACTGGTGTGGGGACACACACACACACGCTCTGCTTTTGTTCCGATTCATTATTTAGACTCATCCCTATTTCAGCAGGTTGTTGCTCCACTTGCAGGCAGGAAGCTGCAAGTTCAGACAAGAGAACACACAACTACACAAAACAACAACAAGAGAGACAACAAACAGCAGCTGCCGCAGTTGAACCACAACAGGTTACATATGCACACACACAGCACACACACACACACACACACACACACACAGCAGGATGCTGTGTGCGGGTGTTACTGTAATTGTGTAGAAGTTGTGTGACGGAGCTGCAGTAAATCACTGACTGCTTATACACTGTGACAGAACAATCTGGCTAATGGGTCGCGATGTGTGTGTGTGTGTGTGTTTGTGTGTGTGTGTGTGTGTTACAGTAACAAGCTGTGCATCTTGATGATGAAGCAGCAACAACACAGTGTGTTTTTTTTTATGCTGCTTCTCGCTCTGTTTTCTGTATGTGTGTGTGTGTGTGTGTGTGTGTGTGTGTGTGTGTGTGTGTGTGTGTTTGCAGCCATTTGCTGTATTTGTGTCTCTGTTGTTCAGATTGTGGTTCTTTAGCAGCACCGCTGTTCCTGCTGCTTGTTGAAGGTGTGGACTTCTGTCTGCTGACCTGCTGAAGCTGAAGGTGAAGAACCCTCCAAGCAGGTACAGCAGAGAGACCCTGGGCCGGTCCAGTGGTCCTGGTTCAGCAGGAGCTGAAGGTCCTCAGAGACTTCAGCTCCAGGAATTGATCCTGAAGATGTGTCTTTGGAGTCTTTAGACTGATGACGGCAAGAAAAGGAACCCGGGAAGAACCTGAACCTGGAGTTCTGATACTCAGATGGACCTGCTGAACAATGATCTCCCTTCATGGAGAGAAGAACCGAGCCCTTCTGAGGAACTCCTGGTTTCACCAGCTCCACTCCACCAACATTTACCAGTTGATTAGCAGCCCACAGAACCTCAGTGACCTCCAGAACCTTCTGCTGCTCTGAGCATCTGACCAGGGTGGATCCACCATCACCAGAACACCCAAAACCCGTCTTGTCACTCCGATACCCTTAGCTCACTATTCTCATTTATAATTCTAGTATCTAGAACCGAAATTGACACCTGAACCGGAACCGGGTGGAGCAGACCGACTCACCTGCTCCCGCCGTGGCCGGGGAGGGCCAGCAGGCCAGCGGCAGCAGCAGCAGCAGCAGCAACAGCAATCCGGGCTCCAGACAGAAAGTCTTTGGCATCACCTCCTCCAACCACCGGCCGCTGCCCCGGTGCTGGTCCCGCCCTGGACGGCGGCGGCGGGCGAGAACTTTTCCCCCAAAGCCGGGTCAGCACGGTCCGAACCGGGTCAGCTGCGTCAGAACCAGGTCAGCGCCGGCCCGCCTCCATGTCACCGATCGCCGGTGCGCAGCGGCGGAGGGTCGCCAGCAGGAGGAGCCTCCCGAGGAGCTAACAGGTCGTCGGTGCTTCAGGCGGCTGGACGGCGGCGGCGGCCACGGGGAGCCGAGGCGGCCGGGGGAGAATCAGTGTAGCACGGAGAGCGGAACGGCAGGAGCCCCGCTGGTCTTTAACTGCCGGAGAAGCAGAAAATCTCTCTCTCTCTCTCTCTCTCTCTCTCTCTCTCTCTCTCTCTCTCTCTCTCTCTCTCTCTCTCTCTCTCTCTCTCTCTGTCGCGCGCACGCATACACACACACGCGAGCCTTCCTGACGTGTTGCCGTGCGTGGAGGAGGAGCTTCAAGATCAACAGGCTCGGAGGACGTCAGGTGAACCACGTGACTCAACAGATCGTCTCCCCTTGCATGAACAAAACGTAATCAATCACTTTAATTGATTATTATTAGTTTGAATGTGATTGGAGCTCAACGCTGAAGGTAATGACGTCACAGCCTCTACCTGTCTGTCTCCTCCACCTCCTCCTCCTACTCCTCCATCACCTGTCTGTCTGCACCTCCTCCTCCTGACTCAGTCACACCAGCCTGGTGCATTAGCCCTGTGGTGACAGCCGTCAACCAGGTTGTCCAGCTGCTGGTCAACCTCCTCAAACTGCAAGAAGGGTCCAGTTGCAGGCTCGGAAGAGGCAGTTTCAGGCACCTAGCAGTTTCAGTCACCTCGCACCTGCGCATGCACAGTGCTAGTTTTATGGCGAGGCACTTTAGAAGGATTCAGTCCCTTCCACAAAGACTGACAGTAAGTCTCACGTGAAGTTTCATATGTTTAAGGTGCACTGTAAATGTTGAATAATTATAATATAATATAATATAAATAACAGCAAAATGAATCCCTAAGGGGTTGTTATGTTAATGTTAATATAACTCAAAATTCAATGCGTCAATGTCAACGTAAATGTGAACTAAGTTTGCCGAAGTACTAACTAATCCTTGCAAAACGAATCTGTTAGAGTTTCACATTTTCTTGTTGGTGGAGCAAATACTGCTGAACAAAATTTTGTTTAAAGTCTAAAGTTGTTAAGTAGAAAGATTTTAACACACCCAGTTGTTAATTAATCTATTCTATTATACTGTAACCATGAAACGAGATTTATTCAGTATATACATTTCCATACATAAAGTGATGTTCTGTTATCATCAAATTGATCGGCTTAAATTAGATATTTCATTTAAATTAAACCACATTAATGTTAAAGTTTAAATGTGTAACCTTATTGTCTCCCTTCTGTGTTTCTAAGTAACTTTCAAAAAATAATAAAACATATTATACAGTATCCTGTAATTCTTGACTGTGGTCTTAAAAGAAACAAAACTAATTGTTTTACTATTATGGCCTTACTTAATTCTGATACGAATGAGAGTGGATGTTGGGTGGTGGTCGAAGGGGCCGTTTGACGCAAATTGGCTGCCACGCTTCAGTCAGTCTGCCCCAGGGCAGCTGTGGCTACACATGTAGTGAATGAATAATGGGTTCAATGTAAAGCACTTTGGGTGCCTTGAAAAGTGCTATATAAACACAATCCATCATTATTATTAGGTGTATATAACTCTACAAAAAGGAAGCTTTTTGCCAGAGTTGCAAAGATGCTTACATGCTGCGAGGTTTATCGCTGCCATTTCTTCCAGTCGTCATCCTTCATGCCCAATAAGCGGTGCAAGATGAAAAACCATTCGGAGGGGCATTTCAATATGGCAGTGTACCATGAAGGTAAAGTTTGCATTCAACATTTTCTACCAGTCACAGTAGAGATCATTCCCAAAATGAATCATTCTGTGACCTGTTGTGATAGATCATTTCCTCAAACGTTGCATATTAAAATGAGAAATGATTATTGACCAGTATTACAATTCAGTGTTCTGTTATAGGTTAATCCATTCACAAGTGTTGCCCGTTGTTTATTGCTGGGCAACAGTTGCATGCAAGTTGAGAGTTAACAATGTAAATATATTTATAACTGAATATATTTAAATATTTACCAACTTTTGTAATGTGGTAGATAATACCTTTGTCAATAGAAATATGTTAACAACAAGGTGTGTCCTCTCCCCACTGCTATTCTCCTTTTTACACAAATGACTGCACCTCAGGGAACTCTTCGGTGAAGCTCCTGAAGTGCGGACAACACCACCGTCATCGGCTTGATCCAGGATGGTGACGAGTCTGCATACAGACAGGAGGTTGAGCAGTTGGTTCACTGGTGCAGTCAGAACCACCTGGAGCTGAATCTGCTCAAGACTGTGGAGATGACAGTATACTCCAGGAGAGACCCATTGCCACTTACCCTCATCACCATCCTCAACAATGCTGTTCCCATCACGGACAGCTTCAAGTTCCTGGGATCCACACTCTCCCGGGACCTGAAGTGGACCATCCACATAAACTCTGTTCGCAAGAAGGCTCAGCAGAGGTTGTATTTCCTTAGACAGCTCAGGAAGTTTAACCTGCCACAGGAGCTGCTGATCACCTTCTACACTGCCATCATCCCGTCTGTCCTCTGCATCTCCATCACTTTCTAGTTTGGATCTGCCACCAGACAAGAAAGGCACAGACTGCAACGGACAATTAGGTCTGCGGAGAGGATAATTGGGACTAACCTCCCATCTGTCCACAACTTGTACCTATCCAGAACAAGGAAATGTGCAAGTAACATCGCTGCAGACCCCTCTCACCCAGGACACAGACTTTTCAAACTCCTCCCCTCTGGTTACAGAGCGCTCTACGCCAAAACCAGCAGACACCGGTTGAGTTTCTTCCCCCAGGCTGTTGCTCTGATGAACTCACATCACTAACAGAGACTCAGAGCACTTACTGGGCAATAACCATCCTTCCACTTCACCTGTTTACATTGCTCATACTGCACTACTGTTTACCTGTTCACATTGCTGTTTACACTACATTACTCATATTGCACTACACTAAACATTTCTACCTGGACTGCTGCACCTATGTTTCTTTTTCTGTTTCTTTTTATTTACTGTCATAGGGTCTACATATGTAGACTTGTATATATATTTTTTTATATTTAGGTATATTTAGACAGACTTGTATATATTTTATATTTCCTCCACCGAGTTGCACATTGTTTACAGTTTATTATACTTCCGGTTTCACATTGTTTACTTTTTTACCCTTACTTTTTACTTATTCTGTAGTTTTGTTTTTTTGTTTTTAACCAAAGTAGTGGGATAGAGAAAAAACGGAGTCAAATTCCTTGTTTGGCATGCACAAACTTGGCCAATAAAGCTGACTCTGATTCTGATTCCAATTCTTTTGTAGTACTTCATTTATTTCTGTGAACCATTTCAGTGAAAAAGAATATTTTGAAAGAAAGATCCAAAAAGAAAAAAGTCTTGTGACAGTGTTGTAAAATAATTTATTACTTTTTACAACCTATTTCAACTGTAAGGAAGAGTAAACCATTCAGTGAGTAAGAATAAATTAATGTATACTTAGATAGTTATTAACTACGGAAGCGCATTGCATTCACTGAATGAAAAAAAAAAATAGGCACCAGGATCTCATAGTTACGAGAAAAGATTTCGTAATTATGAGATCTTTTCTCGTAACTACGAGATAAAATTTAAAAAAGGGAAACGTCGAAATCCGTTATCAATGGGCAATGATGGCGCTGTCGCACTTAATCTGCTATTGCTACCTTCTTGGTTTGAGACACTGGCAAATACTTGCATTTCAGAAAACTGAGGATGGTATTAATATTAGTATGTCTACACTGCGCAGGCATCTCAAATAGTTAGGATTGTTCTGATGTGCTCGAACTGTTGTCAAACCAACCAACAGTTTGGACAAAAGCCAAGAGTACCCAAATGCAGACAAAATGGCGGACACGAGTGCAGCCATTACTCCAATCTCTTATTTTTGGAACATTCTTTGTTATCAGTCCATTCTTTATTCTAAATGAAGTTCCTCAAAAAAATTAAGATTTATCTGTTTAACTGCGATAGCGTCATAACACTGCGATAGAAGTTTTCATTGCCCACTGATTACGGATTTAGAAGTTTCCTTTTAATTTTATCTAGTAATTACGAGAAAAGATCTCGTAATTACGAGATCCTGATCTCATAATTACAAGATTTTTTTCTCGTAATTTCGAGATCTTTATCTTTTTTCGTAATTACGAGATTCTGGGGCCTATTTTTTTTTTTTAATTCAGTGAATGCAATGCGCTTCCATAATTAACGATCCTTACTTCTGTTTACTTAACTTTAACTTAACTAAACGTGATGAATAAAGCTTTAATTTGAAAATCAAGGTGCCGGAAATCAAAGTGCCTAAAACTGTTTCCAGTTTCCGGTGCCTGAAACTGTCTCCTTCCCGTCTGCAGCTGGTTGCTATCGCAAACTGCTGTAGAAAATCACGGAGCACTGTGGCAACAGCGCGTCGCCAGAGAGCAACACCTATGAGTCTTTTTCTCTGAAATTCTTTTTTTTTGGTTTTTATGCAGATATTGACAGAATAGTCTTTAGAGCGGGGCCGGCTCTACGCAGGGGGAAAAAAGGAGGCAACGCCCCCTCAAACGAATAGCCTGCCCCCCTCAAATCAAACATTAAAAAGTGAAAAATCCGCCAAAAAAAGCACAAGTTAAATATAAGCTGTCCCTTCATCTCTCATCTCCGTGCAGCATGTCTTCACACACCCTGCAGTCAGATATTGCCTCTTCCCCAAACCCCCTCCATAAACATCCAATCACTGTTAGTATGCAAATGAGCCAGGAGGCACTGATGCAGCCTGAAGCTGAATTCACATTGAACGCGTTTTTGCCGCTGTCTGCCATGCGGTACGGCACAGACAGGCGCAGAGGGCTGTGACAACATCTTGGCGAGTCCAATAGGAGAGTAGCCAGTTCTGAAATAAAGTGCCCAGATGCAGAGCAGGGCGCCATTGTTTTAAATATGTGTTAGAACTTCTCTACATCTAACTGTGCCTGACAATATATGAGCTGGTGCTCTCCCACATCAGGCCCAAAGTCCACACATTGACTGATCCTTTACAGTTTGCATACCAACCTAACATCGGCATTGATGATGCTCTCATCTACCTGCTCCAGAGGGTCCACGCTCACCTCGACACCGCGGACGCAACTGTAAGGATTATGTTCTTTGACTTTTCCAGTGCATTTAATATGAACAAACCAGAGCTGCTTGGTGAAAAGTTGAGGAGGATGCAGATTTGACCGGCGCTTGTTTCCTGGGTACTGCATTATCTAACCTCCAGACCGCAGTATGTGCGGCTCAATAATAGTGTTTCTAAGACCATCCTGTGCAGTACGGGGGCTCCCCAAGGAACTGTTCTGTCACCTCTTTTTGCTTACTGTTGGATCGCCTTATTTTCTAGTGTCGTGCTGACGATCAGCGTGTTTGTTTAATGAAGAGTTTTAGGGGAAGAATGCTGATTTTATCTTTATGATGCAAATTCAGAATACAAGTATACAGAGCACTGGGTCGAGTTCAAGCCTAACATCAACAAGTGCTATCAGGTCCTGAAGTCTGACTGACTCTTTGTCCCCTGGTCAGTCTTTTTAGAGAGAGAAGATCCAGTTGTTCTTGCTGGCACACTCAGAATACGTCCTCCTCTGACTGGCTGTCTGGTCTCTGCACCACAGTCTCATTGGATGTTGCCAATGCCTTTGTTCCCAGATGTAGGCTGAGGTTCAAGGTATAAATGCTTGGCAGAGAGATGCTGCATCCTCTCTCGGCCTGGTAGTGCAGGTCACTTAAGGTCACTGTTTTACGATGGGCGCATTCCTATCTCTTCTCTTAGGTATCATGTTACTCTGCACAGAATCTTATAAAGTATGTTAAGCATAGATTGCCCATCTTTAAGAATACATTGACTTATTTCTCTCTTTCTCTGTCTCTCCTCCATTTTTGTATTTCACCCCAACTACTCATGCAGATGATGGCAGATGTCAGATGATGGCCCTCTGGAGTCTGGTTCTGCCCTAGGTTTCTTCCCACAGGGGAGTTTTTCCCAGCCACTGTCGCATCTTGCTTGCTCCGGGGGCCCGGTTGGTTCTCCCTGATTGTATAAAGCGCTTTGAGACGCCATTGGTTGTGATTTAGCGCTGTACAAATAAAAGTTTATCATTATTATTATTATTTTTAATGGAATTAATCAGGCTGGAGAAGTAGGCAGCCCTGGCAGCAGAGAGTGCTCTTTTATTGATTCTGAAACTTTGAGTTCATGCAAGGTGGAATGGCTCATGTTTTTCAGAACACCATCTCTTCTCAAGTCTACGACATGAACATTTAACGCTCCCCTCCTCATGTGCCACCTGTGCGTCTGACCCAGTTAACCATTGTTTCCACCTGTGCCTTGCTACCCGGTGTGTTTAAAAAGTCTGCGGTTCCCTTGTCTTGTGCCAGAGTGTCTTTGTTTGTCACGTCTAGCCCTGTACCTGCTCACAGCCCCAAGATTACACTGTAAGCCAGTTGTTCCTCGAGATCAAGAGCTTTTTTTTGTTAACAATAAATTTTGTAATTAGAAGATAGACATTGTCCGTTGATTTATGTTCTGAGTTCCTTCCTCTTCTGTAGAGTAGATTATTTGTAGTTTAGCCTTTTGCCTTTTCCTCCTTGTGAGTGATTTTGATTTTGTAAACTTCTTAGACTAGATTTAGTTTTGATTATATGGACTTTAGTTCTTTGGCCTCCTCAGGAGCAATTTTCTGTTCCCTTAATTATCCCTCCCCGATAGCTTAGAAATCATAGGAGTTTCATAACCTAATTGTTTGATCACTCTGATCTGAGTTTCAGTTGTGAGTGTAATAAATTTACTTTTGGCCTCAATCCTCTTTGTCTGAGTCCTGCCTCAAAGCACGCATTTCCTGTTTTAGTTTGACTGCCTAACTCAGCTTCCTCTCGTTTCAGATCACGCTCCCCCTCCTCATGTGCCACCTGTGCGTCTGACCCAATTACCCATTGTTTCCACCTGTGCCTTGTTACCCTGTGTGTTTAAAAAGTCTGCGTTTCCCTTGTCTTCTGCCAGAGCGTCTTTGTTCGTCGCGTGCGGCTAACTTTAGCCGCTAGTTTGGTGTTGTGTTCTCGGAGGCTTGAGCAGAGGGATTCCACGTCCTTGTGGCGCTGGTCATCATTGTTGGAGAAGGTTTCCAGCGAGGAGTTACGCTCGCCATGGTCTTCCACCGTCAAGCTGATCTGGCCTAGCTTGTGGTCCACTGCACCCAAGGATGTTAAACGGTGGAGAGAGATTTCCTGTGCTGCTCTAGTAGCACCGTCATGGCTTCCACAGTTAAGCTATTGCTAGCTGTTGGTGTGTTGTCGTCTTTATTGTATTTTGCACTTTTGGGAGGCATAATGTGCAGTCCGGGCAACACTAGACACTCCAATAAAAGTAGTGGAAGCAGTCAAGTCTGTGTGTTTAAAGAGAATTTGGGTTTAAATCGGTGGAAACTAAAACTGTGGTGGGAGCCTGAGAATTTGCGTCTACTCAACGTACGCCATAACCAGAAGTCCCACACCTTGGAGTCTTCTGATTGGCTACAGACTTTTTACCAGTGACTCACAGAATAAAATCCCACCAGTTTCCTCTGTTTGTTTTATTAAATTTATTTTTCTTCTTCTCACATCCTTCACTCGCGAAAGCACATTAAAAGAAAATCTAGCAGGAGAAGAGGAGACAGTGGAGTAAGATGGTCTCTAATCAGGTCTGATTCAAAGATAAAACAAGAGACAAGTGAAGAGGAGCTGAAATCTCAGAGGTCCTCTGAAGTTCCTCCATGAAGATGAGCTGATGGTTCGCCATCATCCACTGAGGGCTTCTGCTGTTCCATCAGTGTCCATCGAGGGCTTCTGCTGAACCATCAGTGTCCACTGAGGTGCACTGCAATACCAGCATTGGCCACTGAGAGGAGCTGTTTACCTGGAGAACTCCTACATTCTGATTCAGGGTTTCTTCAATCACTTGCTGGAGGAGACTCCCAGGACGCTGCTGGTTGAGCAGAGCAGCAGCTAGAGCTGCACACAGGAAGGAGGAAGGAGGATGACTCTTCTTGTGTAGGTGTCGTGCAGAGACTGGGGTTCTTCATCACCTCCTCCAGCTGCAGGCCCTGCACCATCCTCAGCCGACCATTCAGAGCGCAGCTGCACCATCTGCTGCTGCTACTGCTGCAGCCTGGAGTGGGACACAGACCTCGAGCCCAGTGTCCCCTGGTGGCTGGAGGAGGTAGAGCAGCAACACAGGTTGACTGCTTCGTCTACTGGACCCTATTTAGAAAAAAATAAAAGTTCAGGTCACATGACTGGTAGCTGAGCTTGGTTGCTGGTAAATGGTAAATGGACTGCACTTATATAGCGCTTTTCCAGCACCTTCATTGGCCTCTCATTCACCCATTCACACACACAGTCATACACCAATGTTGCGCCCTTGCAGCGCCACTTTCTGGCCTGGCAGAAACACTGCAGTTCCTCCAGCTCCAGTCAACATCCAGGAAGTGGGCCAGCTTCACTGGGTCTGACACTCAATTGACCTGGGCATGTGCATGCGCGCGCGCGCGCACACACACACACACACACACACACATGCCAATGCTGCAAGTCTAGTCTAAATCCCATCAGATGGATTGCTGGTGTTAATTCAAATATATTTGTTGCGAGCAGAGTTGTGTCACTGGTTGAGGTGGGGTAGGTGGGTGTTCAGCGCCCCCTAGTGGCAGCAACAGAACTCACTCATCCACTCAACTTCCATCCAGCTGTTGTTTCCAGCAGTGTGCTTAAAATCATTTCCAGTCTGATTGAAGATGTTTTCACTTCTTCCTCTGATTCCAGAGCTTCCAGCTAGCAGGGGGCAGCAGGGCAGTCTCAACCCAGTTCACTACACAGGGTTTTTAATACAGTGCCGCCATCACCGGGGCCAGGCAGACTGCCAGGTCAGTGGAAGAAGCAGGTTCTCCTCCGTCACTGAGTGGACAGGGACGTTTTCCAGAAGCTTCCAAAGCTTCTGAAGCTTCTTCTTCCTGATCTTTAGGATGTCAGCTGATCACTCAGGGAGCAGTTGTCAATCAATAGTTTGCATGTGGCTGGCCGCTGGTCACTCACACACACACACACACACACACACACACACACACACACACACACACACACTGCCCCCTACACACTGAGGACTGGGTCCAGGGTCTGTCCCACCAACACCAGAGGGAAATTGTGTCCTTTGTCAAAGCAACTTTTTCTGCCACTCTGGCAGCTACAGCTAGGGGGCAGTGTGTGTGTGTGTGTGTGTGTGTGTGTGTGTGTGTGTGTGTGTGTGTGTGTGTGTGTGTGTCAGAAAACGTCCCTGTCCGCTCAGTGACGGAGGAGAGCCTGCTTCTTCCACTGACCTGGCAGTCTGCCTGGCCCCGGTGATGGCAGCACTGTATTAAAAACCCTGTGTAGTGTAACTGGGTTGAGACTGCCCTGCTGCCCCCTGCTAGCTGGAAGCTCTGGAATCAGAGGAAGAAGTGAAAACATCTTCAATCAGACTGGAAATGATTTTAAGCACACTGCTGGAGAAACAACAGCTGGATGGAAGTTGAGTGGATGAGTGAGTTCTGTTGCTGCCACTAGGGGGGCTGAACACCCACCTCAACCAGTGACGCAACTCTGCTCACAACAAATATATTTGAATCAACACCAGGAATCCATCTGATGGGATTTAGACTAGACGTGCAGCATCGGCGTGTGTGTGTGTGTGTGTGTGTGTGTGTGTGTGTGTGTGTGTGTGTGTGTGTGTGTGTGTGTGTGATGATACAAACTGATAGTGGAACCTTCCTGCAGGTTGAAGATGTTTTCTAGGACGCTGCTCTGTAATCTTCCAACTCTCTGGGACCAGTGTGAGTGGGGTGGTGGTGGTGGTGGTGGGGGAGGCGTCCTGTTTCCAGAGGCCTTGGTTGTCCAGTGAGCTGCCCCAGGCAGCGTGTCCCCATTATGGCTGCATTGACCAGCAGGAGGTCAGGACTTTTTTTCCATTAGCTGTTTTTAGAGCGCCAGGCTTTTAGAGCACGGCTAACGCTATTGCTAAATGAAGGAAGGGCTATTGTCACAGTGATTCAGCCTTGGGGTCTCAGGCACAAAAGAGGACAAGGCGCTCAAGACGGGGCTCAAAAGGACGAGCACTCACTCACTCACTCAGTGCAGGTCACATGATGCACAACATCATTGCTGCAGACAAAAGAAGCTGGAGCTGGTGAAGGCTAAGTGGTTCTACTATAACCTTCTGTCCTGCTTGGAAACAGTGGAGTGGTTCTGCAGGCTTCAGTCCAAAACCTTGTTGGACCTGCAAGCAGAGCTGCTGGTGGTTCTGGCTGAGGCTCCACCTGGTGGTGACTGGCGGGACCTTCAGAGCAGACAACCAATCCTGACACTCATCCATTCAGAAGTGAAGGGAGCCTTTTCAAGGTCTTTGAGCCACCATCACCAGTCCAGCTGGACCACTGAGAACCTCCACTCACGTCCTGGCCACACTTGAGCACCAGGACTGCTGAGTCAAGACCAGGGTTCCTCATCCTGCACCTACACAGGCCTGTCAGTAGGTGGGGTGAGGGGGTGGGGGGGTGAGCACCAGTGGCCTAACGGCTGGGTCTGATGGATCTGATGGATCTGACTGATGAAGGTCAGCTCAGCTCTCAGGACCAGCACCAATCAGCTGATCGACCACAGAGGCTGTCTCTCCTTCACGCCCGTCTGCCTGCATTAGGACCCGAGGCCTGTGATTGGACGTTTTGTGATGGGCCGGGGTTGAAGGGGGTTAATCACCTTGCTGGAGGCCATGGGTGGGGCTTTTGGGGCAGGGCTGGGTGCTGGTGGTAGAGGGGGTGTTGACTTATAGCAGGCTGAGGGGTGGTCCTCAGTGTGCCCACGTCCTGCCAGCTCGGTCCTAAACTCCCAGCATGCACCTCTCTCGCCCTGACCAGGAGCGCCCCCCTAACCTTCACTGGTAAGCAGCCTGACCTTTGAACTCCAGGTGCGTGCCAGACTGGACCGTGGACCAGGTCTCCCCCTCCCCCCCACCCCCTCAGTCAATGTGGGCCACATTTGATGCTCTACTTGAGCTCCACCCCAGGAGTGACGGTGGACCACCAGGTGTGTCTCGGTGCTCCAGGTACCTCAAGAGTAGGTACCCGGAGGTCCCCCCGACCTACTGGCTGGGGGGGGGGTCCTCTTCATGTGCACTGGCCCTAATCCGGAGCCTCACCATATCAGATTAAACAGCCGCCCAGCTGACGCCAGGCTGGATTGGACAATCTGGATGGGAGCCTCCAAAGCTGTAATTCTGCACAGATTAAAGGGCAGCCGGGCTCAGCAAGCCAGTGGCTTCACCTCCCATCACGTGTTTGTTAGCAGTCGGCCTGCACAACGTCTCACAGCCTCTGGACCACTGTCTCTGGTTGCCCGACTGTCTGTGGTGGGCCACTGTTTGTGGGGCACCGAATGTCTGATTGACTATCTGACTGTCTCCTGGTAACTCCTGGTGTCTCTGGTTGACTATCTGAGAGTCCCCTGGTATCTCTGATTGTCTCTTGGAAACTCTGACTATTTCTGATTAACTGTCTCTGATTGATTAGGAATGCCTCCTGTTGTCTTCTAGTATCTCTGACTGTTTCAACTGTCTATTCAACTGTCAAACCAACTGTGTTTGTCTCTGGTTATTTCAGTCAGCAGTGAGCGGTGAGGGAGACAGTGGGGGGACTGTCTCTGGTTGACTCACTGTCTCCTGGTGTCTCTGGGTGTCTCTGTTTGTCTCTGGTTGACTGACTGCCTGTCCAACTGTCTGTGGTAGTCTCTGGTTATTGGTGGGCGGGGACAGTGGGGTGGTTTCCATTCGCGCCCCGAGGCCTCCTCTGACTTAGACCCCTCCCACCTTTGCAGACATGCCCCAGCCGTGCCCGCCTTACTGGGCACCCTCCCCCCTCTCAACTCCTTTGTCTGTGTGTTGGGGTGCGTTCGGTGGGGTGTTATGGGGGGGTATTGGTGGGGGTGGACGGGGTCACCCAGATTATGCCTCATCATACGGCCTATTTACACTCAGCACCAAACAGCAATATAGACACAGTTGCCACCATCGCCGCCGCCGGGCGCTTCCGTTTCGTGCTGTATTTTCCTCAACGTCACGTGTTCCTCCCTTCGCTCACGTGACCTGTCAGAGGCGACCAATCGGGCGGCGGCGGCGGTCCAGGGCAGAGCAAGGGAAGGAGGAGGGGAAATAACGTTGCTGCTGCGATTTTCAATCTAGCAGTGCTGAAGGTGGTCGTCGTCCTGCACTCGCATCGCCACGCAAGGTAAAAACTCCAACTCTGAACCCGTTTGAACCTGTTTGAACCCATTTGATCCGGTTTGATCCGGTTGGGGCTGGTTAGTGCTGATTGGGTTTCTCTTTGGGAATGTCTGTGGAGTGGAGGTTGGTCGGCCCGGTCGGTACGGTCGGTCCAGTTAGTGTGGTCGTCCTGGTCCACCTGGTCAGTTCTGTTGGTCGGGCAGTCCAGTCAGTTGGTCCGGTCAAGCTGGTTGATGTCAGTCGATGATGGATTCATGTCGGTGGTCATGTGGTGATGTCACGGAAGGACTATCGACTGATGACTCAACCTTTACCTCCCTCTCTGGCTGACATTCAACTTTCCACCCGGTGGAAACGATTCCACCGTTGATTTTCTGAGCCGCTTGATTTCAGTGTTTGACAGCATTTTGATTTTCATTGTTAAGCATTCGTTAAGTTGTTCATTCAGTCGTTGAGTTGTTCAGCCACCAGGCGGCTCGTTAGTCCGATTAGGACCGACCTTCTGTCAAACTCGCTGTTGATCTCTGACCTGCTACCGAAGTCCGAGCAGCAGTTCCAACATTCGGAATACACAGCCAGCGGACGCCATGAGATGGTGCGAGCAGCAGCAGCAGTCACTCTAAAATGGCGGCGGCGCTCCAACATGGTGCGTCTTCTTGGCACTGTGACGGCGAGGATGTGGCCCCGTGGGGCAAGGATGGTGGTGGTGGTGGTGGGGAGGGGGGGCTGTTGATCTGGGCTGACACTGCCGCCACAGTAGTTGCTCATATCTCAGTGAGGCGCCCCCTCGTTCGTTCGCTCGCTTGCCTCCAACAGCCATTGGTCCTGAAAGTGAGAGCTGCCTTCCAACATATGGAGACCGCCCCCCCCGAAACCGCCCTCCCCCTCGCCCTACATGCTCACTAATTTTCCTCTTGTTTGACCTTAATTGGAGCGCAGACGTCGACAAGGGTCCACCCCCAGTGGCAGCAAGAGCTGTCTGATTGGCTGTTGACTTGCAACTTTATATATTAAAGATGTTTAATTTTGGGGGGGAGCTGATTGCATCCCTGTGGTCAGGGGGTTTTGGAGACCCTCTGGAGAGGAGGAGGAGGAGGAGGTGCTGCTACTGCTGCTGCTGCTGCTGCTGCTGCTGCTGGAGGGTTATTTGTGGCTAGATTAGATGAGCAGGACAGCTGTGGCAGGATTAGAGCTCTGGCCCTCCACTTAATGATTCTCCTTACAGGATTTCACTGTCAGCTGCTTCACAACAACATCCTGGACCTCAGGGTGGTTTCAACCACCTGGACCTCCTCAGGCAGGAAGAGTGACATCATCTGGGGAAGAGTCCAGTCTGGACCGGTTCTCACTGCAGTCACCAGGAAGCTGCTCTCAAGTTTGTCGAAGAGCCTCCACGGCCTTGTGTAGCTCCAGCAGTAGCACCTCCACCGTCACTTCCAGCTGAGCAGCTCCACTGCAGCAAGGAATCTCACACAGCTCCTCCTCTGCCCCCCTCCCCCTCCTGCACAGAGTGTGTGTGTGTGTGTGGGGGGGGGGGGGGGGGTTATGTCCACCAGAGCGTAAAGCATGATTAATTCAATAGCTGCCATGGAGGAGGAGGAGGAGGAGGAACGAGAGGGAGGAGGATGGGGCAGTGCTGCAGTACACAGCATGACCCACTTTTTCCACGTCAGATGTCATGAAAGATTCCCTGCCGTTGCTGCTGCGCCCGCCGCTCCGCAAAACAACAGCTCAACTTCCTGTATGGGCCCGTGTGTGAGCCATGGAGCTGCAGCATGGGTTTCCATCCAATAAGGTGGGCAGAGAAGCAGCAGCAGTGCTGGCTAGAGGTTGTGATTCGAGGGCTGAGATGATTCACGGGGCTTTGACCCACTTCTACTCTGCTACAAGAGGGATAAGCAGCAGCAACAGCAGCCTCACTCTCCACTCTAGAGCTCCTCTGTCTCCTCACTCTGGGCACTCTCAATCCCATGGATGGCACCCTCTGCCCCCCACCGCTGGGTCTCTGGGCTCTTAAACCCAGATTAAGGCTCTTTATGTAATCTGGTCCGCTGGGAGATTGCAGTGACATCTGGCAGCAGAGTCATCCTGATCTGTCCAACCTCTGCTGGCCTCCAGCCAGCCAACGCAGGATTAGAGGAGTGAGCACTGAAGCTATGGGTGGTTCCTCCTCAACTCCTGGTGGACCATACCCTCATCTCCCGCTGGGTCCTGGTCCTCCAGCTCCAGCTCCACCTCCACCTAGAGAGAGAGAGACCTCTGATTGGCCCATGGTCGGTCTCTTGGAGTCGTGTTGCCGCTCTGATCCTCACATAGCATCAATCTGTGATGCTGAATCCAAACCTGCAGCGCCATCTGCATCTACCTTGTGTACAACTGTGGACTCAATAAGGAATTTGTCTGTCATTCGATTTGAACCTGAACTACTAACCTTAACCAACCCTGACCAACCTAAATCAACCCTGACCCAAGCTCCTCCTCTCCCAACCACCAACTGACCCCCCCCAATGACCTGTAGAAGGTCTTGAGTGCAATAAAACCCCACAACACCACACAAGACTCTGACCAGCTCATCTGATTGGTCTATGGTGTCTCCACTTCTGTCTCCTAGCTCAGAATATGAGAATGTTTATTGGTTTGAGTGGTAGTGAAGTGTCACTCCTACCCAGGCGACATTGGGGGGAATCAGACCAGTGGACGATTAATCAGAATACTATCTGTTTACAGAATTCTGAACAGGTTTTGCCTGGTTTCCTCCTGGCAGGTGACCAGTTGGTTTACCCCATCCTCACACTCACGTGACCACGCCCCTTCCTCCACATCCGACCCCGACATGGAGCCCATCAAGGTCCAATCAGAAGGTGGACTGAATGTGACCCTCACCATCAGGCTGTTGATGCACGGAAAGGTAGGAGACCATCTGCGCTGGACCTCCCACCACTTTCTGTGATCTGGTGAGGAGACAACACTCCTAACATTGCTATGTTATGTTTTGTTGTGTCTGCAGGAGGTGGGCAGCATCATCGGGAAGGTATTTATCTCTCTCTCTCTCTCTCTCTCTCTCTCTCGCTATCACACACACACACACACACACACACACATCCACAAACACACACATGACCGCACTAATCATGTCTTCTTCTTCTCTTGCAGAAAGGGGAGACGGTGAAGAAGATGCGTGAAGATGTAGGTTGAATATTTACACCTGAGAAAACAAAGAATCTCACAGACTCTCTGAGACCTTCTGAAGTGTGGGTGTGTGTGTGTGTTCCCACCACAGAGTGGAGCTCGCATCAACATCTCAGAGGGAAACTGTCCCGAGAGGATAGTCACCATCACCGGACCCACAGACGCCATCTTCAAGGCCTTCGCCATGATCGCGTACAAGTTCGAGGAGGTACACACTCCTCCACCTCCTCCTCCTCCTCCTCCACCTACACCTCCTTCTACATCTCCTCCTCCTACTGCTCCAACTACACCTTTTCCTCCTCCTCTTCCTCCCCTTCTTCCTACTCCTCCTCCTCAGCCTTCACCTCCGTCTTCTCCACCTTCTCCTCCTCCTCCTCCTCCTCCACCTTCCAGTCCTTCACCTCCGTCTTCTCCACCTTCTCCTCCTCCTCCTCCTCCACCTTCCAGTCCTCCACCTCCTCACCTTCTCCTCCTCCATCTCCACCACCCCCACCTCCTCCACCTTCACCTTCTCTTTTAACTCCACCCACTCCTACACTACTACACCAGCAGCTTCCACACAGTCACTGTGTTGATGATGATGATTGTGATGATGATGATCTAAATCCCTTTGCAGGACATCATCAACTCCATGAGCAACAGCCCAGCCACCAGCAAGCCCCCCGTCACCCTGAGGCTGGTGGTCCCGGCCAGCCAGTGCGGCTCCCTCATCGGGAAAGGAGGCTCCAAGATCAAAGAGATGAGAGAGGTAGCATCTGGGGTGACACTCAAGCTCGCTGTGATGTCACACTGTGACCCCTAACAGCCACTAGTGGGCAGAAGCAATCTGGTGTTGCGCTATTAATTATAATTTCCATTTTGGCTGTGATGTTACAAGTGTCATCACAGTGTGAATCAACCCTAACCTGAAAAATCTTCTGACTCCTCCTCTTCCTCCTGATCCTCCTGCTGCTCCTCCAGTCCACAGGAGCACAAGTCCAGGTGGCTGGAGACATGCTACCCAACTCTACTGAGAGAGCCGTGACCATCTCAGGCGCCCCAGAGGCCATCATCCAGTGTGTGAAGCAGATCTGTGTGGTGATGCTGGAGGTACCCACCGTCACGCTGTGATTCTGAAGGACTGAAGTGAAATCCTGCAGTTACGAACCTCACTTCCTGCTGGTGTTATTGTCATGACGTGCCACCGTTCAGTCGCTGGGGGGACGGAGCCTGATGATTTTAATCTTTTCACTGACGACTCAAAGTGTTTCCTGATGAGCGGATTCTCAATGGTGGTGGAGGGGGGCGGAGTCAGCTGGGTGTCTCCTGATGTCACTACCTTCCTTCAGACGTTTCTCTTTCTCTTGAACCCTCCTTGCCAACCGCCGCCTGCACCGCTGCTGTTCTAATACCCTGGCAGGCGGCGAGCAGCAGCAGCAGCCAAGGACGCTGGGAGATTTGTGGGTGTCGCTGTAAGTCTATGGAGGGTGGGGGGTGGCGGATGCCCACTAGTCAGAGCAGTGTGTGTGTGGAGTCATTCTATCCAGTTGAAGGTGCTCCAGGGAAAGCAGGTGTAACTAGAGTGTGTGTGTGTGTGTGTGTGTGTGTGTGTGTGTGTGTGTGTGTGTGTGTGTGTGTGCACTCCAACCACGACCCGCCAGCATGAACACAAAGTGACATCACAGGCTGCCGCCCCCGTTCTGGCACCGCCCCCCCTCCGTGGTCTCACTTGATGCAACTTTCTTCTTCTTCTGTCTCTTCAGCTCTAACACTCTCTCCACACCCCCCACCTTCCCCCTTCCCCACTTCCACCTCCCCTCCCCCCCAGTCCCCACCGAAAGGTGCCACCATCCCCTATCGCCCCAAGCCTGCCTCCACCCCTGTCATTTTTTCAGGTGGCCAGGTAAGAGCAGACCCTCTGGGGGCCTCCACCGCCAACCTCAGCCTCTTACTGCAGCACCAGCCACTGCCTGTTAGTGTCGCACCAGGTTCTACTCACGACTCTCCCTGACCCCACCCTCACCACACCCCTCACCCCCACCACACCCACCTCCACCAGCATGACACCATCACTGCTGTGACCCCGTCACCCCCATGTCACACCCCTCCTGGGCAGCGAGAACACAGCTGGGACACAGACAGTGACGGTGGAAATTCCTCCAGGCTGTCTCCAAGCCAGAGGACCAAAACCACAAAGTTGATGTCAGTCCGCTAGAACTAGTTCACTTGTTAGTTCAGATAAAACCCTCCAGAATTAATCAACGTTCCGAATTCTGAAACTGACAAGTGACTGATCTTGTAAGTTTGTAGCTGACCAAAGCTCCACCTGAGGCTGTAAGTGTGAGGACCTGTGACCACCTCCAGCCACTGGCTCTGCTCGGTGTTGGACAGTGTGGACCATCTTAGTGGACAACAGATACAGCCATCAAACTACTGGAAGCCTGTAGCATCGTGCAATACAGTGTACCATAGTGTACCACCACGGTACACTGTAGTACCGTTACAGGGGCAGTGTAGTCAAGGTTAGTCTGGGTAGTCTAGGGTACTGCTGTTCAGTGCAAAGCTGTACTGTACTGTAGTTTAGGGCAGTACAGTATAGATAACAGTATGACTGTCTGAATTGAGACTCCAGAGATGATGATGATTAATGGAACAATATTAAGTGTCAGCGGCACAGACTCAAGGACCGAACATTCAGAATCTGTGATGACGTTGTAAAAAACCTAAGTCCTCAAAAGGTGTCAACGATTCATAAATGTCACTGATAAATACAGAAGTTACCTAGTCGACACATCAGACCGACCAATCAGAGGAACTGTAGATCAGTTCCAACCCCTGCAGCGCTGCAAACACCAGGCTCAGCGGGTCACATGACTGCTGTCAGGCTGCCCTTCCCCTCCCCCCACACTTCTTATTTAGTTCAACTGGATCTGAGTGATGAGATGTAGTCAGGGCTCCACACTGCACAGCTTCACGCTCCAATCCAGGCTCTCCAAGCTGATGTTCTCCTCCTCTTGTCTGCAGGCCTACACCATCCAGGGACAGTACGCCATCCCACACCCTGATGTGAGTTCCACCCACACACACACACACACACACAAACACACACTGTGAGGCTCCGCCCACATATTAATATTAACTGTTAATATTAATACAGCTTGTCTTCTGATATCATCTGATCTCTCCTGCTCTCCTGAACCTGGTGGGCGTCGCCTGAGCTTGTGACTCACACTAGCCAATTAAGACTCACGGTACACCTGACACGCCCACCATGTGACTCCACCTCTCCCAGTGGGCCAGTCTAACCAGTGAACTGGCCTGTATCCCCCAGAGGCCACCAGTAGTACTGAACCTAAAAACAACATTAAAAACCATACAGACCAATCAAACTCACCTTCTGGATTCCAGTCCAGACTCTAGCATTAGTGGTCACATGACTTAAGCAAAGCCCACCATGAGCTCCTTCTGTCTCCTCCTCTTCTTCTTCTTCTTGTTCTTCTTCTTCTCTATTTGTTCCCACCTGTCTGTGTCCTCAGATCCTATGATAGCTTGTGCGGCTCACCTGTGGTGTGTGTGTGTGTGTGTGTGTGTGTGTGTGTGTGTGTGTGTGTGTGTGTGAGAGAGAGAGAGAGAGAGGGGGGGGTGCTCTTTTATGATGACCTCATAGCTCTGCTGTCCTCCCCCCCCCCACCCCTCCCCCCCCCTCCCCTCAGCAGTTGAGCAAGCTCCACCAGTTGGCTATGCAGCAAACCCCTTTTACCCCCCTTGGACAGACCACCCCTGCCTTCCCTGGTACGTACCCACCTACACCTGCTGACCACGTCCTTCTCTCGTCTCCACCTGTAGAGCTTTTCTTCTTCTACTCCGTCTTCCTCTTCTGTTGCCTGTCGCTGTCCTTCTCTTCTTCTTCTTCTGCTCATCGTCTCCTCCTACTGGTACCACCCACATGGCCTGCTGGTGGTCTGCTCTAGTTAATGTTGAGGTTTCTCTGGTTATCCCCTGCCTTTATTTTTGTTCTCCAAGAATGTGATGACATTACAAGCTGACGTGTTTTCAAGAGCCACACCCACACAGCCACTGTCACTCTCATGCTGACGTCACTCTGAGGGCTGCTCACTTGCTGCTTCCTGCCAGTTCACTCCAAGTAAACCAGCTGCTAACTGTCAGCCTTAGCTTTAGCATTAGTATTCCAAGTTGGAACCAGAAGCCGCTGCAGATATCAGGCCCGGTCATTGGCTGGAGTGTCATTAGTGGCAGCTGATTGGTTCCAAACTTTTCTCTTGACCTTTGCTTGTGTTTCCTTACAATGGGTGACCTCAGTGATGTCAGCAGGTGGTGCTGGCTCTGCGGTTGTGCCTGCTGGTGTGACAGCCTCAACAGAGCGTGAAACATCTCCAAACTCTTCTTCTTCTTCTGCTCCTCCTCCTCTGTCTCTACTTCCTGTGTTCAGCAGCAGGTCTGGATGCCAGTAACCAGGCCAGTACTCATGAACTCACCATTCCCAATGATGTGAGTGTCTGCTCGACTCCGACACACCTGTCACACCTTCACTGGCAACACCCACCCACTCATCCACCCACTCATTCACTCACCCACTTAGACTCTACAGGATGCTATGACTCCACATGTGCGAGGCCTCCTGGTCTCCAGGGCCGTTGGTCCAGTCAGACTGCGAGAGGACAAGTTGAATAATAGAGGAAGTGACTCAACGAGTCCTCAGCTCTGGTCTTCATTGATACCGCTGCTTGAAGTTGGTGCAGTGTGACAGCGGCTGAGCAGCTCATCGGCCTCCTGACGTCCGTGTCCCTAATGAAAGAGACTCGCCGGACTGGGGAGGAGCCTTAGAGGCTGAGCCCACTCACATGTAGCACACTCTGACACCCAAATCCTGTCTGGTGCATCACTAGCAATCGTAGCAGCAACAGCCGACAGACTGGCCCCATCCTAAGCTCTGCCCCCCTTTTCTTCCCAGCTAATAGGCTGCATCATCGGACGCCAGGGAACCAAAATCAACGAGATCCGTCAGATGTCTGGGGCGCAGATCAAAATTGCTAACGCCATGGAAGGGTCATCGGAGCGCCAGATCACCATTACAGGGACCCCCGCCAACATCAGCCTGGCCCAGTACCTCATCAACGCCCGGTAGGTCCACCACCACTTCCTGTCTGGAGACTCTGGAGACTGAGGGTGTGTGGTCCCTCACACTACAAGGTAGTGTGAGGGACCACACACCCTCAGTACAAACCTCAGTACAACAATGGACCTTGTTGTACTTCCTTGTTGTGAGAGTTGGACCTTGTCGTCCTTCTGTGTAGTTTGAGGGATCTTGTTCTCCTTTCTTGTTGTGAGACGGACCTTATTATCCTTCCTTGTGAGAGGGACCTTGTTGTCCTTACCTTGTTGTGAGGGTTGGACCTTGTTGTTTGTCCCTCTGCTCAGGTTCCGGGATGTGGCGGCCATGTGGAACGACCCGTCCTCCATGACCACGTCCTGAGTCCCTGGCTGGCTCCTCCGGTTGGCCCTTTCCAAGACCTCCGACTTCTGATTCCACCCTGACCACGCCCTGCGGACTCTGGCTCTGGCTCTCCGAAAACCCCAAATCTGAGAAGATGGAAACCAAACCCCTGACGTTCCCACTGATGCTGCGGCGTTGGGGGCGACTCTGGTGCTCGCTGTTCTTTCAGAGAGCCAGATTTAAAAAATAAACTCTCTGTTGATTAGTTTGTTTTTGTTTTTGGTTTTTAGAGAAGCATGTTGAATGTTTATTAGAAAACTTGTGTTGCTCTTTCTTTCTCTCTGTCAGTTTACCATTGCTAGTGACAGACTCTGTAGAAGCTAGTTAGCGTCGTAGCGCCACTCGGTGATGCTATCGGCACGGCGTGTTGTTGGATGTAGCTCAAACTGTCAAATTCTCGTCAAACTTTTTGGACAAAAAGGTGGAAAAATTTTGGACACAAATTTTTTTTGTCCTAATTTGCATCTTGCATCTTTGTGCAAATCTAATTCTCTGCCCACGAGTCTTTGCTGCATCACATGACCCTTTCCAGCCAATGGTATCACTCCCGGAGTGCCCCTGCCCTCCCATCTGCCCCCTGTTGATTTCCGGCGCATATTGCATGTGTTGATTGTGGTGTTGTTCCGTATTTGCGTAGACCTGTTGGGTGTCACTGCTCCTCCTGACGTCACTGTTTTTGTATGTTTGCTTCCTCGTCTTTCTCCACAAACTCTCTTCTGGAATTTTTGGCCGTTCACGTCTAGTCCTGCTCCCTGCCTTCCAACGCCCCCCCTCCCCCCCACACACACATTGACAACCATCGCTAGTCTTTAGATGCTGCTTTAGATGGGAATTAGCAGAGATTCCGTGGCTAAAACACAAAGTGGGAACTGGAGATGATTGTTGTTTCTAGCTGGTATTCGAGGATGATTTTTGCTCTGGCACACTCGTCTAGACTAGGCGGTGTTCATGCAATAGACTCTTCAACACTTTAACTCTGGACCGCCTCTGCTAATGGGGGAGGATCCGGTCCAGCTTCCTTCCCTCGTCCTGAAGGGGGCGGGTACAAGGGGACCGATGTGGGAAGGAAGCCGACGCTCGTCAGCAGAAAAGGCCAAAATGTTTGGACAAAAAAGCCAAATGGTGTTTTTAGGGCCAAGGAATGTTAAGGGGTTCGGCAGGGGGGAGGGGGGACCCGCGAGGCCTGGGCGGACGTGACCACTCAGACTCTATTCAAGATTGTTCATCTTGTTGTGGTTTTTATCTATTTAGTTTTTTTGTTCTTTTTAGGTTTGAATGTCTTTTTATTGTCAACAACTTGATTTTTAATTTTCTAAAAAAAAATGGACAGGTTGGATGACTTCCTGTTTCTCTGGTCCTCCAGTGAAACCAGCATGTATTTATTTATTTATTTATTTATTTATCGACACTGTGGTGGAGCTTGTGATTTTTTGTTTATCGACCGATGACAAAGCTTCAGCTCGCTCTCGTTTGTTTAATTTTTTCTGCAGTCGCTCGCTCAGCATTTATCCTTGTTACGTCTCATCAAAGCGCCATCAGAGTGCCGTCAGAACTTCCCTCTGAGCTGGAGATTTAACGAGTGAACAGTCGCTTGACATCGTCACAATCGGCAGTCGAGTCTCCACACTAACAGTATAATATATAACAGTATAACACTCCCCCTTTGGTGCCGTTTAGTGCTAATCCATGTTAGCTGGCTGCTAACCCCAAGGTCAGCAGGCAATGACACTCCTTGACTCCGCTCCTTCCTTTCACCCTGAGCGCACTGATGGTGGCAGCGTGGACGGCTAAGTGCTGTGTGGCTGAACTGAACCATCGTCAACAATTACTCTGCAATAATTCCTCTACTTTGATGTGAACTCAACTAGTAGCGCTAGCGTTAGTTGCACCAATTTTACTGCATCTTTATTTTCAGCTTGTACTTTAATCTGAACAGAACGTATCTATATTATTATTATTTCCAAAGCTAGCTCTTTGATTTAACGCTGTATACTGCCGTAGCGGTATTGCGCTAACTGCTACTGGTGCATGTATTCTGTTAAAATATAAGCTACAAGTTAGTAGTCATTTGTATTCATTGACACATGGTAACAGTAGCTAATACTATTAGCATTAGCGGGCGCGTCCTTGACAGGGAGTTTGTTGTGTGACGGCTAGCGGGTCACACTGACCGTGAAGTAGTGGCAGTGTGGTTTCATTATGATTACATCGATATTCATGTGTTACTCAATGTTTCAAGCTGTATTTACATTTGTGCACATGGCGGAGTACTACTTTAAAACAACCTGCGACCAATGCAATAATAGAGTGCAATGTGCAATTATTTATTCACTTCTTTCTTTGTTAGCTTAACAGAGCGCTACGTCTGGACACACTGCGGTGTGGCAGAAACACTTTGTTTTCAGCTCCGGTCAATTTGGGGCTTTGTAACTACTTTGGACTGATTTATTTGCAATGTGCAGATCTATATTAGTTGTGAGTAATAATATATAGGCTTTCATTTCAAAGTGTTGGTAAGTATAAGAAATAAAGTTTCTTTTTTTCTTTCTGTGACGTGTTTTACTGTCTTCTTTAATTTTCTGCCGCAATGTTCAAGTCTGATGAAACATGAGCTGACAGCACCCCTTTCCTTTCCCCCCTGAGGAGTTTCTATTTTATACAGATTATTTAGATAATTATGATAATTACATGATGGAGTTCATTTTACTTTCATATAACCGAATAAAGGCAGCAGCATATGTCACATTAAAAAAATATATAAATTATAATATATAATTTTTTTAAAAAGTCAGATATTAACTTTAAAAAGACCATTGTGTGTTGTGTGTTGTGTGTCCTAGCAAGCACTAGGAGCGGCTGTGGAGGACTGAGCAACACTGAAGGGTCCAACACGTCCCTTCAGGCAATGTCTCAGTGGTCAGGGGACTCAGTACATACATGACACCTGCTGGCCATCACTGGTACTGGAGATGATCTGCACCAAGGCTCCCAGGCTCCAAGATGGCAGCTCATTTATTTGAATGAAGTAGAACACACAGCGCATACGCCGAAAAAGTTTTTGACTTCCGCATTAGTGGGCCCACAGAACATGCGCAGTAGTGTCACTTTTTGGAACGCCTCTGCAGCTCACATGATCTATTTGGCCAATCAAAACGATCCTGGAGAACATTGCTGACGTGTGCGCTCACGATCCACGAATGGACTCAACATAAACGGAAATATGGAAAATAGTAGAACCATGGCATGGATATATTATAAGAACGGTATCCTACAAAATTCAATGTGGGAATGAATGTATTTTTTTTTAATATGCATATGCTGTCTTCAGGTTTTGTATTAAACTATTAGGCAATGTTTTTGAAGCCACTGTCTGTGGACTATGAACACCACTGCCACATATCATAATTCTAATAAATTCCAGAGTGTCCTAATTTAGAACTTCTATGGAAAGCATTCAAAATAATGACGTGATGGGACCCGTGGGACGATGGGACATTAAAAAACATTGAACACTTTATTTACATCTCGGTTTCATCCGGAAATAATAATAATAATAATAATAATAATAATAATAATAATAATAATAATAATAGTTATAAAACAATGTTCTTTCCTTCCTCTTGTACCTGTGGACCGGTCAATTTTTGGCTTATCTTCAGCGTTGCAAACGATGGAGATTGCAAAAGGCCGGGGGTCGGCAGCTCCGGAGCCGCATGCGGCTCTTCTGCTCCTCTGCAGCGGCTCCCTTTAGCGTTGAAAAAAAAACAAAACAACAACAACATGGAAATACATTTTAGCTATTTTTATGGCCCGGTTTACAAGATGATCACATTTTTATTGAAACCGAGCATCTTAAGAAAAGCATTTAAAAAAAAAAAAAGGCTTTACACGAAGCCGTCTCTAAAAATATCTTAAGCTAAAAGTAACAAAATAAAAGAAGAAATATTAAAAGGGTTCAGTTTGTCTATTAGACTTGTTATGGCTAAGTCTAGCAAAAATAATTTAGCAAAGTTATTGGTTAAGCTGATGCGACACCAGACTCATGGGGACAGCATGTGATGAGGGCTTCCGTTGGATGAGCTTCTTCCAAGGTGGTCCTGGGAGTTTGTACTGTACCGTTCGGGTCCAGTACTGCGTAGGAAGCTTGGATTAGCACAACAACTGTTGAGGTTGAATTGCCCGTTCTGCTCTGTCCTGCAGGTGGCTTCACTGGCGTCTTGGCACCTGAGTAGAGTCTTTCTTTGTAACCAGTTCTAATTTCGGTGATCAAACGAATTACACGGTTACTCTGAAGGAAAAACTGCTTGGCTGGTCCAAAAAGAAAAATTGCAAAAATCACAATCTCTGGGCTGAGGATTAGCCAGTTGAGATTGGGCAAAAATTTAAATGAAAAATAATGGTCACTGGACGAGGCTGAGTTGTTTCTGCTACTGTCTTCAATTGGCCTTTTTGCCAGAAATTAGAAAAAAAAAATGTATTGACAAAAAAAATAGAATAAAGGAAAATTATGAAGACAAAAACACTAGACAAGATGACACTAAGAAAGACTAGACAACACTCAGGAAAACTAAAACACTAACTCAGAACAAAGGAACTGAATTCACTGATATAAACTTGGAGAAGAGGGTGGTCTCTTGAACTCCAAGAACCAATGAAAAGGCTGTTCCAACACTAAAACTGATGGGTCGTCTTACGCTGTATGCATCTGATGAATATATATGTGGTGTCGGGTTCGTTGCTGATAAAGAAATTAAACAACAACCAAAAATGAAACAGAAGAACAACATGGAGAAATAAAAACAGGGTGATACTTTGTATGGTGGATACCTTACGAAAGTTAGGGAACAGTTGAGGAAGATATAGTATTCAAAGCACATTAAACCTTCAACATATATTTTATATCTAAATACCTATCAACCTATCTAAGCATGCATACAGAAGTAGTAGTAGTATGTTTATTCATATTTAAAAGATAACTGAAAGATTTAATAGATTAAACATTAAGGCACTTATATGGGCACGTATACAAATATATTTATATACATGAATAGATATATGTATCTGTGGTTGTCAATATTTACAAGATATACATATAGATTGAGGTAACAGTCGCCAAAGTGTAACGTGGAAAACTGGTGATGGTAATGATAGGGATTATGGCAAAGCGTGTAGCATTGATATGAGGAAAACCAACGTGCAAAGTTTATTCAACTTTTAATCGATCACTTAGGAATCACTTTCGTAACCCCCCCTTAGGGGACACTCATGCTCCATCCGAAGCTTGAAAGCCTCCAAGCTTCCTTCAGGAGAAAATCCTAAATCTGTTAATTTTGAGGTTAGAAGAGTGATTCAAAGTCCATTAATATTTTATTTTGGTGGTCATAGATATGTGACTTCCAGGTGTCTGTGTGGAAGGGAAAATAGAGTTTTCAACATTGTCTGATATTGAGTTGTTCAGGAACATCTGTGTTGAGGATGGCTCTTGGAATGTTCTGCAGAGAGATAACGGTCGTAAAACTGGCACTGGTCGCCAGTGGTACCAGTCCCTGCCTGGAACCAGGTCGTCTGAGAAAGCTTCGGAGTGGACTTCCAACTGTGATTTGTGGGTGAAAGTGTTCTTCCTAGAGCGGGTGTTTTACGGCTTTAAGATTTTAAGTAGGAGATGGTCGCAGAGAGAGAAGCATCACAGCCAATCAGGTACCACCTTTAGTTCCTCCAAACGTGGTTCACCGGAAGGCCGTGCTGCAATAAATTCCAATTGTCCCGGAGAAAAACATTAGGTCCAGATGTGGCACTACAACGATGTGGATAGACAACGACAAAGTTAAATTAAACGTGTCAAATAACATGTGCATTGGTTTTCTCCCCCAACTCACACCAAGAAAGAGACAGTTGCAAAAATCCCCACAGCCTCAGGTCTCCGTCACCCTCTTAAAGAGGAAGTAACCCCCCCCCTGCAGGTGAATGTTATTAGATGGCAGAAGGTTGCCATTTATACATAGCATAAAGGCAAAATAAGAAAAACAAAACAAACATTATATGTTGTTTTATTTCATTTTAAATGTCAAAAAGGGTTTTGTGGCTCCCATCTTGTTCTTTTCTGAGGGAATCGGGTCCAAATGGCGCTTTGAGTGGGAAAGGTTGCCGACCCCTGTAATAGCCAATGCCTATACAATGACAAACAACTACGGCTGGACCCTGACACGGCTCTGACGTGGGCCGCTCCGTCTTCCAGTTCCTGCACTCAAGCTTCAAATTCTGCACCTTCCGCTGCAGGACCACCAACGTGGCCCTGCTGGGGGCCATGTTCTTCTGGTTGGTCACCGGCCACCTGGTCCACTACACCAGGTCCAAACGGGAGGACGCCACCACCACATGGACTACCTGCACTCACTGCATGGTTCCGCCCCCAGCTCCAACCACTGCTCCACCCCCAGCTCTTCCTACTGCTCCACCCACTACTCCACCCACTGCTCTGCCTCCAGCTCCGCCCCCAGCTCAGCCTCCTCCCAGGCTCCAGGGGAAGGTTAACCTGCTGGGTCTTAGTACAATCAGATTACTCCACTCATGGCGGTGAAGTCAGATTTCACGCTTGGTTTCATGGTCCGTTGCAGTTGGAAATTGTAAAATGAGTTGCAACCTTTCTGCTTCCTGTTTGAGCTGCTGTGACTGTGTTGAACTTGTGGGAACCTTCTTCTTTTTCTCCTCCTCGGAGATTTGATGGATCAGTTTGTTCTTCTTGCTGGACGCCGTCTGAACCGTGCTGCCCACTCATCTCTCTGCCGTCTTTCAGCTGCTATGTTTATTCTTCTTTTTCTTTACTTATTTTTTTCTCGTTCTTACACAGCTTCGAACCCCAATTTGCCCCCCTAAACATACCTCGATCCTCGCAAAATTTTGCATGCAGGTCACAATGGTCCCTCTACCTCCGTCAACCCATATGCATTACCACATGGAATGTGCAAACATTACAACATACTAGGCACGCTTCCTTTCTGTTGCATGAAATGTCCCAGTACAATGTGACAACGTGACCACAGCTACATCTGGAGGGCCCAAACGACAACAGCGGGCTGTATGGCGTTGCTCTTGCTATGTCAAAACATGCTCGAAAATGCCTCATTGGATGGGCCCCTATCAATGACAGAGTGCCTGCTTCCACCACCAACACAGAAACTAACAGTCATTGTTGCCTATGCACCAACAGCGGTAGCCGACGATCTGGCAAAGAATGCTTTCTACGATCAATTACATCTGGTCATTCAGCAGGTTCCTCCTCATGACATCAGCATCGTGCTAGCCGATTTCAATGCGACCATCTCATCTGATTCTCGCGGCAGCCAGACAGGTAACGTCGTTGGCCCACAATCCCCAGATCCTAACACCAACAATAATGGTCTCCTGCATTTCTGCTCAGCAGGAGGCCTATCCTTTGGACACGTTGTTCCCCAGGAAGAACATATACAAATGGACATGGTACAGCCCTAATGGAAGAACCAGGAACGCCCTTGACCACATCCTCATTTCTAGCCAGTGGAAATCCAGTATCACCAACTGCCGTGTGTACCGTGGAGACCAATTGGGCAACACAGATCACAGCTTACTTATCGCCGAGTTGAAATTTGAAACTCAAGGCCACCACTCCCAAATGGGTTCAACCCCGGCTGAGAGCATCCCATCTCTTTCCACAACGAAATATTGTTGCCAGGTTCCTCAGTAGAGCAATCTATGTGACAATCTATGAAAAAACTGAGAAAAAATATAGAATATAAAAAATATGAGATATCTGGAGGTAGAATGTTGGTGTAATAAAAATAAATAGAGTAAAATATAAATAGTATAGACTCTATAAACAGCGATGAGGTGGTTGAATATAAACAGTATTAGCAGAATAAACATGGTCCAGGTGGTGGGGTATGTAGGCAGTATCGTATAGACAGTATAGACAGTATAAACAGTATAATAATGATGAAGTGGTGTGGACTGTATGGTCGGAGAAAAATGTTTAAAAAAAATGGATAGAATACAGCACTTGCAGGTGTCATCAGTGTAATTAGTGGCAGCAGGGAGGTGGGGGGTTAACTGGCCTTTAGCAGTCTGATGGCCAGGGGGAAGTAACTGTGAATTTGGCTGTTCTGCAGCGAATGCTGCAGAACCTTGTGCCAGATGCCAGACGGGAGAAGAGTCCATGGTTGGGGTGGGTGGGGTCAGACCGGATCCGGTGGGCTCTGGAAAGTCATCGGCTATCTGCAATGTCTTTGATGGCGGGAAGCGGGGTCATGATGATCTTCTCCGCAGTCCTCACCACCCTCTGCAGAGGCTTCCAGTCCGCAGTTCTGCAGCTATCACAACAGAGAGGGATGCAGTTGGTCAGCAGGCTCTCGACTGGACTGACCAGCTGAGGCTGTCGGTGATGTGCACCCCCAAGAACTTGGTGCTACTCAAAAACTTCCACAGCTGTGTCATTGATGAGGAGGGGTGTGTGGCTACCCCTACCATCACCTCTGTGTTTGCATGTTCCATCTCCAACAGATATGGTACCCTGACAGAAGAACAACTCACTGACTGGAACCTCCTCGTTGCTTCAGTAAACGAGGCAGCTCGGTCGTCCTCAGCCCACACCTGGGAGCCCCTGGATATCTCCTAGCACACTGGAAATCATCAACTGAAGAGCCGCACATCTATTTAACTGAATATCGCCGTCTTAATCACATCTGCAACACTGCCAAGAAGACCGAGAGAGATTCTGGCAAAGCAAAGCAGAACATCTGGAAGCAGCTGTTTATCCACGTTTACCATACCCTGCGACAAGTGAAAACTGGCTGTTACCAGAGGACACACCTGGTCAAAGACACACATGGCAGCATACTCAACACGGAGGAAGACTGTCTCAACAGGTGGAAGGAGCACTTCAGCGATCTTCTGCATAACCTCCTACCTCAAACAGACCCCACTCTCACCCTGGCAGTAGAAAACACGAGTACGAACCCCATCTGCAATATCAACCTTGTCACCAAAGAAGAGGTCATACAGGCTCTGTCAAAACTTCATAATGGCAAGGCCCCCGTTATCTGCAAAATCACAGCAGAAATGCTGAAGAAAGGCAGTGATCACACCATTGACTGGCTTACTCACATTATTAACAAGGTCTGGATAACTGAGCGTCCCCTGAGGACTAGACCTGAGGGGTGATCCTTCCCTTCTGGAAGCAAAAGACTGACGAACTGGTCTGCAGCAACTACAGAGGAATTACGCACCTCTCCATCCCAGGAAAGATGTTCACCCACATCCTCTTCTCCCGGGCCCTACTAGCCATCAGAAGTAAAAGACGCCCCCAACAGGCGGGCTTCATGCCAAACCACTCCACTAAAGACCAGATTTCGGCCCTTCATCTCATCATTGAGAAGTCCCAAGAATTCCGACAAGATAGATGTCTATTGTTGGATCGCCTTATTTTCTAGTATCATGCTGACGATCCGCGTGTTTGTTTAATGAAGAGTTTTAGGAGAAGAATGCTGGTTTTATCTTTATGATGCAAATTCAGAATACAAGTATACAGAGCTCTGGGTTGAGTTCAAGCCTAACATCAACAAGTGCTATAAGGTCCTGAGGTCTGACTGACTCTTTGTCCCCTGGTCAGTCTTTTTAGATAGAGAAGATCCAGTTGTTCTTGCTGGCGTGCTCAGATTACGTCCTCCTCTGATTGGCTGTCTGGTCTCCGCACCCCAGTCTCATTGGATGTTGGTACTGCCTTTGTTCCCAGATGTAGGCTGAGGTCCGAGGTATAGATGCTTGGCAGAGAGATGCAGGATCCTCTCTCGGCCTGGTACTGCGGGTCACCGGAGGTCACTGTTTTACGATGGGCACATTCCTGTGTCCTCTCTAAGGTATCATGTTACTCTGCACAGAATCTTATAGAGTATGTTAAGCATAGATTGCCCATCTTTAAGAATACATTGACTTATTTAAACATATTCATATCAATGATTATATAATTATGCATATTTATATCAGTGAGTATATAATTAGGCACAAGCATCAAGATTAAATGTAATATTACCTTCATGATCCGGAGACTCTGGCTGTGTCTCAATTCAGGGTCTGCATCCTTCGGAGCATGCATTTGAAAGGAAGTTGCGTCATAGCAATGCGCGAAGGCTTGTCCCAATTCCCCAAAATCCAAAGGACACTCCAAATGCGTACTTGGAAATACGCCCTACTTTTAGCCGATTCCAAGGATACACCGCTACTATCCTTCGCGCCCTTCGGTATCCCAGGATGCTTTGCGTACTGCTGCAAAGCATCGTTGGGATCCTGGGAAGTCAGCCTCCGGGTCAAGAGTACCTTGCTGCAGACAAGATGTCCGACATGGGCGCCGCCATACATCCAATCCATGCCAGAGGTCGATGCTGGAAGTTAGTTATTATTTTATTTTATTTATTTTACAAAACTTATATTAAGAATTGTGCAATACAATTCAACATAGAAACAAAAACTATTGCCAGGGGGTTGTTCAGGCAGTTTGCATTATTAAAAAAATCATTGAAGAGAGCACAAGATTCAGGATCTTGATAGCTTTTATATTATTAATCACAGCCAATCGGATACCACCTTTAGTTCCTTCAAACGTGGTTCACCGGAAGGCCATGCTGCAATAAATTCCAGTTGTCCTGGTGAACAACCTTAGGTCCAGATGTGGCACTACACATGGTCACAACACATGTCATACTTTCACATTAACATATGGTTAATATTAATTTATGTTAACAGCAAAAAAGAAGGCAGTCAAGCCCCAACCCTGAAATGTTGTCTATAAACAGTGGAAGTTTTTCCCAAGACTGAAGGTAACAACTGTGTTATTTTATCTTTTTTTTTTTATTTGTGATTAACCAACTAGGTTCAGACATCACCTTTTGGGTTGAACACTTTTTGTTTACCTGACTTCCCTTTGAAATGTTATGTGTCTCAGTGGAAGAAGTACAAAAGTCTAGGTGATTTATTGTCACGGGAAAAGAAACCCTGATGGCCAAAAGGTTCCCAAATAAGAAAAGCATCTCAATGAATCTGCTGAATATACAATTTAGAAGTGTCACTGGTCTGGGAGGATATTTAAGGGAAGAGCAAGAACCTCATAGTTTTCTTTCTCTTCTTCTTCTTTTCTTCTGCTTCTTACTTCTCTTTAATATTGACTTAATGAGACTTTTGTTCTATGTGGTGAATAATCTGACATCAAATATTGATTTTGTCTTCAGTTATATGGTAAATTTATCCGAGTGACACTTGTACTCTCTACCTCTGAGTCAAATAAAGAAGATTGCGTATCATGTTCTTTCACTATTAAGTTATATTGCATGTACCTGTACCTGTACCTACCTGTACCTATCCCATAACCACGGAGGGTCGTTGGGGCACCACAGACGATCTGCTGACCAGCTCTCTCCATCCCTCTCTGTCCTCTGCAGCTCTCATTGCCTCACTGAGTTTCATGTGAGTCCATTCTCCGATGTTATCTTCCCATCTTTTCTTCTGCCTCCTTCGTCTCCTGCCACCCTGTACGGTGCCTTGAAGGATGGTCTTTGCAAGGCCTGAGGATCTGGTGATGTGTCCGTACCACCTCAGTTTGCGCTTTATGACAGTGGAGAGCAGATCATCATGTGGGCCGATGGCTTGGCTGATCTATTGCCGAACTTCCTCGTTTGTGACATGTTGAGTGTAGGAGATACCCATGAGTCTTCTGTAGCATCTCATCTCCATGCTCTGTATTCTCTTCTGTAGCTCTGATGTAAGGGTCCAGGTTTCACAAGCATATAGGAAGATTGATATGACCAGTGAGCGTAGTAGTCTCACCTTTGATGCCAGACTGATGTTTTTGTCCTTCCATATGGGCTTGAGTTTTGCCAGTTCAGCAGTAGTTTGAACAATTCTGGCAAGGACTTCCCGTTTGGATCCTTTGTCGGACACAATTGCTCCGAGATATTTGAAGCTGGACATCGTGTCCAGAGCCTGTCCATTGACTTTGATGTCTGATCGGATGCGATTGTTGTTGTTGGTCATCATTTTTGTTTTTTCAGCATGGATTTCCATTCCATAGGCTCAGGAGGTGGTGTTAAGCCTCTCAACTAAGCTGGGAAGTTCTTTTTCATCTCCAGGTAGCCTATCAATGTCATCTGCAAAACGGAGGTTGGTGATTGGTCTGCCTCCTATGCTGACAGTTCCTTCGTGGTCTGCCAGGGCATCCTGTAAGGGCAAGATGTTGAAGAGAATGGGAGAGTGAAGGCATCCTTGGCGCACTCCACTTGTTGTCCTGAACCAGTCTCCAATAGCTCCATTGTATAGAACTGCGCTGGCAGCTTTATTGCACAGGTGTTGAATATAGTCTATAATATAGACCCTTTAATAATGAACTTATAATTAAGAATATAGACTCTATATTCTTAATTATAAGTTTTATTATATATTTATTTTTCAATCAATACATAAAAGTGAAGTTATTTTTTAAATGGAGTCAGATTAAATTAATTATTATTTTCCAACTTTATTACTTATTTATATTTTCCGTACCTCTAACCATATTACACAACCACCAGCCCCCTCCAGTGGTCATCACCACTAATGACACATATCAACACAACTGGTCTAAACTACAGCAAACAAATAAGTGCAGTGGGGACGGAGAGTTTTTTCCACCTTAAGGCTCCTCGCTAAAGTCGCTTGACTTTGTCCCGAGCTCATCTTGAAAAGGCCATCCATGCTTTCATCAGCACAAGAATTGTCTTCTGCAATGCCCTTTAGGCTGGACTTAACCATTCTCTCCTCCAAAAGCTCCAGATTGTCCAGAATGCAGCAGCACACCTTCTCTCAGGCATCTCCAAGCACTCCCACATCACATCTGTCCTCCACTCCCTCCACTGGCTTCCGGTGCAGTTCAGAGTGGAGTTCAAAATCCTCCTGTTTGTCTTTAAGGCCATTCATGGCTTGGCCCCAGCCTACCTCAGCGAACTGATTACCATTCACAGTCCAGTCAGGACTCTGCACTCCGCTGATCACACCTCCTTGGTCGTCCCCCAGGTCAAAGTACAAAAAGTTTGGAGACCAGACATTTGCCGTTCTGGGCCCTAAGCTGTGGAACTTTCTTCCAGCTCAGTTGCAAGCTGTCACTGGACTCACAGTTTTTTAAGTCTCAGTTAAAAACTCATTCATTCAGGCTGGCATTTTATGCATAGCCACTGGACTGCTGCTTATTGGTTTAGCACTTGTTGTTGGAGCCAAAATATTTTTTTTCTTTCCTTATTTCTGTTTTATTGGTACTTTGGCTTAATTGTGTTAATTATGGACTCAACAGTAATTGTTTTATTTATTTTGTAATTTCTTATCATCGGTTGCGCTAAGGGCTACGCCCTCACATCACCGTAGGAAGGTGACTGCAGCACCTGCACTATATTAGAGTGGTTAACAGGGCCGGCAAGGCTCTTGAGTCGAACGCAGCCGAACAGTTTCAGACCGCTGTCAAGCATTTTTATTGGATTTCTGATTTTTTTTAAAACTATTTTTAGATTACTTTGACGATCAGTGTGTTGGAAGCAACCTGTGCCGCGTTGCACAACCACGCTTGGGCGCGTTGAACTGAAAACTCAAAAGATTCACCAAGAGCAAAGCCCAATATTTCAGTGGGAAATAGTCGCACTTTTATTGTCTGAAACTGGCGCATGACGATCGTTCGAACGCTGTTGTGCAAACAAATGGAACGCATGCGGCGTCAATGAACATTAATCTGTCACACCCACTCAATGAAGCGTCATTCATTGGGAATGTCGCACTCGCACATCTGAAGGATTGAAGTCTGTAAATGTAACGGCAAAGTTAAATATAAACAATGGATGAAAACGTCACGCCTAACATTGACCCTGATGTTCAGCGACAAGATGGTGATGCTGAAAAAATGTCGCAATGGAAAATGTGACGGGCCCTGTAAAGTAAAAAAAGGGCTATCAAACTAACAGCAAAGGGTTGGGAGATGTTTTTACCTAACACCCAAAAAACAAGAAACTTGAAATGCAAACAGGCCAAAAAAACAATGGAAATAATGAAAGAGCTCATGCAATCAAATGAAAATGCTAATAAAATAAAAGTCCATTTGCATGAACTGAACAGACTTTGTGACGAAGCAAATGCATGTCAGAATTCACTTGAAGGTTTGCTACCTGACAATGAATATGATAAACAAGTACAGTGGCTTAAATATAAAATTGATAAATTGAGTGCTTTTGGACAGGATGTGCAAATATGGTTGTGTGAAGTCAAACAGTAAAGTATTGGAGATGGACAGCAGATGACTTCATTCACTATGGTGATGTAAACTGTGATGACATTGGACCTGATGACAGTGTTTCTAATGCCCCAAAATCAAAGGCTACATCATGGTCGGGTTCATGAGGAACATCATCACATATTCGTATTCAAGCTGAAGCCGAAAGAGCAGCCATCATGGAGCGAGTTGCGGCCTTGGATAAAAAAACACGAGCTTGAAGCACAACAGGAACTATTGAAAAGGAGACAGGAACAACTGGAGCTGGAGACTGAAGTTGCCACAGCAAATGCAAAAATCAGTGTGTTGGAGGCTATGCAAGTAAGGGACAGCTCCAAAAAATCTCTTCAATCTGATGGAATGAGCTCGTACTTCAGAAAGGGCGCTGCTCAAAATCCACACGAGGAAGTTTCAACTGAAAAGGTACAACATCCACAAGTGGTGAGACCAAAAACTAGAGTTACCTCTGTCAAAGGTTATGACCTGCCGTACGCAGTGGAACAAAGCATGCAAACTCACATGAGGTATCAGCCGCAGGACCACAAATCTACCACCATGCAGAAGTTCAACTCTGCACCAAGGCAAGAGCATACCAGCGTTGACAAGTTAGCGGAAATAATGGAAAAGCAAAATAAAATTACAGAAGCTCTTGTAAAGCAGCACAATATGTCATCATTACCTTCACTTTCCATACCAGTTTTCAAAGGTGAACCATTGGACTATCTGTTTTTCATCAGAGTGTTTGAATATGGAACTGAGAAGAGAACGGACAACAGCAGAGACAGACTTCACTTCTTGGAGCAGTTTACAGCCGGCCAGCCACAGGAGCTTGTGCGCAGCTGCCAGTATGTGCCAGCAGACAGAGGATATCTGGAGGCAAAAACACTGCTGAAAAAACATTTTGGAGATGACTACACAATTGCCACAGCTTACCTGGATAAGGCAATCAGTTGGCCATCTTTTAAAGTGGAGGATGCTGAATCTTTGAAGAGCTTCTCATTGTTTTTAAACAGCTGCCTCAACACAATGAACACAGTGGATTATTTGGAGGAACTGGATCATCCAGCGAATATGAAAGTTATCATTTCCAAGCTTCCTTATAAATTAAAAGAAAAATGGAGGTTCAAATCTTGTGACCTGCAAGAGCAGAGTGGAAGAAGAGCCAGGCTTGCAGATTTGGTGAATTTTGTGGATAATCAAGCTAAAGTCTTATCTCATCCAGTATTCGGCAGCTTAAAAGACGTTGCACCAATTTTAAAAGGAAACTTCCAAGTACCACAGCTGCCAAAAGGCAGCATGGTGAGACAGAGCAAGAGTGGCTGAGTTACCAGTGTGTCCCCATTGACAAAACCAGCAGGGGGCAGTGTTCTCCATGTCCAATCAATTAGAGATCATGGAAAGCCTTGTTTATTTTGCAGTGGTGCTCATACGCTTGATTCCTCCTCTCAATTTAACAGGAAAGCTCACAATGAAAAGCTGGATTTTTAAAAAAAAAGGAAAGGAGTGTGCTTTGGATGTTTGGAGTCAGTGCACATGAGCAAAAGATGCTCACAAAGGCTGACGTGTCAAGTTTGTTCTCTCAAGCACCCTACAGTTTTGCACATCACCAATAAAGGAGGAGCCACAACTTATCAAGACCAAGAAAAGTCTGTCACAAGTGGTCTAGTTGAAGTTGACAAAGAAACTGGATCAAGTGATAACAACACTGGAGAAGTGGAACCGGTCTTAGCTATAGTGCCTGTAAAGGTAAGAAACAAGAAGAACAACAAAACAGTCACCATATATGCCTTTTTAGATCCAGGCAGCACCGATTGTTTTTTCAGCAAGATGCTTCTCCAGCAGCTTCAACTCACTGGAAGGACCACAGATATACTTTTACGAACAATGGTTCAAGTTCAAGTTGTCAAGACAGCATCTGTATGTGATCTAGAGATATGCAGTGTCGACAGTAACGATTACTTTGATCTTCCTACTACATACATGCAAGATGAAATCCCTGTTCAGAAGGAAAATATTCCCACGCATGAGGATCTGAAGCAATGGCCATATCTAAAGGAGGTAAAACTCAATCCAATCAATTCTGATATCGACTTGTTTATCGGCAGCAATGTTCCAATGGCACTGGAACCATGGAAGGTAATTAACAGCAAGCAAAATGGACCTTATGCCATTAAGACAGCCTTAGGATGGACTGTAAATGGTCCCTTTCGAAAAACAAGTGTCTCCAAAAATGGTAAACGGGTTGTCATGGCTCACAGGATCTCTGTTGTCAAGCTGGAGAACTTGATACGACAGCAAATCAAGCAAGACTTCCCAGAGCATGAGAAAGAAGAGCATCTTGAAATGTCACGGGAGGATAAATTGTTCATGGAAAGTGTTTCTGCATCCATCAAAATGGTAGATGGACATTACAGCATTGCTTTGCCATTAAAGAAAAAGGACACACAATTTCCAAACAATCGTTGTGTAGCCGAACAGAGAACTCAGAACCTAAAGAGTTTTATGCAGAATACAAACTCTTTATGGCCTCTATTCTAGATAAAGGATTTGCAGTTAAATTAACACCTGAAGACAAGGCAAAAACAAGCCAGAGTTCAAGGATTTGGTACATACCTCACCACGGCGTATTCCATCCGAAGAAGAACAAATTAAGAGTGGTATTTGATTGTGGTGCAAGCTATCAGCCTGAACGACCAACTACTGCAAGGTCCTGATTTAACTAATAGCCTTGCTGGTGTTCTTACAAGGCTTCGTCAAAACCCCGTTGCCATCATGGCTGACATCGAAAGCATGTTTCATCAGGTCAGGATCCCTTAAGAAGATTCTGATCTTTTAAGATTCCTTTGGTGGCCTGACGGAGATTGCAGCAAAAATCTGGAAGAGTACAAAATGGTTGTACACATATTTGGTGCCACTTCTTCACCAAGCTGAGCCAATTTCGCCCTGCAACAGTGTGCAAAGGACAACAGGGAAGAGTTTGACACAGAGACAGTCTTTACAGTTCTCAAAAACTTTTATGTAGACGATTGTTTGAAGTCTGTAGAAAGTGAGGCTGAAGCACTGTCCCTCGCTCATAACTTAATTGCCCTGTGTTCTACAGGAGGTTTCAGGTTAAATAAATGGGTCAGCAATAGCAGAGCATTGCTTCTCTCTCTACCTGAGGAGGATCGTGCCAACAAAGTCAAAGACCTGGATTTAGACCAAGACATCATGTCTGTTGAAAGGGCACAAGGTGTTCAATGGCGCATTGAGACAGACAGTTTTGTATTTAAAATCCAGCTTCAGGAAAGGCCACTTACCCGCAACGGGATCTTATCAATGGTGGGTTCCATCTATGACCCACTCGGAATGATGGCTCCAGTCATCCTCCCGGCCAAGCAAATCCTGCAGGAGATCTGCTGTTCAAAGCTCGGGTGGGATGAAAGGATACCTGAATGTTTCAAACGGGCATGGTTCATTTGGTTGAAAGACTTGAGGCTGTTGGAAAGCTATAAACTTTGCCGATGTCTCAAACCAGATGGCTTTGGACCACCCATTTCTGCACAACTTCATTATTTTGCTGATGCAAGTAATAGTGGTTATGGTACTATTTGATACTTAAGAATGTCAAATCAATACCATCAAGTTCACTGTGCATTCCTGATCGGCAAAGCTCGAGTGGCGCCTCTGAAGCCCATCACCATTCCAAGAATGGAACTCACGGCAGCAGCGGTAGCAGTGAGAATGGATTGAATGCTGCAAGAAGAGCTTGAGATCCCCCTAGAACCGTCAGTCTTTTGGACTGATAGCACAGCAGTGCTGAAGTATATCAAAAACAAGACATCAAGATTCAACACCTTTGTTGCTCACCGCGTTACAATCATAAGAGCGGCTTCCAGTTCACGTCAGTGGAGATATGTGAATGTTAAGCTGCTATAGGCTTACGCCGTGGAGGGAGATCTTTCGCTCACGTTACAGGGATCGTTGCTCTGTGCAGGCGGAGCTTCTATCACTCTCCTCACCCAATCAATCTTTGACTCTATCTACTCTGTCCAAACTAGCACTCATTACGCTTTGTATAGTATGCTCGATATGCACGATACTGCCGCAGTCTCTGTGTCCCCGGCAGGTGATGACCACTGCGCCAGGAGCTGGACTGTGCTGTCCTGGGGGTCTTGGTGTCATCGTTTTTTCCCACCACCACGCCTAGGACCTGGACTTGTCCTATCGGCAGATTGTTCATCTAGATAGGATCTTGCCTTCCAAAGCATGGACAATTACAGATTACGCGGACAGCTGCCTTGAATTATTTCCTATTCTTTGTGTCTATATCCATTTTGTGAATGCCTGGTTGGTGTATCTGTTTTTCACTCTGTCCTGTCTGCCACCCTGGCTCACTCTGCTCCTTTCTCTCTTTCTCTGTCTCTCCTCTATTATTGTATTTCACCCCAACTACTCATAGGCAGATGATGGTTCTGGTTCTGGTTCTGCCCTAGGTTTTTCCCACAGGGGAGTTTTTCCCAGCCACTGTCGCATCTTGCTTGCTCCGGGGGCCCGGTTGGTTCTCTCTGATTGTATAAAGCGCTTTGAGACGCCATTGGTTGTGATTTAGCGCTGTACAAATAAAGTTTTATTATTATTATTATTATTATTATTATTATTATTATTATTATTATCAGCAGCCAAACATCCCACACACTCGCACACTATCACACACTAGCACGTCTGAGGCAGAAATTCTGGATACCTGGTGCTGTCTCAGCCATTCAAAGAATTATCTCCAGATGTGTCACGTGCAGGAGATTAAGTGCAGCAAAAGGAGAGTAACTCATGGCTGACTTGCCAAAGGAAAGAGTCACACCAGATGAACCACCCTTTACCAATGTAGGTGTCAACTTCTTTGGTCCTTTCGAAATAAAGTGTGGGAGATCCATAATCAAGAGGTATGAAGTCATCTTTACCTGTCTCAACATCCGAGCAGTTCACTTAGAAACGGCACATACTCTCAACACGGACTCTTGTATAAACGCAATCAGACGTTTTATCGCTAGGAGAGGTGAAGTCAAGGTCATAAGGTCAGACAATGGAACCAACTTCGTCAGAGCGGAGCGAGAACTCCGAGAGGCGGTTCAAAGTTTGGACAACAGGCAAATTCAAACTGCTGCTCTAAATAAAGGCATCACCTGGCTGTTCAATCCACCTGCAGGATCACATCATGGAGGTGTCTGGGAGAGGCAAATCTGTACTGTCAGACGGATCCTCAATGCTCTGCTGCACGAGCAAATACTGGACGACGAAGGACTTGCTACCTTGCTCTGCGAGGTGGAATCTATCACCAATCACAAAAGCTTCCAACGACCCAATGGATTTGGAACCGTTAACACCGAACCACCTTCTTTTACTGAAAACCAAGCCTTCTCTACGCCCTGGGGTCTTCAGTGCGGTCGACTGCTACAGCAAAAGGAGGTGGCGTCAAGTTCAGTACATGGCAGATGTATTTTGGAGAAGATCGATAAAAAAATATCTGCCAGAACTGCAACAAAGACAAAAATGGACAAGGAAGACACGAAACTTCAAAAAGGGGGACATTGTTTAATTGTGGACGAAATGGCACCAAGAGGATCATGGCTTATGGGCCAAGTGACACAACCCGTACCTGATTCCAAGGGAGCTGTAAGACAAGTACAAGTTCGGACCAAGACCAGCACTCTCTGCCGGCCTATCACCAAACTCGTGCTTCTTCTGGAGGCATCAGACAGAGACTAACGCACATACATGCCCAACACACACTCACACCCTTCCCCACACACATTCACATACACGCACTTCCCTTTCCCAACACACACACCTACAAGCAGCCCCTAAAATTCACTCACACATATGCACACATCTTGGACTCATCAAAACTGTTGCAGATCTTCAAAAGAGACTGAAAAGTTTGCAATATTGTTAAAAAGAGAAAAAAAAAGAAAGAAAGAATAGAACGATAATATTGTACAAATTGTTAAAGAATTTTGGCTCCTCTGTTTTGTTTTGATAATTGACATTTGTTTCCTGCATGCCAATTAGGGGCCGGAATGTTGGAGCCAAAACATTTATTTTCTTTCCTTATTTCTGATTTATTGGTACTTTGGCTTAATGTGTTAATTATGGACTCAACAGTAATTGTTTTATTTATTTTGTATTTTTTTATCATCGGTTGCGCTAAGGGCCACGCCCTCACATCGCCGTATGAAGGTGACTGCAGCACCTGCACTATATTAGGGTGGTTAAAGGGGCCGGCAGGGCTCTTGAGTCGAACGCAGCCGAACAGGTTCAGACCGCTGTCAAGCATTTTTATTGGATTTCTGATTTTTGACTATTTTTAGATTACTTTGACGATCAGTGTGTTGGAAGTTGTCCACTGTCGCGGTAAGACTGTTTTATTTATTTATTTATTTATTTTTGAGTGGAAAAATAAACAAACGGAGCATTGGATCGCCTCATCCTCCAGAGTTTTTGTTTTGCACAACCACGCTTGGGCCCGTCGAACTGAAAACTCAAAAGATTCACCAAGAGCAAAGCCCGAAATTTCAGTGGGAAATAGTCGCGCTTTTACTTGTGTTTGTTGGAATCATATATTTAGTTTAGATGTTTGTGTTGAATAATATAATTAGTTTAGATGTTTGTTTATAATAATATTAATATATAGAACTGTTTAAATCATTTGGCTGACCTACTCATAGAAAAAAGGCATTGCTGCAGGAGTCATACAAAGAGCTCAAGAAAGAACAAAAGGAAGAACATTCCTCACAAACTGGTGACCCTTGGTGACCAGAGGGTGACCCTGGGGGACCAGAGGATGGACAGAGAGCTAACTGACTTTGCGACCACCATAAAACTTTATAACCCGTTCATTTACAGGGTGGGGAACTTATGATCCATCGGAGGCACGGGGGAGAGGAACCTGTGACCTCAGGCATGTCTTGCACCATATTACGTCAACAGGTCACACTGGAACCAATGATGGATCGTTTGGCCCCCTGCCAAATAAGGACTTGTTTCCTTTCACAATTAGTAATCAGAGACTTGGAACAAAGGCTGCCTCAATATCCAATGAGGCTGGGGTCTGGACACCAGGCAGCCAATCAGAGGAGGACAACATCGGGGAACGTCTGCATGTTTTCTTTTGTATGAAAGGACTGGGTCAAGGGACAGATAGCACTCAGACTTCATGCCCTGACAATACTTTGTTGTTGCTAGGGTTTTGAACTCGGCCCAGAGCTCTGTATATTTGTATCCTGAATTGATTTATTTACTAAAGACATATTTAAATTGGCATTCTTCTCCTGAGACTCTTCATTCAAGGAACACGCGGATCAGCAGCACGACACAAGAAAATTCTCTGATCCAACATGTTTTAATAATGTTTCACCAGTTTTGCATTTTATTCTTTCTTATTCTTATTCACAGTATTTCTGTGTTTTAACTATGTTTTATTAGTAATTAATTTTATTTGTTTTACTCTGGAAAGCACCTTGTGCACTGTTTGGCTGTTGGAAGGTGCTATATAAATAAAATTTGATTGATTGATTGATTGATGACCGTAACAAAATAATCCAGGAGCTTACTTTCTTTGGCTAAGCTAACGTTAGCCCAGTTCAAGTATCTCCGGGTCTTGTTCACGAGTGAGGGGAGGATGGAGCGTGAGATCTACAGGCGGATCGGTGCAGCGTCTGCAGTGATGCGGTCGCTGTACCGGTCCGTCGTGGTGAAGAAGGAGCTAAGCCGAAAGGCGAGGCTCTCCATTTACCGGTCGATCTACGTTCCCACCCACCCTCACCTATGGTCACGAGCTTTGGGTAGTGACCGAAAGAACAAGATCGCAAATACAAGCGGCCGAAATGAATTTTCCTCTGCAGGGTGGCTGGGCGCTCCCTTAGGGACAGGGTGAGAAGCTCGGGAGGAGCTTGGAGTAGAGCCACTGCTCCTCCGCATCGAGAGGGGCCAGCTGAGGTGGCTCGGGCATCTGTTCCGGATGCCTCCTGGACGCCTCCCTGGGCAGGTGTTCCGGGCATGTCCCACCGGGAGGAGGCCTCGGGGAAGACCCAGGACACGCTGGAAGGACTATGTCTCCCGGCTGGCCTGGGAACGCCTTGGGGTCCCACCAGATGAGCTGGAGGAGGTGACTGGGGCCAGGGAAGTCTGGGCATCTCTGCTGAGGCTGCTGCCCCCGCGACCCGACCCCAAATAATGCGGAAGAAGAAGAAGAAGAAGAAGAAGAAGAAGAAGAAGAAGAAGAAGAAGAAGAAGAAGACAAATTACATCTTAGAGTCCATACCACACTCGTTGGATGGTAATTTAACAAAAACTATGATTTATTTTTTTTTCTTACCATTCTCGCGTTCTCGGAACATACACTTCATGTTCCTACACTAAATCTCATGCTAAGTTCAAGTTAGACACTCGAATCATGAATAAACTAGCATCCCGGAAGCCCTAGAATTAATACTTTTGGGAAATAAAAAGAAAAGATTCCTCATAATTTGAGATTTATTGATATTTCTGGGCATGCTTTTTTACTGGGTCATAAGTTTACAGACACTTGCCCTTTGTTTTGAAAATGTACCGTTTCACTATCTTTCCATTTACCAAAGTTATTATGTTTGTATTACAACATACAATATTACATAATTAATCTTATCCTTTGAGCCAAATGACACATTCATAAATGTCATTACACTAATCAAAAGCCTTTTTTCTTATACTTAAGAACACAGTCAAACAGTATATTAAAACTATTGAAAAATCTAATAATATAAAAGCTATCAAGATCCTGAATCTTGTGCTCTCTTCAATGATTTTTTTAATAATGCAAACTGTAAAAAATACCTTTATGTATGTAACCCCCTGGCAATAGTTTTTGTTTCTATGTTGAATTGTATTGCGCAATTCTTAATCTAAGTTTTGTAAAAAAAAATAAAAATAAAATAATAAATAACTTCCAGCATCGACCTCTGGCACGGATTGGATGTATGGCGGCGCCCATGTCGGACATCTTGTCTGCAGCAAGGTACTCTTGACCCGGAGGCTGACTTCCCAGGATCCCAACGATGCTTTGCAGCAGCACGCAAAGCATCCTGGGATACTGAAGGGCGCAAAGGATAGTAGCGTTGTATCCGTTGGAATCGGCTAAAAGTAGGGCGTATTTCCGAGGGCGCATTTGGAGCGTCCTTCTGACTTTTGGGAATTGGGAAAAGCCTTCGCGCAGTGCTATGACGCAACTACAGACCCTGAATTGAGACACAGTTTAAGTGTGCCGCACTCATCCGATGAAGGTGAAGTCAGCGAGTTGAGGAGTCGACACACAAACACACAACTTTATTAATTCAGCGTGTAAAATACTAAATGGAATTTAAATACTATAATTATCTATGTTTTAATCAGCATATTAAAACTTCTGGTCGTCATGTTCCTACAAAACCAGGATGTTGACGTCTTTCAGCGAGACCTGATACCAGTCTGATGTGTGTGCGTGCGAGCGTGTGTGTGAAGCTGATATCAAAGTGGTGGTGCTGCTGCTGCTGTTGCTGGTGATGTCTGAGTGTCTCCTCCACTTAGCAGCATCACATCTGAGCCAGCAGGAGGTCCATCCATTTGTCCGTCAATCCGTCCTATCAGGGAACAGGACAGCGCAGTGGGAGTGTCCGGTGGGAGTGTCCGGCGTGACGGCGATGAAAAGAAGCACACATGGAGACACAAGTGTTCATGAAATATCAGAGTAGTAACAACTGTGTCATTTTTATGATCAAGTTTATGTGTTTGCAGAGATCTGGGCCTCCCGATTGTTCATAAGTCAAAAAGTCAATGAGCCAGTGAATCAGTGTTCTTCTGCACCTTCACTTCCTTCACTTCCCAAAGTTCCTCTCAGCTACTCCTTCTTTAGAGTCTCTCTCTGTCCATGACTCCTTCAAGCCAACACACACACACACACACACACACACACACACACACACACACACACACACACACACACACACACACCCTTCTTCACAGTGTGTGCATGTGGTCCTCTGGCTGCAGCTCCAGCAGAGAGCACCGGTCCGCTGCCTCCTGCTGGTTGCTGTGGGCGGCACCTGTTCCCTGAACGGGCGCCAGGTCGGCCAGGTCCCGCTCCCGGCCCCGCCCCCAGCCTCGCCCCCACTCTGCACCCAGGTGGGTGCTGATCTGGGAGGAGCTGAGGCTGTTCATGTAACCTCGAACCTGGGCCTGGTAGTTCTCCAGGGACGTCTTCCTGAAGCTGCAGGAAGTGGAGACATCACACACCTGATGCTGAGGGGGAGCGGGTAGCAGAAAGGAGGGGGGGAGAAGGTGGGGGAAGGGCAGGGAGGGTGAGAGGGGAATCAGGGGTAGTTGAGACTCACGTCCTGAGTAGCAGGGAGGACAGCAGCACGGACAGCGAGGAGGCGGCCATTGCAGCAGAGCCCATCCAGGGCTGCAGCACCAGGCCCAGTGGCAGGAACACACCTGCAGCCAGGGGGCGACACAGAGTCAAAGAGACCACCATGACTGCTTGACTGTATATTATATTAGAGTTCATCAATCATCTAGCGCATCAGATTATATGGCTTATTAAAATATACTGTGCCATTGCATTATTACTATTATTTTTATTTTACTGATATTATTATTACCATATATTATTATGGGATTGTTTCATGTTATGCATTCCATTGTTTGGAACTAAATATATTATATCTTAACACAATTAAGACTTCCTAACAACCCTGCAACCTGCGCTGTTACCCTGTGACCCTGTGACCCCTCCCACCTGCAGCCAGGGGGATCCCCAGCAGGTTGTAGACAAGAGCGAAAAGGAAGTTGATCCTGATCCTGCGGACAGTCTGGTGAGACAGCTCAATGCTGGCCACCACGTCCAGGAGGTCGTTCTGCGCCAGACACACACACACACACACACACACACAAATACACACAGGTGAGATCATTATTCCCATTTCTTTATTTCATTTTAATTCATATCATTTTTTTTCTCTAGCCCACCCACATGCCCCCACACACCGCTCCTACCGAAACCCCACTCACCCGGATGAGCACGATGTCGGCGGCTTCGATGGCCACGTCGGTGCCGGTGCCGATGGCGATGCCCAGGTCAGCGCAGGCAAGAGCGGGCGAGTCGTTGACCCCATCGCCCACCATGGCCACCCGGAGACCACCAGCTTGCAGCTGCTGCACCCAGGACACCTTGTGGGAGGGGAGCACCTCAGCAAAAACCTTCCCAATGCCCACCTGGAGTAGAGAGACACACACACTCACACACACACACACACACACACAGGGACATGGACACATACACACACACACACACACACACACAGGGACGGACACACACACACACACACACTCTTCAGTCAACCAGAAATAACACATGATAGTATTCTAGGGTGTGTGTATGTGTATGTGTGTGGGTGGGTGGGTGGGTGGATCAGGTGACCCCCACCCTGCTCCCCACCTGGGCAGCGACGGCCTTGGCAGTGCGATGGTTGTCCCCGGTGATGAGCGCCACTTGCAGGCCCATCCTGCTCAGGGTCTGAACTGCCAGCGCCGCCTCTGGCTTCACCACATCAGCCACCGCCAGCATGGCGCTCAGCTCGCCTGGGGAGTTGGGGTGTGAGGGAGTTTTCACATTGTGTACTTTAAGTGAAAGTATGGATACTTGTGTTGAAGTAGTGATGCAACATTTGTGGATAAAATAATCACCTTCTAAAATATGATCCACTTTTATAATAAACTACACAGCAGCAGAGCTCAAATAGCTCCACTTCAAGCAACAGCTATAATAGTAATAATGAAAACTAAGTGAGTGACTTTGAATGAATTTGTATCTTTGAAACATTTTTAACAGTTCATTCATTCATCTTCTATACCCGCTTATTCCTATTCAGGGTCACGGGGGTCTGCTGGAGCCTATCCCAGCTGTCTTAGGGCGAAGGCAGGGTACACCCTGGACAAGTCGCCAGTTCATAGCAGGGCCACATAGAGACAAACAACCATTCACACTCACATGCACACCTACGGACAATTTAGAATATTCAATTGACCTCACATGCATGTTTTTGGAGTGTGGGAGGAAGCCGGAGAACCCGGAGAGAACCCATGCAGACACAGGGAGAACATGCAAACTCCACACAGAAAGGTCCCAGGTCCGGGCCCCGGAATCGAACCCACGACCTTCTTGCTGTGAGGCGGCAGCGATAACCACTGCGCCACCGTGTCGCCCATTTTTAACAGTTATTTAGACATATAAAGTTTTGTTTTGTATATTTTTTCTTTTACAGTGGGGCAAAAAAGTATTTGGCAGCCACCGATTCTACAAGCTGTCCCACTTAAAAAGATGAGAGAGGTCTGTAATGTTCATCATAGGTAAACTTCTATCTGTCTGTGAGAGACATAATGTTAAAAAAAAAAAAAGTATATTAAATCACATTGTATGATTTTCAAATAATTTTTTTGTATAATCGTGCAGAAATTAAGTATTTAGTTCCTACAAACAAGCAAGAATTCTGGCCCTCACAGACCTGTTACTTCTTCATTAAGAAGCTCTTCTATCCTACACCCGTTATCTGTATCAATGGCATCTGTATGAACTCAACTGCAACCTCTCCACCATGGCCAATACCAAAGAGCTGTCTAAGGGCACCAGGGACAAGATTGTACATCTGCACAAGACTGGGATGAGCCAATCTACAATAGGCAAGCAGCTTAGTGAGAAGAGATCAACTGTTGGAGCAATTATTAGAAAATGGAATAAATACAAGAAAACTGACAATCTCCCTAGACCTGGGGCTCCATGCAAGATCTCACTTCGTGGGGTACAAATGATCTTGAGAACGGTGAGAAAACAGCCCAGCCCAAGAACTAGTCAATGACCTGAGGCAAGCTGGGTCCACAGTAGCAAAGGTTACTATTAGTAACGCACTACATTGTCATGGATTAAAATCCTGCAATGCTTGAAAGGTCCCCCTGCTTAAGCCAGCACATGTCCAGGCCCATCTAAAGTTGCCCAGCAACAGCCCCAAAACATCACAGCTCTGGTGCTTATAAAGAATGAAAAAAATAATAAATTAAATGAAAGATCTGAATGGAAGAATGGATTGAGGTGAACTGTTGTAGTGATTTTCTGGTGATTTTCTGTTTTTTTTCACGTTCTGTCTCTCACAGTTAAAGTGCCAAATACTGTTTTGCCCCACTGTATATATATGTTTTTTTATTTCGTTTTAATTCTTCTCTTTGCATTGGACAATGTATAAGGATAAATGTAGGACATGTAATGTAGGATCAATAAAGGCATTCTTTTTCATCAACACAAAAATAAATTGCATGTTTTTCCAATGTAAGGATTAGTGAACAAATTTAGGGAGACAAAGTAAAAGTTGACAGAAAAATAATACCCCTAAGCAAAGTACAGATACCTCAAAAACCTGCTCAAGTACAGTAACAAAGTATTTGTTCTGTGTTGTATGTTTGTGTGATGAGTGTGGTCACATGACGGCCGAGGCTCTCTCACCGTCTATGGCCACCAAGATGGCCGTCTGACCTTTGACCTCGTGGCTGCTCATGGCAGCGTCGAGGTCAGCCGGGACCTGGAGGTTGTTCCTCCTCATCCACTCCCGGTTCCCAATCAACACAGAGGAGGTGGGGGGGGCCTCTGTGGGGGAAAGGAAGTGACATCATCCCTTACGCTACTGTCCCGACCTACTACCTGACCAGGTGTGTGGACCTGCCTGGGGGTGGGGCCTCCAAGACTCCTCCCACCTCCACCAGGCTGCTCTCCTCTGTGGTAGCCCCTGGCAGCAGGAAGTGGTCACCACCAGGGGGCAGCAGCAGGTGGTCCACGCCGGAGACCCTGCAGCTAATCCCACAGCCCGGGATTGCCTGGAAGTCCTGACACAGGCCCAGCACGTCCACACCCAGCTCCTGGTGGTCACAGGGGGAAGTACTGGTATCTGTGCTTTATTTTCCTGACCACTTTGGATGTTCTACTTTCTGCTTCTTACGTTGCAAATTCATTCTGGTTACTTTTGTGTTAAAACACTTTTCCAAGATACAAATTCTGTTCAAAGTAATTCACTTGTGATCATCCTTGATGTTGTAGCTCTAAGCTAGCTATGTGGAGTTCAATAGTTTAATATAAAACTGGGTCATATTGTACGGGGAGGTTATTTCAGAGGTCAGTACGTTTTCAGGTAAGAGAAAAATAAACATGTAGAAAATAACAACAAATTGGCTGGTGTTATTAACTGTGTCAACAGCCCATCAGTGGCTGGCTGTGTATTTCACACCTAGGCCATTAGTGACGGTGTCATATTTAGTCCACCCTCCGGCTTGAGAATCCTGAGAGAATCACACTTAGACATTACCTCACCTTCATATAGGTCATATAGTTGAGCAAAACGTAGTTTCCGGAGCACTTAAATCATGATGAAGACAAAGTAACTAAGGCCACTGATAGTGCCAAAACTTACAAAAAAGGCAGATTTTAAGACATTCAACCAAAAGAGAAGTCCACCAAAACTACACTAGTCCAAACGTGTCCAATAAACTGCGCATTGCCGCTGTTTCGTATGACAGACCAACGAGAAGATAACAAAACAAACTATTGAACTATTAAATTATTAAACAATTGAACATGTTGGGGAAGCTGTGCGCCAATGCACCACGGTATTTACACTTTTAAATTGCAGATGATTCTGCAACTAAATCCTCATATTCTCCTTCAGCTGTTGTGGGTTCATTGTGGTGGCAACCAGACCTCCAGGAGGAGTTCAGTCAAGTTCTCAAGGCTCAACCAATCACAGAATGCGTCCGTATGGCATCGGCAATTCGAGATCTGATTGGCTATCGCAACTAACTGAAGTCCATTCACTTACAGTGGACAGTTGAGCTGCAGATAGAAAAGTAAAAAAAATTATAGTATTGAGAGTAGCAAAATGACCAAGCTCATCAAGATCTCCAACCTCTGACCTCTGGTCACTTCAGTCCAGATTATTCTGTCACAACCTTTTCATTTTTGCAAATATCATGCAAGTATCTGTACTTTTACCTCAGTACAGGATGTAAATACTTTTGCACCCCCAGCTGGCAGAGTCATAGGTCACAATAGGATCAAAGGTCACCACAGGGTTAAAGGTCAAAGTGGTCAGTACCTGCCTGCAGTGGCGGGCCACGGCCAGCCCCAGTGGGTGCTCGCTACAGGCCTCAGCCGAGCCCACCAGAGCCAGTATCCTCCTCAGAGGGGCCCGGATCCCCCACAACACCAGGACTCGGGTCACCCGGGGGACGCCCTGAGTCAGGGTGCCTGTCTTGTCGAACAGCACCACCTTGATCTGACCGACACACAACCACCAGCCATTAGTGTCTATTGCATTGATTAACTGATTGATTTTCAGTTATTTATTTCTATTTATTTCACTGATATTTTTATTTTTTTGTTTTTTCCTTGAAACAGTCAATTATTTTGATAAGATAAATTTGACAGTTCATTTACATCATAGGAAGTATTTTCTCCTGGCCTGTCATAAACTTCATCAATTTTGTAAAAAAGAATTTCATGGAAAAACAAATGAAAAGATTTTACAGAAACATAATGGTGGTATTACCATTCATGTCCACCAGGCACACTTCCAACGGAGTGTGTGTGTGTGTGTGTGTGTGTGTGTGTGTGTGTGTGTGTGTGACCTTGTGGGCCATCTCCAGCGGCTCCCCCCCCTTGATGAGGAGGCCGTTCTGGGCGCCGACCCCAGTGGCCACCATGACGGCCGTGGGCGTGGCCAAGCCCAGCGCGCAGGGGCAGGCGATGGACAGAACGGTGAGGGAGGACTGGAAGGAGAACCGGACCACCACCTCGGCCTTGGAGAGGGAGGGGCTGTAGCCCTGTAGGAGGCCCAGGGGGTGAGGAGTGGGGAGGAGGGGGTGGAGTTGGGAAGGGGGGGAAGAAGGTGAAGGGGGTGTGGAGGAGGGGGGAGAGGAGTGGGGAGTGGGGGGGAGTAAGAAGAAGAAGATGGTAGTGGAAGGGGAGGAGCCACAGTGAGAGACGGCGGCTACTGATTGGTCCCTGATGGGAGAGCCCTGGATTGGCCGAGGGCGGCCCTACCCACCAGGAAGTGCTCCTCCACCAGCTGGTAGTGCAGGAAGCCGACGAGCAGCCAGCCAAGCAGCGTGAGCAGCGACGTCACGATGATAAAGGGCACGAAGTAGCTGCTGAGTCGGTCAGCCAGCTGTTGAATGGGAGCCTGGACATCAGGGGGCGACACCATCACTCACACACACATCATCACCTTTCTCATTGTCAGCACTGCTCACTGATCTCTTTTTTATCTTTTTTATATTTTCTATTTAGCTAACATGTTTGTTATTTTCCAAATGTTACTGTTTTTTCTTCAGTAAAACTTTCGTGATCACACTTTTTTTCCATCTAGTTACACTTATTTAAATTAGACTAATTTTTATATATCTACACTAGAAGCTGTTATTACCATTCACATTTACTTGCTGCTGAGCGGCCGGTGGCCACCAGGCAGCACCACTGCTCACCTTGGAGGTCTGGGCCCCCTCCACCAGCCGGACAATGTGAGCCAGCGTGGTGTCGGCGCCCACCAGCGTGGCCTCCACCAGCAGGGCCCCGGGGCCATTGATGGAGCCACACATCACCTGGCTGCCCACCTGCTTCCTGACAGGCATTGGCTCACCTGGGGAAGAGAGAGGGCCTGAGGAACTGGGTCTGGGTCAGGAGCAGGTAAGGACCGGAGGGATTGGATCAGGACCAGGACCAAGACCAAGACCAAGACTTGAGGGACTGGGTAAGGACCATGACCAGGACCAATACTAAGACCAAGATAGGACGTGAGGGACTGGGTCAGGACCAGGGCCAGGACGTGAGGGACTGGGCCAGGACCAGGACCAGGGCCAAGACCAAGATTGGACCTGAGGGACTGGGTCAGGTCCAGCACCATGACCAGGCCAGGACCTGAGGGTCAGTACCAGGACCAGGCCAGGACCTGAGGGACTGTATCAGGACCAGTAACAGACCAGGACCAGACACAGGACCAGACTGAGGACCAGGCTGAGGGGGTCAGCAGATGAAGCCCCTCCCTCACCTGTGATGAATGACTCGTCGGCCGTCGAGCTTCCCGCCAGGACTTTCCCATCCACTGGGAACTTCCCCCCTGGAGCCACTCGGACCACGTCCCCCCGCTGGACCAGCTGGACCACCACCTGCTCCTCACTCACTCAAACACACAGACACACACACACACACACACACACACACGGTGAGTCCCAGCAGCACCGCCCTGCTGGAAGAGTGTGGACGGAGCCTGGTCCACCTGGTAATGCTGAGGTCCGGTCCCAGGGTGACCAAGGTGGCCTCGGTGGCTTGCAGGGACATGAGACTGGCCAGAGCCTCCGAGGTCTTCCTCTGGACCATCATGAGGAGAGCAGGTGAATGCGGAGACCAGGTGAGTGTGGTGAGCAGAGCCTCCACTCATCACAACAACAACAACAACAACAACAACCACAACTTTGGACCTGAGATTGTTTTATGAGGTCAATGTTCAAAGCGATGTTCAAGGCAACTGTGTGTGTCTGAGTCATATGAAACTGAATCATCTGAAACTGTCTGAATAATTTGCACCCCCCTCCCTCCCTTCCTCTCTCCACCTCACCCCCCATCCCCCACCCCACCCCCTCCGCTCCCCAACACACACATACACACACACACTCCCCTCACTTTGGCCAGGTTCTCCAGCCAGCGGCCCAGGGCAAGGAAGACAAAGAGCATGGGCGGCGTGTCGAAGAAGGTGATGGGGCTGTGAGTAGCGCTCTCTGCCATGGCCACCAGCAACACCACGCAGGAGTACAGGTAGGAGATGGACGTGGCTAGCACGATCAGCACGTCCATGTTAGCCGTGCGGTGTCGCAGCGAGCGGTACGCTTGCACGTAGAAGTATCGGCCCCCGAACACCTGCAACCAGAGCCAGACAAGTCATTGAGTCACTGAGTCTGTCTAACAATGAACACAACTCGTTTGGTGATAAAGGTTTTTTTTTTTTTTTTTATAGTTAAATGCATTGAAATTGTTGAATATGGTCAATTTCAAAACTGCTCAAATCATCTTTAAAGCAAGAAATAATTTACTTCTGGGGAATATGCAGAAGGTGTTTTTTTGACAGAGAGGGGGTTACAATTTAAGATTGGAAACTTCGTATTCACATTACAACAAAAAGTCTGTGCATCACAATCTGTGGGGTAAATTTATGGAATGATCTGGATTTTCTGAAACTCAAGCAAATCAATAGCATTGTACAGTTCAAAAGGATGTATAAAAGGGACATTCTTAGCTGTAATCAAGTGGAGAAAGAGGGTTGTTAATTTCATTCATGTTACTATTAATATTTTGTTGTTATTATTATTATTATTATTATTAGTAGTAGTAGTAGTAGTAGTAGTAGTAGTATTATTATTATTATTATAATTAGTATTATTATTATTAATAAGTTATTTTAGTGATCAGATCAGAAATAGTAATTCATATATTAGTGGTTTATATGGGTTACATATAGTTATGTGGGTAATATATATGTATATATTTAAATACATACATGTATATGTAGTGCAAACATAATTTATAGACATCAGGGAACTGTGTAAGAAGATATCATACATTTATATATCACATGATTATACATTTATAATTGATACTGTTTATGTGAAGCATTATTACTATATTATGAAGGGGGTAGGAGTAAATAAGTACTTACTTCTTCCTACTCCTTTTTTACCACTTTTGAGAGGATCATTGATCGCCTATTTTTTTTTATCGTATTTTTTATATCCCTTTTTTTTTATTATTATTGTTTTTTTTATATACTGTGGCTTTCATTAATTGCGTTATTTTGTTTTATTTTAAAGTTCATCAGGCTCCAACCTGCAGGAGCAGTTCTGAGTGTAGCTGAGTGCAGCGCCACCTGCAGGCGAGTTACGTACCTGCACAGGTGTGCAGAGCAAGAAGAAGGCCAGGTTGAGGATGGAGAGGCCTGGCACCAGGTTCTGCTCCTCCGGCATGGAGCCCCCGTGCTGAGAGTCCATCACCATCATGTAGATCATGAGGCCCATGACGGGGAGGCCAAAGACCAGGCTAAGCAGGAAGGAGTTCCTCCACCTGGAGGAGCAGAAGATCCAGCCTCTCATTCTTTTCACCTTCATCCCTCAACAACATCAGTCAGCGAGGATTCTGAACTGAAAACCAGATACTTGCTGTTGGATCTCCTCAGAGTGGTCCAGGTTGTTCTTCAGGCCCGTCTGCTCCAGGGTGGCCTGGAAGCCCAGAGCCTGGAGGAGCAGCAGACACACGATAAGGGCCAAGATATAGAGGAGGAGGAGGATGAGGAGGATGAAGCAGAAGTTGGCTGCTACCTGGATGATCCTGATGATGTCTCGAGGTCCGACGTCTCCAGGGTCAAACTGGACCTGGGCCTTTTTGGTAGCCAGGGCGACCGAGGCCTTCAGGACCCCTCTGGTGGCCAGCAGCCTCGTCTCAATGTTGTGGACGCAGGAGGAGCAGGTCATCCCGGAGATCTTATGGAGCAGAGGGGGAGTGGGTAGAGTCTCTACCGCCGACCACCAACCATTTAAAGCAGAGCACGGACTCACAGTCAGGTCCAGCTTGCCGGGCTCCAGCGCCTGGTCCCCCATCAGCTCGGCGGTGAAGCCCAGATCTTCCAGCAGCTGAGGTACGGCGGCGGCGGTCAGGACCTCTGGGTCGAACTTGACCTCAGCCCTGCCGGCCATGAGGGACACCAGCACCGACAGGATCCCTGGAGGACCAGCATCATGGTGTCATAATGGAGGTAGACTCGAGCAAGTCCAGGTTCTGCTGGGACCCACCTGGCTGCTTCAGGAGGTTCCTCTCGATGGAGGCCACGCAGGAGGAGCAGGTCATCCCCCGCACACTGACCAGGCACCGCTGGCCTCCAGCCTGCTGGACCTGCTGCCTGGTCCTTTTGGACCAGAACAATGTCCCTCCTGGAAGGTCCGTTGGTCCAGCAGCAGCAGGTGGGGGCTTCTCATGTTCTTCATGGGTCTGACGTCCGTCTGGAAACTCTGGAGGAAGAAGAAACTGGATCATCTGAAAGTAAATCATCTGAAACTTTGTTAGACGCGATCAGCAGGAGGAGCAAAAGTGAAAGCTAAAAGCTAGCTGCAGCTAATCCAGTCCAACCCTTTGCATTCTTGTCATTCTTCTGCTGCTACTTGAACGTCCTGCCAGTGTTGGTCCACTTAAGTAGGACTGGATATAGAGTGAAGATGATTAATTAGTGGAGGAGTGGGAGGACCTGGTCCTGGACCAAAGGGGGCGTTGCTAATCTGCTAACTCCACATCAAGTACCTTGCTAAGGAGGACAGAGCCGTTCAAGGACTCGCTGGAGGACTTGCTGGGCAGGTTTCCAGGGCGACCAGCAGGTGGCGCTGGCAGTCACCCTGGTCACCCTGGACACCCCGAGCACCCCCCGTAGCAGCAGCTGTTCCCAACAGTCGATGCTAACCTGTTAGCGACGCGTGGAAGCCCACGTCCTCCACCACCGCCTTCAGCTGCTCCGGCCCTGTCAGGCTGGGGTCAAAGGTCACCGTGGCCGTCCCCTCACTCAGCGACACCAAAGCAGAGCACAGGCCACCCACCCGGGCCAGTCGCTCCTCCACTGCCTGCACGCATGAGATGCAGGTCATCCCCCGGATCCAGATGGTGGCATTGTGAGAGGACCTGGGGTCCCAGGTGGGTGAGGGGTCCTGGGTGGGCCAGGGGGGGTCCCGCCAGATGTCCAGCTCTGGCCCGGGTGGATCGTCATCCAGCACCATGGCACCGAAGCCCATGTCCTTGATCTGGTCCCTGAGCTCCTGCTGCGTGACCACCAGGGGGTGGTGCAGGACCAGGGCTGTAGCGTCCCGCAGGGACACCTGGACCCTGGAGACCCCCTGCAGGGAGCCCAGCAGGTCCTGGATGGATTGGACACAGGACTGGCAGCGCATCCCCTCCACGCGGACCCGGACCCCACACTCCACACCGAGGCCCATCATCTGCAGCTCCAGCACCACCTGTCTGGGGGAGACCAGAGCAGGGTCATATTCCACCGTCAGGAAGCCAGTGGGGGTCACAGCACTGCAGGTTACAACCCCGGTCAGGCTGCAGACCCTACTGGGGACCTGCTGGACATGCTGAAGCTGCTGGGGGGAAGCCAGCAGCCTGAAGGTAGTGCTGCTGGAGCCCCTGGGGGCCGAGTCCAGGTCGCTGTTGTAGGCCAGGTTGGTGAAGCCATGTGACCCAGAGTGGGTGGATTCCTGCGAACAGAGCAGCAGTAGGGTGAGACAGGTGGGCGGGACTAGTCAGAGTCCTGCACATCACATACCGCTCCCGCCCCTCGTTAATCCTCCAATGTGACTCGGCTTAGAGTTGAGAGTCCTCAGAGGACACGGAGATGTCTGCCGTTGCCACGGCAACCCAGAACACCGTCTGCTACTGCCTTCACCCAGACTGGAGGTCCAGTTCCAGGTCCAGGACCAGGTCCAGGGACCATGAAATTATGCCTGTTATTATATAGGCCATTGGTTTCCTTTAGATTACTGGTCATCCTAATTAAATCATAACTCTGTGACCTTTTAAGACAATTCCAGGCGCCTGAAACAAAAGGTAAGCAGAAAACCTTTTCCAAGTTTAAATTTCTGCACATTGGACACACCAAAATAAATTGAAAAAAATTATTTTCTAAACGCTAAAAGCATAATTAATTGTTGCCATCATATGATAGTTTTATGTTTACTGAAATGGTCACATGTAATGTAAGAAACACATAGTCTCACGTGAGGGAAAGTTAATAAGTGTCCCACTTAGTTTGAATTGGCTGAAATAAAAGACATATTGTCTTCTAAATTATTAATTGACTTTTGTGTTCTCGCTTAGTTTTAATCGGCTGAAATAAATAACATTGTATTCTAAACTATAAAATGACATTTTGATACCAGGCCTAGCCTGACGCCAGGGGAAGAGTAATTTCCCCGATACCAAGCTAGGCGATGCTAGAGACGCTTGATGCCAAGCAAGGGCTTGTTGCTGGGACATGAAAGATTTTTTTCCAATGCCAGGAGAAGAGTAATTGTCCCGATGCCGCGAAACGGTGATGCCAGGGAGGCCTGATGCCAAGCAAAGGCTTGATGATGAGAGAAGATAGAGTTGTCCCGATGCCGTATAAGACAATGCCACAATAGGTGTAGACTGCTGTTGAGTGGGAGTGTAGAATTATCGCAATTGATAATAAAATCCTCATGAGGACATAGGGGTAAGTTTAGAAGAAGCCTTTATTAATTCCATTATTAATCTCACATTGGGGAAATGTTACTAAGTATCTTTTTCTTTCTTTCCTTCTTTCTTTCCTTCTTTCTTTCTTTCTTTCTTTCTTTCTTTCTTTTTGCTTGTTTCAAGTTTTTTTGTCATACAAATGTGGGATAGTTTCCTGTTTGATTGATATTTTACTGTGCAAGTTGCAGTGTATCGCACAGTAAACACTGATTGAGAATTCCTGCACTGACACAGACCTCAAATAGTTATGTCAACAGGGGGTTTGGAATGGATTAAAAGGGGATATTCTAGTGAAGGTGTTACAGAAGTGGGTGAATTAAAATGAGTGAATAGATTGGGAAGACCCTCAGTGATCAAGCACAAAGAATAATAGACTCTGAGTAGTTGCTTCTTGATCGCATCCTCACTTGGGCGCTGTGCCGTTCAACCTCACTGAACAACACGTGTAGTAGTGTGTAAATAAAATTTCACAGAGGACTTTGGATAAGTGGAAGGATTTTAAGTCTTGAGCAGATCACAGCAAAACAGCAGGAGGCAGGAAGAATGCAAAGAGGGGAGGCAGAAAAAGCTGAGAAAAAGGCAGAAAAGTTCTTGGACAACTGTCAATGTTTTTAGGAGAAGTAAAATTCTCCATCCAATCTCCATCCAGTCCTCTGCAACTGATACATCAGATGCCAATGAAGACCTTGGCTCCTCTAGAGACTCGGCAATCTGAACAATAAAAAAGAAGCAGTGCAAAGAATGTTGGGGATCAAGCATACGTTTGGTGCAGTTTACCATCCAACATCCCAGGGACTAGTTGAAAGGGCCAATTGTACTATAAAAGGATTGGCTATAGTCTGTGCAGACACAAAATTTACTTGGGTCGAAGCCCTCCCCATATTGCTATTTAACCTGAGACCCACCCCAAAGGCAACAATGATTGTCAGCCCACATGATATTCTGACAGGAAGAAAAATGCTCTGTCCATTCACTACAGTACCAACAGACACATCAACTGTATTATTAGTTGGTTCTCTCTGATTGTATAAAGCGCTTTGAGACGCCATTGGTTGTGATTTAGCGCTGTACAAATAAAAGTTTATTATTATTATTATTATTATTACAGTATGAGGATTTGAGTGAGTATGTTAACTAACTGAATAACACTGTGATGAGCGTCTCTCAACAGGTCATGGAAACACTCACCACAGAATAGGACCACAACACATTTCCTGTTCAATAAACTCAATTTATCCTCTCCTCAGTGGAAGGGACCTTACAAGGTAGCAGAAGCTACATCTCATTGTGTAAAGGTGTGGTGTGATCACAACTGACCCGACTGACCGACCATTTGACTCAGATTCGCACGGACCTGACCAAAGACCAAACTGACCTACCTGACCAGGAGGCAAATGATCAGCTGGCTGCAGACACTGATGCCACTCGTCCTGAAAATGACTGACCCCTCAGAAGACTGGGTTGTAGCCCAGCAGAGGCATTATAATTACTTTACACAACAACATGAGCCAAGACGCACTTACTGGTGCACACAAACAATTGGCTGCAACATCTCTAATGACATATCAAAATAGATTAGCTCTAGATTTCCCACTCGCAGAGCATGGTAGTGTCTGTTCTCTCTTTGGACCAGATTGGTGTGAGTATCTACCAAATGACACAAGTCCTGATGGGTGCTTTGCCGCTGCCCTTAATCGTCCGACAGCCATGTCTGAAGAGTTGGCAGAACACTCAGGCATTGAAAACCCATTCATGACCTGGCTAGGTAAGACTTTTGGTCAATGGGAAGCCTTGGTTACCCATGTATTCATCTCCATTGTGGCTCCTGTTTATCAAGTTCTTCTATGTTTGTTAGCTGTGAATTACACACCAACATCGGGGCTCACACTGATGTAGATCCTGCGTGAGCTCTGTCACCCGAGTCTAGCACTGCTTTACTTTACCTGTGACCAAAATAAATACTACATCTGTAAGCTGAAAATGTTTCCGGTTTGTTCCTGGGCTTCCAACTAAAAACCGAGCCTTAAAAGCCGCCGGAGGAAGTGGTGTGTGTTTGTGTGAGACAACAGTGATGTTCAAAGTGCAACACACACACCATAAAGTCCAGAGTGATAATAACTTGATTTCTTTCAGCAGGAAGCAGGAAGCGACAGACAATAAAACTCAACTGAGTTTTCTAAAAGTCAACAACAGGAAGTGATGTCATGTGGGTTTTGACAGGTGGCGGCGACCACAGAGGAGGAAGTGGTGGAACCGCCACACAATTGACCATCTGACTCCAGGTCTGTGACGTCACAGACGCAGCGGGACGTCAGGGAAGCGGTGATGTGCAGTAACACCGTCCCACCGCCAGAAGGCGCTGAACATCACAGCCACGGTGCTGCGGTATCTTTATTGTCCCGCCAGTGGAGGATCAACCGCTGACCAGACACTTTGAGACACTTCAAGAAGATCAACCCTGTTCAATCAATCTGAATGGCTATAATATCAGTCCAGTTCAGAGTCACTCAACAACAACAACGAGCTGCTGGTATAAAGATGACAGAGTTCCTCAGTCCGGCTCCTGCTGAATCGACTCAATAAGTAACTGATTCACTCTGCTCAGACCTTCTGTTGAACTCCCTCCCTGATTGGCTGATCTGGTTCTGGTTCTGAAGGACTGGATGTGTCTCCTACCTGGTTCTCCGGAGGTCCGGAACCTGTGGTTCCTATCCCGCTGCGGTCCCGCATGGAGATTCGGTCCCAGGCGGAGCGGACTGGACCGCCCGCCGAGTTCGGCAACATGATTTTGGGCTCCGACACCGTCCGCTTGCACTGTGCTGGAAGAAAAGGAGCGGGCAAAAGTCCGCGCGCTCCCGCTCCTCCGCGAGATAAGGGGAGCGCGCGGCGGCCCAGTGAGGGATGGAGCGGGCCAGTTTTTTCCCAGGAAGTGACAACAGGGACGCGACGGCGCCCCCTGGTGGTTGGCTGTGGAACCGCAAGCAGGGCGGTGCCACACACCCACACGAGATCCAATGACTGTCGCACATGTCAACAGGTGTTAGGGCGCAGGCTCATGCAAACTCTCCCATGCTAAGCTAATTAGCCGGTTACCTCCACACAGAGGTTTCCAGTCATACATGAACGGACCCACGTCCCATCAGGACGACTACACAAACCAACACTGACAGAGGTGAGGCTCTTCTTCTCTCACAGCTGCATACCACCATCTGAGAGCCTGCCTCCCTCGGCTCCTGATTGGCTCATAGAGCCATTGATCAGGAGTAACTCCACCTCTTCCACACTAATTAGATGGTCTTGGAAACAACACAACAAAAACACGTGGAACACTTTTTATTTCTCACTTCATCCTTCATAACTGTCCGTTCTCTTTGTTCAAATCATTTCATCTTGAAAGCTGCACATAGAAAAAAGAAACAAACACAAACTCATATTTACAAAATACATTTTATTGTTGTTGTCGTCGTCACCGCACCGAGGGACAATAAAGAGGAAAAAAAGACTTCATTTAAAAGGAGGAAGAAGTTCAGCTTAGCTTCGTTCTCCTCAAACTAGTGATGACAGAAACCTGCAGCACTTCCGATAAGGAAGCGGAGTGAAGAGGCTGCATAGGAAACTAGAAGGCACATCACCTGACCCGTGTGACCCCGCCTGACACCCCCGTGACCCTTGCGGAGTCGGAGGAACTCTGTCAACACAAGTGGTCTCTACTGGATCCAAACTCTCACCTGCTGCACCACAACTGGTGATACAGTGTGGTGTAACGTTCCCCTGTTAAAATGCAACAAGCTTTCTTCCAATCAGATGTGAGGCTGGCAGGCCAACAGGAAGTGACTTCACTGGGGTGGAGGGGCTCCTGGATGTGGTGTCAGCGCTGGCGGTCCCAGCGCCAGATGGAGGCGTCGTCACACACGGCGATAAGGATGCTGCTGTCACGGCTGAAGCTGGTCTGGCGGATGGCGGAGGTGCAACGGGGCAGCGTCAGCGTGGTGCACCTGGAGAAACAGCAGTGACATTAGTCAGAGGCAATGCAGGGGCACAGCAGGAGCAGCAGCAGCTGCTATTGCTGCTGCATCTTAACATACGCCGTACTTTTATCATGACACTGATTCTGCCCTTCCATTACGTCAACCAAATAATTCCCTAAACCATCGCTTTTCAAAGTGGGTGCCCTGGGGGCGCTAGGGGATCACAGAAAATAAGAAAATAAAGGGGGAAGTAAGTAGGTAAAAAACTAAATAAGACAAAATTGAATTTAATCATCTTAATTACTATTATAAAATATAATCCAATAGTTTCTTTAAAGGCTCCCTCATAAATAAAATGTATTATCTTGTAGTGTCTTATTATTCATCTAAAAGTTAGGAAGCCCTGGTCTGTAGCGGGTAAAGGTCCGAGTGGTCAGTGTCCTCCAGCTGAAGAGGTGGAAGCAGCCGTGACTCACTTGGCCTTGTGAGGATCCTCCACCTCCAGGTCCCACACATAGAGCTTCCCCACCTGGTTCCCCAGAGCCAGCATCTGTGGAGAAGCACCAGGAGAAGAAGCAACCAGGATCACCATCAGCTCCACCATCACCAGCAGCTCCAGGAAGTGAGGTCACCCACCTTCTGCCAAAAGTCCATGGAGAAACGCATGTACCAGATGTCACACTGGCTATAGTCGAAGCGTCCCAGGATGGTCACGTTGGACTCGTTGGCCTTGATGTGGTCCACCTCGTCCTCCATCTTGCCAGGCTTCCAGCACACGATGGCGTTCTCGCAGGACTGGGGAGGAGCAGCGAGGAGGAGCAGTGTAAGTGTGGTGGAGGTTCCTGACTGGAGACGGTGGAGGAGTTCACTGACTGACCTTGGACAGGATGAGGTCCCCCAGCCAGCGGACACAGTCCACGTAGTTCCTGTGGATGTCCCTGGTGGAGAAGTCTGGGAAATGGATCTTCTGGGAGACAAATGGCCTGGAGGAGAGGAGGAAGTTAGGAGGAGGGGTAGTGAGGAAAGGACGAGGAGAAGGAGGTGCCCGGGCCGCTGACGCCCCCCGCCCCACCGGTTGGTCTTGGATGGGTTGTACTGGTAGGAACCCCTGATGGCCTTCAGCATCCTGTCTGAGTCAATCCTCCACAGCTTCAGGGAGTGGTCCATCCCACACGACATGATCTTCTCCCCCAGCAGGTCAAAGTCCTGCCACATACACAAACACACCACAGTACAGTGAGAGGGTGCAGAGCTCGGGTCAGAGCTCAAAGGTCAGCCAACAGACTCACGGCGCTCAGGACTTCGTCGCGGTGGCCCTCCACACCGCCGAAGATGGCCACCAGAGTGTCGGTCTGGATGTTCCACAGCCGCAGGGCGTGATCTGAGGAGCACACACGCACGCACACACACACACACACACACACACACACACACACACACACACACACACACACACACACACACACACACACACACACACACACACACACACACACACACACACACACACACACACACACACGATTGGGTGAGCAGCAGGAGTGAGAGTGACTGTGTCTGTGTGTCTGTGTGTGCGTGTCTCACCCTTGCTGACGGAGAGCAGCAGGTTGGGGTCTCTGGGGTGGAACTTGAGCTCGTTGATGGCGTTGCCGTGGCCCACGTAGTGCTAGAACACAGGGGGTTGGCATGGTTGACCTGACCAACATGGGCAGAGTGGGTGAGGCTCAGCTCTCCCTCCCTCACCTTTATGCACTGCATTGTGATGTGGTTGATGACCCGGATGATGCCACGGGAACCGGCCACGGCCAGCAGGGGGTGACTGGTGCTGCTGTCGTAGGTCCACGCACATGTGTAGAAGTTCTCGTCGGCCTGTGGGGGGTGGCGGAGTCAAGGGAACAACTGACCGAGGGGGACGTCGTCATCGCGGTGGGATGCCACAAGAGGCCGTTTACATATCAGAAGCAACATCTAGTTTTGGTTCCTGAGACCCTAGAGGTTCCATAGAACCTGAAGGTCTGAAGGAGCACTACTGCAGGGAAACACTGGACCGTCTCATCTGTTTGATCCTGTCTAGAATTAGTCTGTGTCCAGGATTAGTCTAGGTCTAGTCTAGTCTGGGTTTAGGATTAGTCTGGATCTAATCTAGTCTAGTCCTGGCTCCCCCTGCTGGAGGGTACCGGTGCAACATTAGCCTGGGTCTAGTCTAGTCTAGTCCAGGTCTAGGATTGGTCTAGGTTGAGTCTAGTCTAGTCCAGGGGCCTCCTGTACAAAAGATACATACGCACAAAAACCCGGCGTACACCCGTTTCACTTACTACTACTTACTACTTTCAGAAGTACGAAAAAAATTTTGACTGTGGAAATGCGCGGTGCTTCACGTCAAGTCTTTAACTTGCGTACGTACATTTCGACCTTTGTTGGTCCGCTGCCGACATTCACTGGTTATGTCAGGAAAGGATTTCTGAAGTGGTTTCCAATTGGCTTTGACGAACAAAACATTCATTTGTATCGATCTGTACAAAAGCTTGTGTGCACAGAGGTGTAGAAAATAAAGCTAACAACCTGGGGTTGACAAAATAACTGGCCCGGGCGTACTTTAAAAACTGTCTGGGCCACCAGAATGCTCCAACCACTGGCCTGGTGGGGCAAGTAAAAAAATAATGCCCTTAAAAAAACTAGTACAAAAAGTCAAATTTCACATTAATTCACCGTGGGTCTGTGTTTTGAAATTACTTCTGTGAAACTATAGCTGGCGGGTAATCGCTATGACCAGGATTGTTGCATTTTATTAATCACAGAAACTTGGCTACACGCCAAGATTCCCGACGCTACTATACAGCTAGCGGACTGCATGCTACATCGCTCAGACAGAAATAGTGACTCCGGTAAGAGCAGAGAAGGGGGGCTCTGTGTCTACGTGCATGAGGGATGGTGCAACAACAGTACGGTGTTGGTGACACACTGCTCCCCGGACCTGGAGTACATGTCAGTAAGATGCAGACCCTTCTTCTTACCCAGAGTTGTCTGTTGTAATAATCACAGCTGTCTACATCCCTACAATGTAAGCACAGCATTATCTCTGCTCCTACACACCATCAATAAGCACAAACGGGCCCACCCTGATGGTGTTCATATCATAGCAGGTGACTTCAAGAGGGCAAACCTGAAAACTGTACTGCCAAACTTCCACCAACATGTCAGCTGTCCAACTAGAGGGGAAAACACTCTGGATCATGTTTATTCCAACATCAGACATGCATACAAAGCCACCCCCTTCCCCCACCTGGGACTGTCTGACCACCTCTCCCTGATTCTCACTCCAGCTTACACCACCCCCCCACTGCCGTCAAACAAAGCCCACAATGAGGACCATCACCACCTGGCCTGAGGGGGCCCTCCCCCAACTTCAGAACTGCTTCGAGGCCACCCAGCGGAATGCCTTTCACCACGAGGACCTGACCATATTCACAGAGACTGTACTGGATTACATCAAGTTCTGCATTGGAAACGTCACTGTGGATAAGACCATCCGAGTATATCTAAACCAGAAACCTTGGATGACGAGCCAGGTCAGCATGCTCCTACGGGCCCATGACACAGCTTTCAAGTCTGGCGACAGAGTCCTCTACAGTGCTGTTCACGCTGACCTGAGGAGAGGCATCAAGGTAGGCCTGGGCGATAAAACGATTACGATAATATTCACAATTAAAAACTCCACGATAACGATGATAAATGCATGAGCTGTTATTTCGATAACCCAACCAATCCCACAAGAGAGAAACAAGCGCATGCTAAATAAACAGTCAATCCCAGCAGAGAAACAACGGCGTGCTTCCTTCCCTCCACCCGCCTCCAGACCAGGAGAAGCAGGAGGAAAGTCACACACAAACACAGCCAAAAATCACTGATGCAGTTATGGTTGTTGGAAACTGGTATTAGAGGTTTTAGTTAAGTTACACCACTGTTGTTTTGATATTTATTTCCATATATATAAGAACAATATTGTTTGAGGCCACTGTTTTTCTTTTTTGAATGTATAGTTACCCTTTGGCAGTTGGCAGCTGGTATTGCAATTTAAATTCTGTGCAAAAAGATGTAGAAGCAAAACGATGTTTGAAACAGTTTCCAATAAAGTAGTGATTTTAAAAGTACATGGGTTCTGTTTTTTTTGTTTTTTTATCATGGTATCGATTAGTGTTGAGAATCATGGAAATTCACAGGTATTGGTATCAACTACTGAAATTCTGGTATTGTGACAACCCCAGTCTAGACTAGTGTAGCCTAGTCCTGGCTCCCTTTGCTAGAGGGTGACGGTGCAGCTTGAGGAAGGATACGTCTGCGTCCACATAGGACTGCAGGAGACGGATCTCCCCCTGGGAGTGGCACTCATACAGCGTCACCTGCAGGACAGGTAGGACCACCACTCAGGTGAGAGGGTGCACACTTGTGTGTGAGTGACTGTGTGTGTGTGTGTGTGTGTGTCCCACCCGGTTGCTGCCCACGGTGGCGAACACCAGAGGGTCGCCCTCTTTACTGTGCCAGTTGAACTGGACCCCGAACAGCGGCTGGCCATGGTCCTCCTGTGCACACAAGCGCACGCACACGCACACGCACACGCACACACACACACACACACACACACACACACAGCAGAGTGATGATGTCAATAGCTAAGGATTATGACTCAAATTATTGTGGGACTAGAATTAGTCTAGTGTCTGGTCAAGTCTATGTCTATGTCTAGGAAGGATTACCCGGGGTCTAGGATCAGTCTACGTCTAGAATTATTCTGAGTCTACTCTAGTCTAGGTCTAGCCTGGATCTGGTATAGGATTAGCTGGATCTATTCTAGTCTAGATCTTGGGCCTAGTCTGGGTCTAATATTGGCTGGGTCTAGTCTAGGTATTGGGTCTTGTCTAGGTTTTGGATTAGACCTGGGTCTAGTCTAGGATCAGTCTGGGTCTAGTCTAGGTCTAGGATTAGCTGGGTCTGGTGTACTCACCCTCAGGCTGTTGACACACCTGAAGGAGTATCTGCACTTCTTGGACTTCCACTTGCCCTTCCCCCAGCTTTTCCTGCCGGGGGCGCTGGCCGTGTTGGTGGGCGTGTCGGGCCGCTCCGTGTTGGTGCCACTTTCCACGCTCACCGCATCGTCCTGCGACACCATGACACACAGGGGTCAAGTTAGCTTGCTTTTGGCTGCTACTCCACAACATGTCAACAGCTTCAGATGAACGAGTCACGGAAGCATGGCCAGAGGATCATGGGTAACCGAAACTTTATTGACAAGGCACAGCAGGTTGCCGACAAAACACACACACACACACACACACACACACACACAGTTAGTCTGCTGCTGTGGGTTCGACGGTGAGTCTGGACGGTTGTGACGTCATCAGTCGTCAGAGTGGGACGTAAACCTGTCGGCCTTCAATTACCTCACTGAAAACGAAAAACTGCTTTATGAAAATATCAATCAAATCCACCACCGGGGCTGCAGGTTGCCAGATTCTGGTGCTAATGCTAACCAGCTTCCCCACGTGAAGGGACTGAGACCGGGGTGCGACGCGGTCGGTCTGCGCGTCCAGTGTTTAACGGTGTGCGTGTGAGCCCACGCGGCGCGCCCTGGACGCGCTCGTGTCACCGAAGGCTAATCACCGCCAGCTGTTTGAAGGCAGCCGTTCAACAAAGCTGCTAGCCAACAAGGCTAGCTTCCTGGCTGCCCTAGCCAAAGATGCTAACCGCTCCAGAAAGCCACCTCGGGTGATTTCCGGAGGGGTAACCGACACCGCGGGGCTGCTTACGTTCTCGTCTCCCGACAAGTCCGGGTTGCTGTTCTCGTCGCTGCTCAGTTTCTGCTTCTTGGTCGGAATTTCTTTTCCCGCTTGAGACGGAGACTCGGACATGGTCCTGTTTTCCCTCATTTTGGCTCAAACTCCGCCTCTTCCTCCGTGCCGCCGGAAGTACTGCCGGGTATCGTAGTTTGATGGATACGCGTTTCAAAACCAGAGGAATTAAACCCCCTCATAGACAAATACTTTTTCAAACTTAAAAAAAAATAAATAAATAAAAAATCTAATTTTGATTTTTGTCTTTATTTTGATGAATAGTCAATAAAATCGTTTTGTGAGAAAAGGGCTTTATGAACATTCAATGTGTTTTACTATTTGGATTTTAAAAAAAACAACGAATATTTCTTGTTTTCAATGTGCCTTAACTGTTGCAGTAATTTTCAAACTGTAATCAGTGTTCAGTAATATCGTTCTTCGGTTCTTCTGCTCGTTCATAAAAGTGAAAACCACCATCATCTACGTTGTGACGAGTTTCCTGTTTGCATGTTGCTTCCTGTAGCAGCTGTAGAGACCCGCTAGCAGTGCCTTGAACACGATGACACACATTTGAATGTTTTTAATAAAAAAAGCATTTGCAGCCAAAATCTTCACGTCTCAGAACAGAGTCCAACAGGAGCTTCAAGCCACCAGTATCACATCTGCAGCATCTGACGCCTCTTCGCTCTCCTCCTCCTCCTCTTCCTCCGACTCCATCCTCTCCTCCTCCGACTCCGCCCCCCTCTTGATGCCATGCTGTTTGGTTAGCGCTACAGCATAGCGGATGTTGTACATGTTGAAGTCACACCTGGGCACAGAGGACATAGACAGGTAGGCGTTAACAACAGGGGGCGCCGAGGTGGGCGGGGATAGCGGAGGGCTCACTTACAGTTTGGACAGGTTGTCGGCGTGTCTCTGGATGCTCTTCTGCAGCAACTGCAGCGTGGGCAGGATGGCCAGCGACCTACGCGCCAGACAAACACCATCCCTATTAAAGCGGCCACTGACACGCCCTGGACGGCGGCGGCAGCGGCACCTACCTGTTCTTCAGTTTGTGGCCGTGCTGCAGGAGCAGCTGCTGGGCCCAGCCCAGGTAGAACTGCAGGTGGGCCGAGCGCTCCAAGCTGGAGGCCACAAAGCCCAGCAGCTTCTCCACGTAGACGTCCGGCAGCGAGCTGCACACCACTGCCACTGGGACAGACAGCACAGGGTTAGGTGACCTTGAGTAACCCCAACCCCATGACCACAACAGAAAGGGGTCGTGACCTACCCTGGTCCTGGGGAACTGCCTCCAGCACCTCCTGCTTGAGGGCCTCCTCATTGAGCCTGAAAGCCAGAACC